>VDFB02058242.1:716319283-716665934 GCA_007258455.2 Sequoia sempervirens | reverse complement strand
CGGGGATAAAATTTCGAAACAATTGGAAATTACACATCAAATTTTACAAGCACCCGACGAACATCGAATTTTACATATTTTGTCGGACAGTTTCGTCGTATTTTGCAGTCAAATGCATTAGTGACATTTCTTTAGTTGATCTATCTTATGTATCATTATCTTCTTTCTCAGCGTGTGTTATCCCTTACATATTCAAACTTATCCTTTTTACTTATATCAATTGTGTAGGAGCTCAACATACAAGAACAAAGTCATTGAACCTAATTTACATATTGGAGTAGAGAAGTTCCAAGTTAATGTCAAAGAGGAGACCCAACCATATATTGTAAGTGGTGACATGGAAGCTTATAAATCATTCGATACCAGAGAGGGGTTGATATTGCATTCATCTATAGATGATTATTTGAAGCTAATTAAAGATGTTAAAGGAATTTTTTCTAATAAATATGAATCATTTTGCTAGAATTGATATAGAGAAATTAAAATTATATGCGAAACAACCTAGTCCAGTTACTAAGAGGTCATTGAGTAAAAATTCAAGAAAATATTTTATAAACATTTTAAACATCATGATACAATTGGTAGAGCCCAACTATTATCAAGTATACTTACTCATGATGATTGAAATTCACATTACAATTGTTGGTTTGGGTATAAATTTCACAAAAGAAAAAACACCTAGAAAAAAATGTTGTAAAGGTTACAAAAGGTTTGAGTTCCATTGGAAAAACATCACAATTTGTTGATAGAGAATCTCAAGAAGAGTGACGTTGACGTCTATTGTAAGTCTAGAAATATCCAAAAAATGTCAAATTTTTGCATTTAGTTTGACTAGAAAGAAAATAACAAGATATATGAAAATGAGAAATGTTTTAGATGACAATACAATAAGGAAATTGGTCATTAATGTTTAGGACTCCTTGATTTGATAAGATTGAAGATATTGTCATGAAGTTGATCTTTAATTTTGGCATGATCATAGTCATCTTCTGTCAAATACTAGAGATATTCTCAAACGTAGGATTGAGCCAGATGATTATGAATTGCATACAAAACACTAGTTAGACATAACACAATATGAAATTTATGTTACATTTTGTGATGCGGATCCCCATATCAGAATTGGACAAATAATATTTGAAATGTTAAAGCCATGATACATGAAGCCAAACAAAGTCTTTGAAACTTGTTGTTGTCTTCACCATATTGAATTTGATTTTTACTATCAAGTGTTTCAAAAAATTAGACAAGAAAATGATGGCATTGAAAATTCACTTCCTAAATGGCTAAGTTAGTTCATAGCATCCATCTTATGTGATAAATCTGACGATGATGTAAATGGTCCAATAAAATGCATAAAATGAATTTTTAAAACATGTGAAAATTAGGTAAGATTATCTTTGAGACATGAAGACATTGGCATGACTAAAATGGTGAATTGGAAGAGATACAAGTATATAATCAAACAAAATTTGGGAAAGAAGCCACAAGGTTATATTATGTAGAAGAGGAACTACCTATTGGAACATTCATGATTTTTTTCATAAATTAATAGAACCATACATATAACATGTAGTTTATGCTAAGCGGAAAGAAAATGACTAAGTTATTGAGAGATACTTTTTCACTAGGAACAATCTTATTAGTAATCGACCTTGCAAAAAATTACCTATTTACCCATTAGAAGGAGATTCACACAATATTATTATTTAGAGTACACGACTATCATGGTGCATGTGTGCTATCAACATGCACAATTATATTTGGACATAGTTGAAGGTACATATCCACAACAAGCCATTAAGAAAGAATATCATGTTTACATTAGCGATGATAAAGAGCATGGCACACATTGTGTACAACATTTCTTTAACATTTATTTTCAAGATCTAGTAAGGAGTGTGAAAATTGAGAAACATTTTGTATGGTTAGATAGGTCTACCTCACAATTTAGATCAAGACCATTTTTTACACTTTGTAGATATTGATGCTAAAAATGTGAATCACAAAGTAGAATAAAAATACAAACTCACACTTTCACAATCACTCAATGAAGTTTAATAACTTGGCCCAAAATTCAGAATATAGATAACAAGCAAAGTCATCATAGCTAATATCTTGATTTTCTCCATTGTTGGTTGCTCTTCAAAGTATCAAACTATGAAAGAACGAGAGTGATATGATGCAATGATAATGATAAAATGATCAAAGAGAAAAATATACCTATGCTTTATAATGATATTGATAAATGCTTGATAATGCTTGATAATGCTTGATAATGATTGACAATGCTTGAATGTTTGATAATGATAAAAGTGTTGGAGTGATCTTGATCATAAGCGTGCTTGATAACAAGAGTGCTAGGGGGTTTGAATGAAATGAAAGCATATTATTTATATGATTCACTTGATATTTGATCAATGGTGGAGATTAATTTGAAAGATCAATGGATAGGAAAATTTGAGAGAGGGTAAGACCTAACTTTGAATTTTGATGGAGGGAAACATAGAAGAATTAAATAAAAATGATAGTTGGAAAAATAAATAAATATTAATTTATTTATTTTAGAAGAAAATGTGTAATTTAAATAAATTATTTTAATTTATTTAAAAGAGAAGTGTTAGCTAATGAGATCATTTTTGTAAATTATTTAATTATAGAGGACCAAAGATAAATTTGAATTTGATTTTAATTAATATTGGAAGGAAAATGATAAGTGATTTAATTAATTAATTAATATAAATATGATAAAAAGATTAGGATAATTCAATAATTAAAATGGATGAAAAGAGGAAAATGTTAGCTTAATTAAATAATTATTTAATTAATATAGTTAGAAAAAATGAGGATAATGATGTAATGATACAATGAAAATGTATGTCATTTTTAGGTGTCTACATTTTCCCCCTATTTGAGACAATGTGTTTTATAGCATTGTTTCAAAGAAAAATATTGATGATATGCATTAATGTGCCCTAATAGACCATGGGATGAAGATATGCTACCCCTTTTAGAGATTGGCCAGAGAAAATAATTTCTCAGTTAGGCTCTCAACAAGGATAGGTGAACAAATGCAGTATAGGTTGACAAAAAGGCTAGAAAAAGACACTAGGCTAGGAAAAAAACTGAAAGGGAGCTACAAATAGGGTTGGGAAGGCCAAAAGAGCTCGCTTTCACTCTCACACACTCAAAGATCCAGAGCCTCTAGAGCCTCTCCAGAGCAGAGCAACATATAAGATGGTGGGAATTTTGAGGAAGAAAAACCAAGAAAAATAAGTTTGAACATTCGAACGACCAACCAATGCAAGACCACTATGGGCACTAAACCCTAGGAACCTGACAGGTAGTTTTAGGAGCATTAATGGAGGGTAGAACTAGCTTGATCCAAAAGCGACCTTTTGGGCCAATGTCCTGCATATGACGTGATACAACACATTTGGTCGAAGCGTTGTGAAAAGGGCCTATTGCGACACAATTAGTAGGAAACACGACACTATTGGCTTGTAATGCAAATGACAAAAACCATAGTGCAATTAGATGCTAAAGCTGCACATCTAGTAACATAGCGCAATTGGTTGGAAAGGAGGCGCATCTGGTAGAGTTGCACAAGTGCAAAGCATTGTGGCACAATGGAACACAAAATTGTGCAATTGGAAAAATTGCACAATTGGATAAAATGCAATGCTAATGATAGAGAATGTGTCACAATTGGTAGAATTACGCAAATGAGTGAAAATGCAACACAATTGTCAAAAAAAGTTGCACAATTGGCTAGGGTTAGACTAGGAAGCTAAAATTAATGAAATAATTTTTATTTTTACTTTTTATGTAAAGGCTAATGATGTACGACTGGTGGATGCACAATGAGGGCGATCAAATTTAGTCATGAGAGAGACATCCTGTTACCATGTAAGTGGTGTCTTAGCTGATAGAGATGGATGAGGCTTTTTTGGGAGTGATAGGATTATGGCATATAGCCCACATGCCAGAGATCAAGGATCATAGAGCCATGATGACTGCATCGGTTGAGAGATGACACAATGACCACAGTGCCTTCATGTCGCCTATGTGAGGCAACCATCACTCAAAAGGATGTTTGGAGGATTCTCCAGATCCTAATCTAGGGAGAGAGTTATATATGACATAGACCGTGGTGAGAGTGCATTGAATTGGGTCTTCATGACCGATGACCTGGGATAGAGGACGAAGAGATGAATCTTTTTTTGGCTATGGGTTGCTTTGACCCACTTCCATTGGTGGTGGCGAGGATTATTAGTAGGATCCTAGTACTTGATAGGAGATCCTAAGGATTCTCCATTGGTTGATGGATGGTTTTGGAGTGGACACTCAAGGAGGGATTGGTATACACTGGGGGACCATGCGTCTTTTCCCACTTGTACCATGATATGTACCAGGTGGTATACAGATATGCGGCGAGCTTAGCATGCGAGGTGAATTTCTTGTACACCTAGGAGTGGGAGCATATGGTAGTCATGAGTTGGTTGACCTACAAAGTGTGAGGCCAGGGGCTTCCATTTGTATATATGTATGCCAGTATGGTTACTTATAGGTGAATGGGGAATATGTGGTACTAGAGATGCAAGATCGATGATATCAAAAAATTCATATGGAGACCACAAAGAGATTTGAGGCATATAAGGACATTGAGCAACTCCCTTTTTATAGGTAACCAAGATATCTGATTGGGCGTACAATGCATAACATTGAGTGGTACATGCCTAAGAGAGTGAGAAAATAGTTTGGGCAATGATAGGGAGTGTCGATTGGTGAGGCAATAATTTCCAAGATGTGGAGGGAGGTTGTCGACTAGGGGTCGATGATTATCATAAACATTGTGATTGTGGAGTTAGAGGCACTCACTCAAGTGGCTTGAGATCTAAGTGTGGATATAGAAGATGTAGGCACCACATCTAAGTATGACACATGGTGGATGCAACACAAGCCGATCACTTATAGGTCCTGGACAGAGGGTGGGAAATCCACCCATAGGAGATGGAGGCAGGGGGGTTAGGAAGTGGAGAAATCCAACTACAGGGGTTGTAGGAGAGCAACATGATGGGGATGATGGATGGGGGGATCCCATACATGGATGGGGCTAGGAGGACCAACTAGTGGGGGGCTAGGGACCACCATAGATATAGGTAGAGGTTGAGGATCAAAGAGGAGAGAAGGATGATACACAATTATAGGTGGTTACTACATGATTAGAGAGAGATGAGGCTCATAAACAACTGAAGAGGGCTAGAGAAGAAAAAAAATAGTCCAAGGGAGAGTGGTATAAACTACACACATAGTATACACATGTGACGAGGGAGAGAGATGGGTTATGGATGCAACTAGCCCAGATTCAAGGATAGTTGGCCCAAGTGACTGTTAAGAGAGATGCAAAGAGGGCCAATAGACAGTAGGATGAGGTTCAACTAGCTCAAGTTCTTATACAGAGGGATGCTTAGAGAGCCTGACGACTATAGACAGAGGCTAACACATAGACACCTTCTTAGTAGGTGATGTTAGAGGTTCAAAGGATTACTAGGGAGGCCACCTACTATAGGATTGTTTATGAGAGAGAGGTACTTCGAGAGAAACAGGCTCCACCCTACTCCTTGGGGACGCAAACACAGACATAGTTAGGAGGGGTTAGGTTAGGAGGATAATGAGTATGGGGAGAATGGGGCCACTATTTCCATAACCATGCCTAGGAGTAGGAGGGGTTAAGAGATCTCCAACCCACTCAGGAGGAGGGAGCTCAGGATAGAGCATACACATCTTTGCACATATGTATATTTGATGTATACATATGATTTTTTTGTACATTATTTATGTAGACACCATGCCTACGGGACATTTTATATTTGTATTCATATGGCTCATGTAGCCCATGTAGACATTGTATTATATGATGATAATATATATATATATATATATATAACATTGATGATAAATGTTGTATATATGATTATGATTTGATTTATGTGATGCTTATGATTCATCATGATGATGTTTAGTTTATGTTATTATGATTACAATATGATTATTTATGATGATTAATGATGTGGTTATGGATATTGATGATGTTACTTATGATGATGATGATGATGATGATGATGATGATGATGATGAGAATGAATATTATGCATGCATATATATGGTGGATGAGTGTTATGATTTACAATGATTATGGATGATTATGATGATTAAGCTATATTACTATGATTTATGATATACATGCTATGATTATGATATTATGATGCATGCTAATATTTGTGAATATAAGATATGCAACAAAATCAATCTCCACCAAGGATCAAATATAAAAATGGAATATATAAAGAGAAGATTCTATACAAAATCAATGACAACCAAAAAGAAAGGAAACAAAGACTCGTTTTCACTTCGAAGAGGAACCTTAGCAAGTGGATATCACTTGTCATTTATTCACATTGCATGAACACAACACACAATCACACATGCAAAGAAAAATAATAATGTCTATACCCAAGATTCTCTAAGCACTTTAGGATAGTTTTCATCAAGAAAATTGGATAAACAAGATAAAATCAAGAGAGAAAATTAAAAGAAACTGAGAAATGAAGTCAACAACCAACATACCTTTTGTGAAAAGATAAGCTCAATTTTTGATAGATAGGGTCTACTATTGGAAGGATGCATCCATTAGGACCTTAGATTTGTTTTGATAATACCTATTGTAGGAAATATAATTTTGTTAAGACATGAGAAGATGCTTTGATAAAGATACTGAAAGATCAACAAAAAGCTATGCAAGCCAAAAATTTAGCTCAACATCTAACATTTATTTTGCTCATGATTTTGTTAAAGCTCAATGTTTTAGGATTTTGCATGTGATCTCAAGATAAAAGAATCTAACCTGAAAACCAAGGGTAAATGAAAAGTGCCCTCAATTAGGCAAAGGAAAATTAACATGGATAAAAATGATATATATGAATAACCAGGTCATGGTGGACAAGTAAAAGAACATGCAACTGCTCAATGATAGGTGATTGAAATGGAATGCAAATGATAGGTGAATGAAATGGATTGTAATGATGAAACTGGCATGTACAAAATACTAGTATACCCCGAGGATCATGCATAAAAATTCTTAAGATGAATGTTGTTAATAGGATTTTCCAATGGTTCTCCTTCAGGTGTAGTGAGTTATTAAGCTCCAAAACCATATTTTTTTTATAATGATAAAAAGGTCCCAACCAATTAGGTTCAAACTTTCCTTTCTTGTCTCTATCTTGTTGATTATTTTGATTCTCTTTTAGGACTATGTCTCTAATTTCAAAATTTTGACTTTTGATCTTCTTGTTGTAACTATGATGAAGATGATTTCCATAAGTTTGTAAGTGATTTAATGCATTAAGGCACCTTTCTTCTAATAACTCAAGATCATGCAATCTAGATACTTGATACTCTTCTTCATCAATGATGTTCTTTAAAGAAACCCTTAAGGAGGGGAGCTTAGCCTCAATAGGAAAAATTGCTTTAGTTCTAAAGACTAGGGAATACAGAGCAATTCTTGTAGGTGTGTGAATACTAGTGCAATAAGCCCATAAAGTAGGATTTAGCTACAAATTGTAGTCACAACCAACTTATCATTTTCTTAAGGATTTTCAATATAGTTTTGTTTGCGGTCTCAACTTGACTGTTACCATGTGGATAATATGGAGTGAAAAAATGATGTTAGATATGAAATTGGAGGAAAATTTCATGAACATATTGATTGTTAAAGAGTTTTCCATTGTCTGTAATAATAGCATGATGAATAACATAATGACAAATGATCTAATTTAGGATAAATTTATCTATTTTATTTCTAGTAATATTGGATAATAGAATGTCTTTAACCCACTTCACAAAATACTCAGTGGTGGTAATGATGAACTTACGACCATGAGATGAGGGGGATGAATTTTTCAAGTCCCCATTGTGAAAAGGGCCAAGGAGAAGTTTGTGGTTACAACTCTTCGGCAGGTGCATGAATCAAGTCTCCATGTTGAAATTGATGACATTTCTTAGCAAAATGTTGTGCATCTTGTTCCATAGTTGGTCAATAATATCATAGTTCTTAGTAACTTTTTGACAAGAGCAGGTCCAATAGAATGGGCCCCACAAATACCTTCATGTACCTCATGTAAGGCAATTTTATCTTCTTTCGAGTTGAGTCACCTAAGGAGGAAACTATCAAGATTCCTTCAATAAAGGGTATCACTAAGGATGAAAAATGGGAAGAACAACGAATGAATGTTTTCTTTATAGCACTAGACAAGTTAGGTGGAAGAATATTGTCATGAAGATAGGTGTAAACATCATGATACCAAGGGGAATTATGACCAACAAGCTCATACACTAGTTCAGATTTAGGAACATAAAAAATTGGAATTAAAAATTGCTCTAATAGGAACTCACAATGGTGAGCATTATGAGGTATGTCCAAGAGAGTTCCAATAGTAGCCATAGCAGATCAACATCTTTTTTATTTAACCTTGGGATTTGCTCAAAGATGATATTTGAAAAATATTATTTAAAACTATCTGTCATCCTCTTGTAGGGGAGAAGTTTTTCATCCTTTGTTTGATAATAATTATTTACTTTCCTTGTAACCAATTATGAATCTCCATAAACTTGAAGTTCCTTTATTTTCCATTGGATTCCCACTCTAAGACTAATGATTAAAGCTTCATACTCTATAATAATATTTGTGCAAGGGAAAGAAAGTCTATATGATTTTGGGATACAATCACCTTGTGGAGTGATATAAATAATTCCAATCCTAGATCCATGTTGAGAGTGAAATCCATAAAAAAATAACTTCCACAAGTGTGAAGGATTAATGTTAAAAATTGCATCTGGAAACTATGAATAAGGGGATGATCCACATCTAAAGGCGTGTCTACTAATTGATCTACAATGATTTTCCCTTTGATAGCTTTATGATCCACATACTCAATGCCAAATTCACTTTAGATCATGACCCACTTTTCCATATGACTAGTTAGAGTAGCCTTAGATATAAGATATTTCAAAGGATACACCTTAGAGATGAGCTTTGTTTGATGATTAAGTATATAGTGTCTCAAAATTTGTGATGCAAATATAACTAAACATGCCATTTCTATAAGCGTGATTAAGCTCATATCGAACCAATGTATGACTAATATAATAGATAGATCTCTCCTTTCCTGTACCACCATATTGTGCAAAGAGATCACCTAATACAATTGTAGTAGCCAAGATGTATAATAACAAAGGTTTACTTTGAATAAGTGGCATAAAAACCAGAGGTGAAGCCAAATAATCTTTTAGTTGTTGAAAATATTGTTGACACTTCTCATCCTATTTAATGTGACATTTTTATGCAAAAGATGAGTGAAAGGTTGACACCTTTTTCCTAGTTGAGCTATAAAATGTCTAATTGCTTGAAGTTTTCCTTGAAGGCTACACAATTTCTTTAGATTAGTTGGAGGAGGCATGTCAACTATAGATTTAACTTTAGTGGGATCCACTTCAATGCCTCTACAAGAAATAATATATCCCAACAACTTCCCATAAGTGACCCCAAAGACACTTTTTTGGATTTAATCTCACTCGATATTCTTCTAATCTATCAAAAATCATTGCTAGGGTAGCCAAGTGGGAATCTCTTGTGATTGATTTTGCTAACAAGTCATCCACATAGAATAGAAGGATGACTGTTGCAGATGAAATTTCTAGGTCTCTTCAAAAAATATAGATGTCAGTGACTGGGGCTAAAGGGAAAGAGGTTATTGATAGACAAGAACTGAAAAGTGTCTCCCAGGAGGGTGAAGCAGAGGCCATGGATGTGTTTAATTTTAACTGGGAGGATTTGCCTAATGTTTTCGGTCTGGTGAAGGAGGGTACTATCTCCCTGTTTAGGTTGTTCAAATGGGCTTTCCATGAGTTTAATATGACCAATGTGAAGGTTCAGGGTGTTGTGAGTAAAGCTAGGGATACTTTAGAGTCCTCTCTATAGGCTCAAGTTAACCAACTATTTGATGCTTTAAAGATTGTGGCTGATGAAATACTTAAGCTGAAGCAATTTTTTGAACAAAGGATTGTGACCTTGGAAGAGTAGATGGAACGGGTTAACATGAAGTTGAATAAGGTTGTTGAAGTGACAAAATATGTTATGAGGAATGAGGCGAAGGGCCTTACTATCCTCAATAAGAAGGCTAGGAAATGGATGGAGGAAGCTCAGGGTGATAAGGATGCTGCTAGGAATAAGTAGTTGATGGAGGAAGCTTCGGTTGGTAAGGTTTATGTTGGAAATGTTGTTGGTTCGCATGATGTTTTGATTAAATAGGTAAATGTTTTGGGGCCCGGTGCTAGGACCTGCAACAAAACTAAGCTGCAAGCTAGGGTCCTTGTCAAAGATACTTATGAAGTTATGGACGTGGATTAGAAGATAATTGAAAGTGACATGGAGGCTGCTAAAATTTTGAAGAATCTTTAGTTTTTGTTTTTGTTCCTCCTTTTTTGGAAGTTGTTTTGCTGAGTGTTGGTTGTTTTTTAATCCGTGTGGTTATCTTTTGAAACAACTATCTTTTTTGTAAAAGGTTTCGGGGCCCCTTCAAAACCTACTTTACCTCTAATAAAAAAAAAGTCATCCACATAGTCTTCCATGATACTATGAAAAAGGTCATGAAATATTGTTGTCATTACTCTTAGATAGGTAGCCCCTACATTCTTTAGACCAAAAGACATAACATTCCAATAAAAGGTTCCCCAAGGGCAAGTGAAGGTTGTTTTATGTTGATCTTTAGTGGCAATAAAGATTTGATCATAGCCAAAAAATCCATCCATTAAGGATAAAATTTCATGTCAAGCTTTTAGATCCACAATGATGTCTATGTTCGGTAAGGGAAAATCATCTTTAGGTCATTCCTTGTTTATATCTCTTAAATTCGTGCATATGTGGATGCCCCTAATGGGTTTGTTAACTAGAACTAGGTTGGAAACCAAATCAAGATAATTGATATATATAATGAATCCAACATCCATTAAATTTTGAAGCTTGACTTTGACCAATAAGGTTGCTTGAGGATGCATCTTACAAAGTTTTTTATTTATTGGTTTTGCATTGGGAAAAGTGATCAAATGGTGAACCAACAACTCAAGGTCAAGGTTTGGCATGTCCGCATAAGACCACACAAAATTTATAGTTCTTTTTTGAAAGAATGCTACAAAGTATTCAATCTCTTGAGGTGATAAAAATGCTACAAAATTTTTGATCTTATGATTCTTAGTTGTGTAGATGTCTAAATTTGGACAATTAATTTATCCAAATTCATCCCCTTTCGTCTTATTTTCGTTAATTAAGTAATACTATTATTATTTAATTAATATCTTTAATTCTGCCAAATCCCTAAGGTATTTAATCAATAATACCTTATCTCTTTAATCCTCCTTCCATCAAATGAATTAAGTAAATATTCCATTTATTTAATTCCCTTCATGTCACATCCTCCATCATTTTTATCTTATCTTAATCCTTCTTCTAATCCCATCATTAAGGTGTACACATGCCTAATCCTTGATTAGGATGTGTCACATCCTCCAACTTTTGCAAGTTGGCCTCTAATCTCTCTTAGCCACCTAACCCTCCTCTAATCCTTCATTACTCTTCCCCATGTGATCTTTGACTTGTCACATCAAGTCACATGTGAGATCTAACCCTCTTCTAATCTGCATTAATTAATCTAATCAAGTACTTGCACAATCCTAATCACCCCCTTTAGTCAACTCTCCCCATCCCCCAAGGAATTTTTAATTCCTTTTTATTTATCCTAGGCTCCTCTCTTCCCCATGTGAATTTTTAATTCACCTTTTAATCCCCCAATGCACCCTTTGGAATTTAAAATTCTTTCCCATCTCCCCATAAGGATATTTGAGGAATTTTTAATTCCCCACTTGTCCTCTCACCCACATGGGGACAAGTACCTCCTTTATGAGGAGATCTTGTCCAATCCCAAGGTACTTTGTACCCCCCTCCATGTCATGTCCTTCTCCTTCCACCTCATGTCCACTTCACCTTTTAGGGCTATCTCACATGCCACATGTCAAGATGTGAGGGCTTGTGAGTTCTCAACTCACCTTAGCCCTACATCTTGATATTTGGTGGATCAATCTTGACCGTCCATTTCCCCTAGGATTTCCCAAAAATCCTATAAATACCCCCTCTTTTCTCTCATTTTAGGGAGATCATTTTGCTAGCCAAACTCTTGTAGTTTTGTTTTTCAATCTACACTTAGCCATTTTTTTGTTTTTATCCACTTGCACTCATCCTCACAACATCACTTAGCTTGCATCTTGTGCCATCAAGGAGCATACACATCAAAGATCGAAGGGCCAACCAAAGGATCGATTCGACGCAAGGTATAAGGTTCCATTTGTTGCTTTTTATCTTTCTTTGTTTCCAACTTAGGCTAATCTTGAGGTGTAGGTTGTTTTAAGTTGTTTATTTGCACTCTTTTAGTTGTTGCTTGCTTTCTAACCCTCTATTTCGACCTATCACAAGTTGTACCCAAGTTTTCTTCTTGTGGCTCTTCTCTCAAGATAGAATATTTTTCTTGATATTGACAAGAAGATCAAGATTCCCATTTTCTTCTTCAAATAATGATAGAGCATGACTTCCCTTAGAATTGTAAACCCTACTTTCAGGAAACTCCCATTTTAGAATCATAATGAAAATGTGATGATTTCTTGGGAGATTGGCAATTTTTAAAGAAAGTGAGGGATGAGATCATAGGTAAGAAAAAGAGTGATTAAATCTCAGAATATGCATGCAAACATATAGTTGATCATATAGGTGAATTACACACCATCATATGAGCCAAATTAATTTGGAAGCTCCATAATGTAGAAGAATTTAATCAAATAGATAAAAGGTAATGCACAAGTGTTGAGAAATGAAAATGGGCATGAGAAAAGATGGATGAAGTACCAATTGAAATCACCAAAATAAATGACCAATGATTATTTATAGGCATGAAATAAAGAAAATTTTGAGCAATCTTTTTTTTTATATATTGAAATTTAAACTCAATACCATCTAGGTGCTTACAACATGACATTGCCATTAAACCAAGCATCTATCATCAATTTTTTTTTGAGCAATCATGGAAATGAGAGCAACTATACATGTGATGAAACACTACAACTATTAGAAAAAATAGCCCCTAGTTTTGGGGTTGATTATTCCTTTCCACAATAAAAATATTATTGAAGTTTCTAATATCATCAACACCTAAGATTAGATGTACCTTATCCAAATCACAAGAAACATTTGTCAGGTCATTTTCAAGTTTATTTGCTTCTTTATAACAATGATGAAATTCATAGAATTGGAATTCAACTAAAATTTTCCATTCTTATTGAAGAATGTATTTTAGTTTTCAATTGAAAGAAAAATTTCTCCTACATGCATCAATAATATTGATTGAATCATCTTTAATTTATATTTTTTTTATGTTTCTTTTTCTACTTTCAAAGTCATCAAGAAATCCCTCACATGTGATTTTGACCAAAGTAAGAAATAAAATAAGATCTATGTTTGATCCAAACCATACAAATTGAATCAAATAAAAAACCGACATATCATTAAATTGAATTAATTTGTGCACTATAATCCATCAAGTTAAACACATAAATAATATATTTGATAATTAGAAAAAATTAAAAATACAAAATATAGACTTCATTTTTCTAATATAAAATACCTCCCGAATCAGAACCATCCTCCAGGGGCAATTCTTGAGATTAGCTTTCTTCCAGTTGGCATCATTGTTAACTTTAAGAATCATGGTCATGCTTAAAAGAAGAATCAAGTCAAAGCATTTGTTTCATCTTACTTGCATTATGGATTAGAGTAAGATTCAAAATATCCAGTGATGGGGGTAGTAGGGGAAGAGGCCACAACTCCAATAGAGTATTGTCAAAAAAACCTATCACCGCAATCCCTTGGCAGCCTGACACTACTGATACTTTGAAGTTATTAGCTTTAGTATGGGATTCAAGAGCACAAATTTGAGTATGAAGATCATCCAATGTTACTTTCAACTGATCATTATACTGGAGAGTAGCTTGAAAAGAAAGGAGATAAGGAAAGGGATTTGTACATAGCATCATAGCTTCAATTTGCAAGGGATAAATCATATGAGAGAAGGCAACCAAGCAACAAATTTTCAAGATGAACTTAATGATAACATGTCTAAAGGTTTAGGAAATGACATTATGCTGCAAGGAAAGCCCAAGAAGAGCTTCTCTCCAAGACCAAGCCTGAGGAAAAAGAGCAGGGAGATTGGTGAAGAGAAAGCTCCAAAGCTTTCAAGTATAAGGGTAGAACCAAAATGCACGTTTAATAGTATATTTTTTAGTGCAAAAGGAATAGGAAGGGGAGGGAGAGATAAAGAAAATTTGATCACCAATAGGAAATTTAACACGCAAAATTTTTCAAGCTATCATTTGGGCTTGAGCATCGGCTTTAAACCTCCAAATTAAAGAGCGTAAGTTGTTTCATCTGGTTCAACTAAAATTGCACTTGAGGTTAAGTGAGGAGATAAGGATATTAATATGAGGAGAAGCCTATAAATAGCTCTTAGAGGGAAGACTCAATTTTTTTATTGCTAGGCCATTTTTAATCCTTAAGGAAGTTGTCATGACACGGGGTGGATGAAAAACTAGCAAGGTCAAGGGGAACAAGTTGTTGGATTAATTGGAGTGAGGTCTTATTAGCTAGGGAAAGCCTAAACTAAGAATTGATTCATTGCCATGATTTCTAATTAAAATTGATAGGATCCCACAAGTCTCGAAAAACTTGGATGCCCTTTTTAAATAGGTGTTTCTCTTTAAGGACTTTGAAGTTAGCAAGCAAAGAACTATTTTGTTGGATTAAGTGGCTCCACCAAATGGAGGACAAGGAAAAGCTTAAACCATGGCTCAAGGTTTGGTCATACCAAGATAAGTTTTTTGAAGTAATTTTCCAAGTTTTCCAAATGGAATTGAAAGGAGAAAAATGATGTATTTTGAAAAAAAAGGAGCAAGAAGAAGCTTATCCTTCCAATTGACCAACTCCTAAGAGTGTCTAATAGTAGCAGTTTGGATATGATGTCGAACCAAATATTTCCAAGGAGCATCACCATCTAGGGAATGTATGATCCATTCAATAGTAATTCAAATACCTTGTGTATAATGATCAAAAATTCTGAAATCTCCCCTATGTTTTGGTTGAATGCAGTGAGTCCACAAAGTACTAGGTAAGCCTTTTTATTTATGTCATAACTCACTTTTTAAACTCTATTATTTATGAATAATTAAACTTTGATCACAATTTAAAAATTATTCTATGTTAATTTAATTTGACAAAAGATAGTTAATTTAGTTTACACATAATCTTTTATGATCAATAAATCAATTTCATAGTGGATTGAGCTATTAGAATAAATTTAATTAAAAAATAAAGATAAAATATTAGTCACATTAACTTGTATTAAAATAGATGTAGAGTTAGCTATTAATTTAAATATAAAAAAAACTAAATGCATATTTTAAATTTTTTTAGTTATTTATGATGCAACTATTATTTTAATTTAATATTTTAAATAAACATATTTTGAAAAAATTTCTTGTGAAGACACTTGACATATTATTCCATGATAAAGGGAAAGTTACAAAACAAGGAATAAAGCTATTATAAGTATTATAAGCACATTTTATGACAAAGGGAAGAAATAATGCTAACAAAAGCATATTCTATGATGATGCTTCTATGCATTAGGGAGTTGGTCTTTGGAAGATTTTTGTAGTTACATTTTTTTAGAAAAGAAAAGTGAAGCAAGAATCCAGGAAGGAGGCACTATTAAAGCCAAAGTCAAAAGTTGTGGATTTAATAAAGAGGGGATTTAGATTCTTTGTGTTTATAGTTAAGATCTTCCTATCTCTTTTAATTTTTTTTTTTAATAGGATTAGAAGAAACAAAAAAAATGCCTCATATTTTAGAAAAAAATAATTAATATATATTTTTATCTAATTATTAATTCATATTTAATCATTAATTTTTATTCAAATTTAATAGTTAAAATTTATGTTTGAATTTAATATTTTAAATGAGAGTTAACAAATTTTAATAGAGAGAACTTCATCCTTAATACAAATTTGTTAAAAGATTATGATTGTTTAGCTGCTATTACTATCCTAAGGGAGGTTAACAAGTGACTACTCAAAGATTTGAATCCAATTGAAAGATGAAACCAAAATGTAAATGGTTGGAGAACATTGTTTTAGATTATTGGTAAAAAAAGAGTCTTGGATAGGAGAAGAGAGGAAAACCTCCTCCAAGATGATCTTCTAAATGTTGAAAGTAGAATCCAAAAAGAGCCTTCAAATGAAAAGTTGTAGGAAGAACTTAACCAAGCTAAACACTCCTTGAGGAAACTTCAAACAAACAAAATCCAAGGCATGAAGGTTAGAGCCAAACTCAATTGGATAAGTAATGGAGACAAGGACTCCAAGTTCTTCTTTAGGTACATCAAGGAGAAGGGGAGAAAAGAGAAAATTGACCAAATATCCCACAATGGGATAACCTTTTCAAAGTAGGAAGAGATCCTACACCGGTTCTTGCTTTTCTACAAAGAGTTGTTCCAATTCGAAGGTAACAATGAGTATTGTAACAAGGCCAAAGCCTCAACCAAGCTCTTAATACACACTAAGATCTCCAAAGAAGATGCTACAAACCTCTCAGAGAATATAACCAAAGAGGAGATCATAAAGGCTTATCTCCTCCATGAACAATGATAAGTCTCATGGGATTGATGGATTATCTGTTGAATTCTACAAGACCTTCATTGATTGGGTCTGTGATGATTTGCATTAGTTTTATTCACAAGTATTGAAAAAATTATCCTTGGGTAGGAACATCAATAAGGGGTTCGTCAAGTTACTTCCAAAAGAAGGGGATAAAACCATGATTAAAAATTGGAGACCAATTACCTTACTGAATGTCTAGATTAAAAAATATTGGCAAAGATTTTGAACCTAAGGCTAACCAATATACTTCTAAAGTTTATAAAAAATAATAAAACATGCTTCATCAAAGGAAGGTACATAATTGAAAACCTGATTACAAGTTGGGAGGCCATGGATTGGGCTAGGAGATCCAACCAAAATGCAGCCATTCTGTTACTCAATTGTGAGAAGGCATATTAAAGAGTGGAATGGTCCTTCCTCAAAATGGCTCTTGAAGCCTTTGGTTTCCCACAAGCCTTTCAAAATATGGTTGATATTCTTCTAAAAGATGTTGCTGCTCAAAAGTCTTAAGTCTAGAGAGATCTATTAGGAAAGGATGCCCCTTGGCCCCTGCATTGTTTGTAATCACTTTAGATGCTTTGCACTATCTGTTAAGAGATTGTTGTAACTCTCCCAAGGTAAAATGCCTGACACTACTTGATAATAATGAGCTCCTCAACATCCAATTTGTTGATGACACTACCATCTTTGTGGAGCTTCAGGAGGATAACTTGAATAACCTAATAGGGAAGCTCAACCTATTTTGTCTTGCCTCTGGTGCTAAAATCTCTCGAATTAAGTCCATTTAATGTTAGGTTGGACAAAAGCCCCACCTAAATGGTTGCATAAGTTCAATTTCTAGTGGGGTGGCCCCCATAAATAGGTTAGATACCTTGGGTTCCCCTTCTCTGTATGCCCTAATTTGAAAGATATGTGGCTTTGGATCAAAGCCAAGGTGGACAAAAAAAAATTATGGGTGGAACAAATAGTACCTTTCCATTGTAGGGAGAATCCAAATCTTCTCAAAGATTATGTCCTCTTATACTATTCACTTTGCTTCAGTATGGTTTTTCAATAGCTATCAGGTCAATGTTGTCCAAAAAAAGATTAGATGTTTCTTATGGTCAGATGAGAAAGGAAAGCAAAAGATGCATTCTGTTAAGTAGGAGTGGTGTTTTCTAGATAAAGCTCATGGGGGAATTGGTATTAAGGACTTATAGAAACATGGGATTTCTCTAGTTTCCAAATAGATAATAAAGGCCCTTGAGGGTGATGAACCTTGGAAAATTCTTGTCAGAAATAATATCAGTCAGGTGGTCCCTAAACTAGCTAAGTCTTGGAAATCACTTCCTTTTAGTGATCTACTTGTCACCAAGCACCAAATAGTGCCTATAGGATCAATTATTTTTAAAAGTATTTGGAGAGCTTGGGAGTTCATTAGGAGGAACATCCAAAACCCTCTTTTTTATCACAACCAAAACTTTTTCCACCCTAACAGGTCTATTTGGTGGAACCTTGAGCACAATGAGAAGCCCTTGGCCCTCCTGCAAGGTTGCTCTACTAAAAAGTGGAACCAAGCTGGTATTAAGAATTTTAATGATATATTAAGGGATGGGACGTTAATAAGTTAGGATCAACTAAAAGTAGATTTTGGATTCCCCCAATCCAACTGTAGAACTTACTCTATCATCAAAGAGGCTTGCAATTGCTTTTTGTTGGCCACCAACAACAATGTAAGGAATCTCAAAACATTTGATTTTGTGTGGCAAGGCTTCACCCCCTCAACAAAAACTATTTATAAGGAAATAATTGATCCTAACCCACCAATTGATTTTCTAAATAAAACTAGGAAAGTTAATCTTGATAAAAAAAGTTGGCATTTTTTTCTTTCTTTCTAATTGGCATAATTGTGTGGATGCAAAAAAAGCTTGTTTTAGATGGCTCTTATTGTTACAAAAGATCCCTTATAAGATGAATAATGTTGACATTGACAAATTTGCAATATTTGTAGGGTGCTTGATTCTATTTGTCATATTTTCTTTGAGTGTTTCTATGCTAATCAGATTTATAAGCTATTTTGTAATGTTGGTTTCAACCACATCCCAAGAGCACCATCTGCAGTAAAAGGACTTCACAGATACGAGAGAAGAAAAATCTATTTCACCAAAACAAGTGAATGAATTGAGATACAATAAATTACATATTGTACAACCTTTTTAAAGGCAAGAAAAAAACAACAGGTATAAAACTTCCCGATATGGGAAACAAAACTACCTGAGAGATTAACCTAAGTGAAAAACTTAACACACTAACACCCCCCCTTAAGTGAAAACTTAGTGAGAATAAAGATGCAAAATATGAAAAATGCAATATGGGTCCTAGCTACAAAACCATGTTAAGTACCCATTTACAACTACAAAAAGAAATCTCTCACAATCAGAGAAAAGGAGAAAACCTTGTGGGAAAAAACCCCTCTCCAAAAGAGAGAAGAAAAATGAGACATGCATGGATGGAGGACTCAATCATACCCCCCAACGACTACATACATCATGTATATACAATCAATGGCCCCCCCATAAGAGGGAAAGAGAGAGAATATATAGCCCCTTACAATGTGTAATCACCTGCAAAAAATGGTAAGTGCCTGAAGACAAAACATGATCCAATCTCGACAAACAACTTGTCTCCCTTTTGGAAGAAACAAAACCAAGTAAAAATGCAGGTATGCTTCCCATTTTGGATAGGAATTAGCAAGTAAAATCCAAATGTAGGATGGTAATGTCTTTGAAATTTTCTCATGTGTCGCCATGACCTTGGAAGATGATGCCATGAACCAATCAGGAACATGCCTAATCACAATAGAAAGTGACAAAAAAGGTACCATTGGAAACTGATTATGAACATTCTCTAGAGACTAAGATGGTTTGAAAACAATTGTGCAATAAATATCATCAAAGAGGAGAGATAACCCCTCAAATGTGTCCTCCAAATCTGAAATATGAGATTCCATAAACAAGGAACCAATGTCCAACAAATAGGAATCCCAATTAGGAAGACAATCATAATCCTATTGCTCAGGAATTATGGAAGTACTCAATGAAGGTGGATCAACTATCTCTGAAAAAGAATCAAGAACCTCTAAAGCAACCATAACCTCATCTGAAGTCTCAACAACCTCCAAAGGATCACATGCATGGTTTATCTTCTTTGAAGACCAAAGAGGCACACTGGTATTGGAAGGAGGGTCATCGAGAGATGGTGGAGTATTGAGATCTCCATCTGATTCTTGAAGGTGAGTCCAAAGAGCATAAGGGCTCTCAAAATGACAAAGTGAATCCAAAAAGTCCTTGCCATTGATATGCTCAAAAATAACTCCATAGACTTTAGCCCTAAATCCTTTCCAAATCGTAAACCTACTATATGTGTCTAAAACAGTAACTTCATTATACAAATATGGCAATAGATTCTCCTCATGAAGATGGTTAAGAAAAACATCACTCTGTTTCCTAAAGCTCCCTTTCTCCAAAGAAACCATTATAACTTAACAATTCTTCAAAATTTCAAAGAGAGTGCTTTCACAAGTATAAAAACTTCCAAAAAAGAATTAAGCCTAATTTGCAACAAAATTTGATGCAACCCATTGCTTGATCTCCATGCAAACTCCAAACAAACTCCACCAAGCACAAAAACAAGATAGCCTGTTGTGAGACTTGCTGACAACAACCAATTGCACTACAATGCTATTTAAACAACAAAAAAGACCCCACACTACCAATGTGGGATAATGCCTCCAACAACAACTTCAAAAGAACATGGGCCTACTTCCTCTAATGCACACTTGGAAACCCTAAAATGAATATTTAGGGGAAAATTTATAAAATATAAAGTTTCAAAAAAATATATCCTCCATGAAGAAATCAAATGCCTTCAAAAATTTGTAGCCAACAATTGGTCTCCAAATAGAAAAAAATCAATTTTGAATCTACTTGCAGCCTTTGAATCGACCTTCTCATCGATCAATTCCACCTCTGCACACTGCGATCCCTCTCATACAAATGCACAACATTACCTTGCCAGTTTCCAAAAAAATTGTACTTTAATGTGTCATGAGCGGGCAATGTATTTTTTCCAAGAGCATAGCTCCGTTTCCAAATGATGCATCCGCCTCTTGTTGGTTTGAATTGTGGCCCTTTGGAAATGAATGTAGTTCGATGGAGAATGGAGTTGAGGGCAGTGGTAAGAGGTACTACTCAAGTCTTTAGGCCAGCAAAATCCCCAAAATGAGTGTTGACTAGGCTGAAGATGTGACCACCGATAATGAAAAACTTGGAGGGAGATCCACAAACCCGTAGGAAATGAATGTTGACAAGAGGAAGGGACGTTCAACAAAAAAAATTAATGCATGATAGATCGTTGTGCCTCCAAAATCACCAAAAAAGGAAAAAAACCTGGCAAAGATGAATCGTTCGCAACCTCTTCTAGATGCAACATAAAAAATGGCTAGCATTCACCAACATAAAATCAACAAATAGGCAATTTTGAAATTTGAAAAATTTCAAATGCCTGAATTTTTTTTAGCAAATCAACGATCTCAAAACCTCTAATGAAAACCCTCAAGGAAGGATTGCAAAATGGTTGGATTTGATACCATGTTGGTGTCAACCACCTCCCAGGAGCACCATCAACAGCAAAAGGCCTTCATAGATACGAGAGAAGCAAAAACCATTTCACTAAAACAAGTGAATGAATTGAGATACAATAAATTACATATTGTACAACCTTTTTAAAGGCAAGAAAAAAGCAACGGGTATAAAACTTCCTGATACAGGAAAAAAAACTACCCGAGAGATTAACCTAAGTGAAAAACTTAACACACTAACATGAAATAATCAGAAAATATGGGGTGATAATGGGAAAGTAAATTAGAAAGAAGTTTTAATAGGGCATGATAAAAAAACTCAACAAGGATTTGTATTTATTTTGGTTTTCCTTATCTAGTAAAATTATGTGGTGCATTTAGAAGGCAAGAAACGGGGACAAATTCAATGGGAGTCAGAGGTCTCTTATTCAGTCAATTAAAAGACACATATTTCAATGTTTCAATGCAGGTGACAACCACCATGGAAATAGTTGAAAGAAAGTTTCTAAAACTGTTAAAGGATGGGATAGTTCTCATCAATCAACCCAAAATAAAGTATGGTCACTCTTGGCAATAGGGTCAACCAAATATATCCGTGTTCATGGTGGCTCTAGAGGCCTTCCAAAAGGAGTTCAATAGTAGACTTGGGCTAGAAAAGGAGAACCTGATGGAAAAAATGGTGCAGGGGCACCAAGTCTCTTTTGCAAATTTGGTCAAGTAGGGTCTTTGATAGGTTGGTTTAGGAGATTTGAGTCATTTTTCATTAAATAAGGTCATAATAGACCATTTCTAATATTTTCAAGTCACTTTGAGTTGGTCTTAGGCTTTGGTGTCAAGTTTTGTGCTTTTCTTGCAAAAATGTTGTAAAAAGATGCAAAATTGCAAATATTGCAAAAGTTGAAAATTTGGAAGTTCAAGAGTCAAGGTAGTTTTGCTTGGTGGAAAGGTAGTTGAACTGATTAGTCACATTATGAAATGCCTTAAAATCCTTTTGGAACGTTGGAAGAATGCTGGCTCTTGTAAGTTTGAAATTTTTAATTGAAAAGACATTAATTCTTTGCAATTTTCTATAATTATACTTTTCCTTTGATTTGTACAAGTCCGTACAGTAGGGTATTGCTCTAAAAGCTTTGGAATTTGGTAAAGACATGTTCTAGCTTCATTTTGGATATGGTGTGGAGTGATTTCATAAAGAAATAAAGGATTTGTCGCCAATTTTCTGTCAACGGGTCTGTTTAGTCAAATTTAAGGTTTTGAGGACATAAAGTGAGATTATGGCCCATTCCATTAACTGTAACTCTTGTAGCTGAATGGAATGGACCCAAAAAGATAGGAATAGGTTTTTTAATGGATTTTTTGACTAGGGGAGGCAAGTTAAGTGCTTGGGCATGATGCCCTAGTTGTTAAGCTGAGTGTTTTTGAGTGAAAATTGATGGTTAAAGGTGGGTAAGTGAGGTAATCTCTTGGGGAAGCATATTTTTAAATTTTCTTAAGCATGTGCAGACCAAATGAAGCATATTTTTAAATTTTCCTAACCATTGTTAAGGTGTCAAGAGGCTGGGAAGTAGGATTTTCAATAAACCCCTCCTTAAACTAGACAAAGTGAGGGTTTTATAACTTGGGGTCTTGGTGAATGTTTTTCCTTCTAAAAAATTGATTTGGGATATTTGAGACATGTGGAGAAGGTCTGAGTAGAGTTTTACAATTGGAAAAGTGATTGGATAGGTGTTGCTTTGTAAATGTGGCCTAATTGGCCTATTGAGACAACATAGAAGCCTCAATTTGGAAGATTTGTTCCAAAGGAGTCATATAAGATCTTGTAGTATGTTTTTGAAGGCCTTAATGGGTGTCTAAAACACCTTGGGGTTTGTGAGTTTGAGTTTCCTTTTGTGAGTTTTGAAGGGAAAACTAGGTCTGCCTACAAGTGAAACTAAGTGAAATTGCAAAGAGTTGGTGTGATAAGCTTTAAAGTGTTGCAAAGTTTTTTCAAAGGCCTCAAATTGTGATTGGGAATTGAAGGCCTCACTGCTCTACATCAATTGGTATCAGATCCTAGGCATTAGATCTTTTGAGAGTTGAAAGTTGCAGATTAAAGAAGGAAGGGTGGAAGGTGAAAAGACAATATAGTCACAATGCCTCCAAAAGGGATAAATATGGCTAAGGAAATGAGTGAATTGAAGGATAAGCATGCTAGGGAGATAAGAGAGTTAAAGGAAAGGCTTGCTACTCTGGAAACTGGGAAGAAAAGAGATGAGGATGTGAGTGATGAAAGTGACTCTGAGGAAGAAGAGGATGAAGAGTATGCAAATGTAGAAGAGGAATTAGACCCAGAAGATCAGAGGATGGATAGGTTGCTGAGGGAAGTTAAGGATGAAAAACATAAGGTTAATATTGATGTGCCTAAGTATGGAGGTACTCTAAATGATGATGAATTGTTGGATTGGATTGCAGCCTTAGATAACTACTTTGAGTGTGAAGATGTTCCTGAAGAGCAAATGGTGAAAATTGAAAAGATAGAGCTAAAGGGTCATGCACTTTTGTGGTGGGATTATGAACAATATAAGAGGAGAAATAAATGGAAGACAAAAGTGGTTTCATGGGACAAAATGGTGGCAAAAATGAAAGATAAGTTCTTGCCAAAAGATTATGAAATTCAAATGTTTAAAAGACTTCAAGGTTTAAGGAAAAAATAAATGGATGTTAAAACATATACTAAAGAATTCTATAAGTTGAATATAAGGTATGGTCATAATGAAGATGAGAATGAAAAGATTGCTAGATACCTTGGTGGATTGAGATTTAACATTCAGGATGAACTAACCTTGGAAAATATAAGAACTGTTGAAGAATGTTATCAGATGGCTATAAGGGTTGAAGAAAAGGTGAAAAGAAGGCAAGAAAAGAAAAATAGAGGAAAAGGAAGTACCTCTAGAGGGAGAGGATCATTTCCTACTTCAAGACAATCAAGTGAAATCCAAGAGGATGCACACAAAGGACAAGAACAAGTGGAAGATTTCAGAGGTGGATTTAGAGGCACTAGAGGTAGATTTGGTGGAGGTAGAAGTGCAAATACATTTTCTGGAAGGTGCTACAATTGCAATGAGTTTGGGCATCCAACATACAAGTGTCGTGAAAGATAGGGTTCTACATCAAGTGGTGGTGAGAGGAGAAGTGAAAGGAGGGCTCAACTAGTGTAAGAAGATGAATATGAAAGTACAAATTGTCCTAGTCATGTTGTTGCTCCAGAGGTAGGAGAATCATTGATGCCGAGGAGAAAACTCTTGAAGGCATCCAAGGAAAAGGAGATGACTCAAAGAAGGAGCTTTTTCAAGACCACATGTAAATGTAAGGGTAAGGTATGAAAAGTTGTGATAGATTCTAGTTCTACTGATCATATGGTGTCTAAAGAGATGGTAGATAAGTTGAAGCTAGAAAGAATCCCTCATGAAACACCATATAGAGCATATTTGGTGAATAATGGTTAGTCAATTTTGGTACATGAACAAGCATTTGTTGAGTTTCAGATTGGTGGATATAAAGAAAAGGTACTTTTTTATGTTTTACCCATGGATTGTTGCCATCTATTATTGGGAAGGCCATGACAATTTGATAGGCATGCATTATATGATGGAAGGGCTAATACCTACACCATTGAGAAGGATGGAAGTTCTTTTAGATTAACCCCATTGCAGGAGAATGATGAATCAAAGGGTAAGGCAACAAAAATCATTATGTTTGGCATGAAGGAGTATATGAAGCTTGAGGAAGACAAAAACAAAGAGTGTGCAATTATGGAAAAAGTTGCAGATCCTAGGACAATAGATAGATGGAAGGAAGAGAATGGGAAGATAGTAAGCTTGAAGAGTAATCTAATTTTGTAGAGAAAAGAAGGTGAAATGTTGACAAAGACAGTCCAAGAGAAGGTCAAGGATGAATTCCTTGTGAAGGAATAAAATGAGTTAGAAAAGTGTGATGGAATTATGGTAGGGACACTGATATGTCCTTTGAGAACAAAAGAGGTTAGTAGGTAGTCATATGTTGTCAAAACATAGACTTGTAAATCTAATAACATAGTGGAATTTGGGGCAAAAAGTTTGTAGGTAAAGATGAAGGAAAAAAGTGGAGTGCATAAGGGTATTTGGAAGGGGTATATGACTGAGTTTAGGCATGAAGCAAAGGTGGAAAGGAGGATAAGCCAAAGGATAGTTGATAAGGACATGTGCGCAGATGTCAAAATAGGTACAACATCAAGTTATGATGGTGAAAAGGTTAGAGGAAACTGAACTGAATAGTTTGTAAAGATGGAGCATTCTCCAAGTGATAGCAAGTTCAAGAATCCCGAGCACAATTTAAATTAGTGGTGTAAATGAAGATTTTATAAGCCCTATTGGCCACTTACCCTTCTAGGATGTTTCACCTAAAAGGAAAGGGATAGGGTTAAAAATCTATTGTTTACCACTCAAAGATGAGATGTAAGGAGAGATGCAATTATGTCTAAATGAAATGTACTTAATGCACTAATTTGAAAATGAGATGACTTTATGATGCAAAACCCTAAGAATTATGAAGTGCTGGAAAACACATTGTGGTATGCAAAGATATAAAAAAATGCAATAGATGATAAAACAAAAATGCAAGACAAAAGCCATGCACCTAGAAATTGAAGAGGAGTTGATTGGAGATTGCAAAAACCTCTGAGATTTTGGAAATTCTGATTTTAAAGCCTGGTGGGACTAAGTTGCTAGATGGGGCATTTTAGTCCAAATTCAGGGAAATTGCCCAAAAACCTGTTTCAGCCAAATGGGTATCCGGATCTACAAAAATCACTAAAAATCAGGTCCAGTGGGACTAAGTTTCCCAAGGTGGTGATTTAGTCCACTTTTGAATCTCTAAAAATTTGGAAGTGGAAAAGGATACCCTAGGTTTGCACTTCGGTTTCCTATAGGTTTCTGCTTCTGAAACTCTGATTTTCAGACCCGAAGGTGACTTTTAGTTGATATTTCAGCTTGGACAAAAAAGAGATGTCTTCAACAAGTCTTCAAACAAATCTTCAATGATCTTCAAACCATTAAAGTGCCTAAATTTGCAAACACACAAGAAGAGAAGAAGGAATGTTGAACGTTAGGGCATGGGGGTTTGCCTTGGTCAAACCCCATTTTAGGTAATTAAACCAAATGAAGAAAGAATATAATGAAGCCTGCAATAATGGAGTTAGTACCTTTCCATGATGTTTGATTTTGAATTTCTACAGAAAACATGAATAATCTGCCCTTGAATGTCCTTGGGAGCTATCTTGATGACTTGCAATGACGAAACCCTAGCTTGCTTGACTTGAGAACATGATGAGTGATGAATGATGATGAGTTATGAATTAAGATGAGTTAGGAGATTGAAACATGAGGGGAAAAACCCTTATTTATACACATTTATGCCTAAATTCTTGAAAATACCCTATCACAGGTTGACCTTAGGTCTTAAAGAATAAAAACCTGAAAGAAATTTGAATTTATTTTGATTTTTGATCCAAATGGGACTAAGTCGCCGAAGGTGGCGAATTAGTCCACCTGGGCAATTTTGAGTGGATGTTGGAGATTAAGATGTATTAAATGTTGTTTATCGGGTTCTTCTTCAACAAGACACTTAATTAAGGCATGTAAGTGCATAAAGGGGCCATCTAAAGCATAAGAAAGGTGTAAATATTGATGACAAGCCTAGGAAAGTGTGAAAGTTTGTTACAAGACTTTACAACACTTTGAAATAGGTCTTGGTAAGGTTGTTTAGGTGAATTATAACATTATGGTCCTAGAAAAGTGTGGAGATGTGTTACAACACCTTATAACACCTTTACAAGACATTGATAAATGCATTTTATTCAATTTGCAAGGGCCCAAGACCTAGTGTGGATGTGTAAAACACCTCACAACACCAAATCAAGGCCTCATTAAGTCCAATTTGTCATTAATTATTCCCATATCAAGCAAAGTATACACTTTTTGGCAACACAAGTGGCAAGGTGTAACTGATGAAAGAGATTTAAGAGGTTAGAGGCATGTAGTATTTGAGGTGAACAAGCTATAACACAATTTCAAGGGACTTGGAATCTTTTCCAAGTCGGGTGTATGGTGTAGGGGCACCAAGTCTCTTTTGCAAATTTGGTCAAGTAGGGTCTTTGATAGGTTGGTTTAGGAGATTTGAGTCATTTTTCTTTAAATAAGGTCATAATAGACCATTTCTAATGTTTTCAAGTCACTTTGAGTTAGTCTTAGGCTTTGGTGTCAAGTTTTGTGCTTTTCTTGCAAAAATGTTGTAAAAAGATGCAAAATTGCAAATATTGCAAAAGTGCAAAATGTAGAAGTTCAAGAGTCAAGGTAGTTTTGCTCGGTGGAAAGGTAGTTGAACTAATTAGTCAAATTATGAAATGATTTAAAAATCCTTTTGGAATTTTGGAAGAAGGTTGGCTCTTGTAAGTTTGAAATTTTGAATTGAAAAGACATTAATTCTCTGCATTTTTTTGTAATTCTACTTTTCCTTTGATTTGTACGGGTCTGTACAGTAGGGTATTCCTCTAAAAGCTTTAGAATTTGATAAAGACATGTTATAGCTTCATTTTGGATCTGGTGTGGAGTGATTTCATAAAGAAATAAAAGATTTGTTTCCAATTTTCTATCAACGGGTTTGTTTAGTCAAATTTAAGGTTTTGAGGACATAAAGTGAGATTATGGCCCATTCCATTGACTGTAACTCCTATAACTAAATGGAATGGGCCCAAAAAGGTAGGAATAGGTGTTTGAATGGATTTTGTGAGTAGGGGAGGAAAGTTAAGTGCTTGGGCATGATGCCCTAGTTGTTAAACTGAGTGTTTTTGAGTGAAAATTGATGTTTAAAGGTGGGTAAGTGAGGTAATCTCTTGGGGCATCAAATTTTTAAAGTTTCTTAAGCATATGCAGACCGAATGAAGGGTTTTTGATGCATTGTTAAGGTGTCAAGAGGTTGGGAAGTAGGATTTTCAATAAACCCCTCCTTAAACTAGACAAAGTGAGGGTTTTGTAACTTGGGGTTTTGGTGAACGTTTTCCTTCTAAAAATTGTTGATTTGGGATATTTGAGACTTGTGGAGAAGGTCTGAGCAGATTTTTGTAATTGGGAAAGTGATTGGATAGGTGTTGCTTTGTAAATGTAGCCTAATTGGCCTATTGGGATAGTGTAGAAGCCTCAATTTGGAAGATTTTTTCCAAATGAGTCATATGAGATTTGGTAGTATGTTTTTGAAGGCCTTAATGGGTGTCTAAAACACCTTGGGGTTTGTGAGTTTGAGTTGTCTTTTGTGAGTTTTGAAGGGAAAACTAGGTCTACAAACCTACAAGTGAAACTAAGTGAAATTGCGAAGAGTTGGTGTGATAAGCTTTAAAAGGTTGCAAAGTTGTTTCAAAGGCCTCAAATTGTGATTGGAAATTGAAGGCCTCCGTTCTCTGCATCACAAAACTCCCAAATTGCACACAAATGACAACCTAGAAATTGAAACACTTGATCAAAATGTGTTCTCTAATGCTTGGAGTTAGAGGCCATTGAAACACTTACAAAGTGGGGCTCCATTGATTCCTGAAGTGAAAGCAGGAACCTAGGAAATGCAACTTTATCATGTTAGTGTAGGTTTTTTAATATTATATTTCCTAAACATTATTAAGCATACCTTAGGATATGGGAGATGTGGTTCATGTGAGGACATGTGGCATAATCCATCGATTAAATGTGTTGCTCTCACCCACACTTGGGTGGTTGAGTTTCACACCCTCTTTTGGCCTTATATGCCACCTCACAAAACCACTCATTTGTCTCTTTCTGAGTAGGTTATGCCACCTATTTGGCATTTTCCAAGTAGGCATAACTCCTACCTAATTTGGTTATTTGGGAGTTATTACCCCTCTTGGAATTATATGCCCATATTTTTCTATATATTCAGCACTCACCTCTCCCTCCTAGAAAGTTCAAATGAGTTTATATCAACTCAATCAGTTCAAGGGAAATTTGAGGCATATTGTATCATTTAGTGTGTGATAATAACATCATTTTGTTATTGCACCATATTCCAACATTTTATCTCTTGCTGCTCTCGTGTGGAAGGCTTATCTTGGTTTTGCAGGTGATCTTGGGTGCTCGAGTTCATCAACTCTTACATGGTATCAGAGCATCATATCTGCAAGCCCCTTCTCGAATTTGAGAGATTTGTGAGTGTTTTAATCAGTATTGCAGGTTGCAGCATGCCTTTTCTTGTCTTAGGCAGCTGATTCTACCTTTTCATGCCATTTTTTGGTTGTTGGGGTCATTTTTTGTTGCTAAAGGCGTCTATTTTACACTAGATCCACATTTTTTGTATATTTTAAAGAAAATCTGCCATCTGGGTTTTTTTTGAAGCAGAAAAAAACTATTTGGGTCATTTCTAGTTTTTTCATATAGATTATATATTTTGTAGAAACTAAATCAGAACGTTTCAGCAGACCCCCTCTCCGTTGGAGTTATACATTTTGCACCCGATCTTCAAAAGCCTGTATCTTAGTCATTTTGGCTCCTTTTTGCAAGATTTTTTTTTTGATTTGGGGTAGACTTTTTTAGGCTTCATAGTGGTTGAATAAATTTTTGCTCAAGTGATCCATATTTTCCAGAAATTCAGTTTTCTCAGCAGATTTGAAGGACAATTCTCATTTTTGGAACTTCGAACGGCTATAGCTTTCACATATGACCTCAGATCGAGGTGATTATTTTTCTAAAAGTTGATATTTTTCTAAGAAATACATAATGGTGCTATTTTGAGGTTCTGATTTTGAGATTATTTTATACTTTTAGTATTTGGGTCCAATATTAGACATTGTAAAACTCTGGAAAACAACTCCAGAATTATAAAAACACTAATTATAAATTTCCACCATAACATTTTTCTTGGGGGATCATGATTGAGTAATTTGGGGGGGTAATATTTGGCGTTTGAATTGGCTTATGTCTCTTGATTGGTCTGTTGTGTGACTAAAGTAGAGGATTTTAATATTTGCATCAAAACACATCATGTTGTAATAAGGTTAAATCGATGGAACTTTAAGTCTTGGCGAGATAGAATCCTAACACATTGTAGGTGGCTTAATCTTTTTCCATATCTCTATGGACTAGTTCCTAAACCTTCATCAAAATGGGAGAGAGTTGTGTGGGACATAAAAATAGAACATATCTTGGGAGTAATTGGTTGTAGTTGTGATATTGATACACAAATGGTCATTGATGGTATTGAGATCCCTCATGAACTTTTGACCAAACTTTGGGAGATGTATGGAGACTCAAATGAACCTCCATTCCCAGAGGATCTTGTTGCAGATTGTCTTGTTCCACTTGCAGAGTTTTAACCTATTGATGATAAAATAGCTAAAACACTTTCTGATTGGGAAAGGTATGGTAGTTTTGATGACACAAAACCTTCTCCTCCTGTAGAGACATCTATTGAGACTTCAATTTTTATGGCTCCTAATCCAGATTTAGAGGGTTTATCTTCTTCATCTACGAGTCAACATCTTGAGGCTGAGGGCTCTTCTATTCTAGCATTGGAAGAATCGTCTATTTCATCATGTTTTGAAGACACAATGGTGGATGATAGGTGTAGTCATATGACATGCACTAATATCTCATCTCCTTCATCTATTGTTGTACTTGAGGATGCTTGTGTTTCCACAGTTTTGGCTCCTTGTGATTCGGTGTAGTAGGACATACATTGTCTTCCAGACATAGCTACTTGGGATGAATACTTGACATACATTGCAGGTTTGTTTTGTGAGTCCAATCTTGCAGACTTGGAGGACACAATTGAGTGCATACATCTTCTCTTTGATGAAGTTGGTTCGTCTTCTTCATATGTTGAGGGGGAACCATTTTACCATCTTGTTCTTTACCCACATGATCATTCTTCACAGTTTGACATGATTATGGTCACTACTGAGCAACATTTGGAGAAGACACCTTTGTCTTTAGAGGAGATATCTTTGTCTTCAGATTTTGTTCTACATCCCTCTCCACTAGGTTTTGGATTGTCATCTTCTGTAGTGTGGCCTAGAACACCTAATTTGATGGTGATAGCTTTCGACATCGACATGGGGACACTTGAGAAAAGTTCAGAGACATCATACATTTTCATCATTCTTCCTCCATATTTCTTTCAAGAATGGGAAGATATCCTACATACATCCTTGGTTTTCTTTCTTCCTAAGGGGAGGAATATTGTTTGGCAATCTTGGATCATCTTCAGCTTCATATGCCGAGCATTCACCAACAATGCAGGAGATTCTACATTGGGGGACTGCATGGTCCTTCTTCTCTCTTGGGGGGGAGTTTTGTCCTACGAGTTTTCTCTTTCTCATCTTTGAGAGGTTTCATCATTGTACATGGGTACCTTACATGGCCTTGTAGCTGGGACCCATCTTTGCATTGTTTCATCCTTTCACCCACCTAAGCTATACTTAAGGGGGGGTGTTAGTGTAGGTTTTTTAATATTATTTTTCCTACACATTATTAAGCATACCTTAGGATATAGGAGATGCGGTTCATGTGAGGACACATGGCATAATCCATCGATTACATGTGTTTCTCTCACCCACACTTGGGTGGTTGAGTTTCACACCCTCTTTTGGCCTTATATGCCACCTTACAAAAACACTTATTTGTCTCTTTCTGAGTAGATTATGCCACCTATTTGGCATTTTCCAAGTAGGCATAACTCCCACCTAATTTGGTTATTTGGGAGTTATTACCCCTCTTGGAATTATATGCCCATATTTTGCTATATATTCAACACTCACTTATCCCTCCTAGAAAGTTCAGATGAGTTTATATCAACTCAATCAGTTCAAGGGAGAGTTGAGGAATATTGTATCATTTAGTGTGTGATAATAACATCATTTTGTTATTGCACCATATTCCAGTATTTTATCTCTTGTTGCTCTCGTTTGGAAGGCTTATCTTGGTTTTGTAAGTGATCCTGGGTGCTCGAGTTCATCAACAACTCTTACAGATCAGCTTCTACAATTAACTGTTATGCCACACCTTTTGTAATAGCTATGTTTATACTTCTACCTTTTCTTAGTATTGGCATATTTAATCCAATCTCTACTCTGTAAATCATAGCTCTAACCACATAAGTCTATTTACTGCTACCAGCTTAAGTGTCTATTCTCATGTAAAGCTAACTATACAGGCAGATATATTTTGCACATGGCTTTGCAGTGTATAGTTGTGGCAGCAGTCATGTTAATTATTAATTCATATTTAATCATTAACACAAAAAAAATATTAATTCATATTTAATCATTAATTTTTATTCACATCTAATAGTTAAAGTTTATGTTTGAATTTAATATTTTAAATTAGAGTTAACAAATTTTAATATTCTATTTTTAAAATTATATTAAAATACATTCATCTAATATTTTATTTAAGTATTTAGGAACATATATATTATAATAATAATAAAAGTGTATTATAAATATATTAATTGTTTATTAAATATATATAATATTAAATTTAATTTAAAAATTAAAAGAAAATATCAGGGTCACTGCAAGTTGTAATGCCTTAAAATGGTTTCAAATCTTTTTATTTATTTTCAAAATGTTTATTTAAAAAAAAATGAGTGTGTATAGTGTTGCCTAAATTTTAGGGACCCCCTTTTTGTAAATCGACACCCTATGTTAAATTTTGGTTAAGTCCTTACCCGGGTGGTGTTTTATTGAATATATCTAACCTGGGTAGTGTTTTCATTAGTTCACCTAACTTTCCATTTTACCGCCCAAGTTCTTTCTTTCTTCGTTTTCTTAAGCCTGGTTGTGTTTTGGTGTTTTTTTGTAACTTGCCACAAGTTCTAAGTCATTCTTTTAAAGGTCGGTGGTCCGTACCTAGGGTTGATCAACTTGTTAAAAAGACTATTGTAAGATTTTTCAAAGCTTTTCAAGGCTGAGTGGGAATTGAACTAGTTCCTATAACTACAACAATGATTTGTCTAGTTATGCTAACTCACCACATTACCGCTAGAGTACATTTTTGAAGAATTAAGGAGTCGCAATGCAAGATTATTATGTTTAGGTGCATTTCAGATAAATGAAAAGCTATTTGTGCAAAGTCAAGTAAAGATAAGCCATCTAGATACAACAAGGAAAACCAAAACTAAAGACAAAATTTCTTATATTGTAGGGAATCAACACCAAAAGTATAAAATGATGTATTTTATTATATATATATTGGTAGAAATATAATTTTTTTTATCAATTACATAAAGGATGAGGAGCTAGATAGTATCAAAACGAAGATCCTTTTCATATGCAGAGGGTGAACATCACACACAAATTTCTTCTACCACCACTTGAAGATGCTCTATCTGTGTAGGTGACAATAGGTTATTGTGCGACTGCAAAAATTGGGCAAACAACCCCATGTTGTTTCTCACTAGTCCCACACGGAGAAGATTCACTGCTTCTCCATGACTTCATTCTGGGCTATAGTGGCAATGTAAATGGCGTCACCTATCAGTCTGCTCCATGGATAATTGTTGAGACTAGCAATGACTACATTCACCCGGTGGAGAATACTGGTCATACCAGTCATTTTTCCGCCCTCATCCCCCAGTCACGACGCCTGGAGGTGTGAATCACAGTGTACACGAAATGCTCTAGAAGCGTCACATTGTGCACATGAACCTGATTTAGGAATGCCTCTCCCAGTATGTTGCACAACACCTCCTCTTCAATCTCATTTTCAACTGTGAAGACCTCCTTCAACTAGTCAGACAAACGTCTAAAAAGAGGGCTACACTCGGTTTCTTCAATGACAAAAAAATCATTCATGGATACACCATCGCTCTAAGCACTAGCCATGTTTGAGACTTTAGGTTGGTGAAGTGAGGTAGTTCTTGTTGAATTTATAGAAGGTTGGCGAGACATATTAACGAAGAATGATCAATGTGATAGGATGGTGATGCAGTCTGAATTAATGGTTGATATGACAAGAATTTAAGTTACATTCCCAATTTATTTTTCGGCTGGACAACTTGCATGTGTGTATCTATCACATCTCCATGATAGTTGTTTAATTCTCAATTGGTGAGGTATGCGAACTGCTTCAAAATCAATGGCCACAAGGCAATAGTTAAATCAATAAATGTTCAAGAATTGTTTAAAGTCTTTTCCCTAGTAACATGTAATCGTGTTGGTTATTTATTATTTTCTGGTCATTGGTTTGCAAGATACACGGCTAAGCGACAAGAAAACGTTACTACAACTGATCGGTAATGGTCAAGAGAGAAATTCCACCTCTATATCTGGGTAAACAACCATTCATCAAGGGTCCGATCTCTGGAGAATACACTATGATGTAACCGAGGGAGGAACATTAGATTTTCTTTGAATTTCATTTAGTTTGCTAATTATAGTAGCTCTCATTCTATGAGTTGTCAGTAGACTGAGATGTTGATTGTACTGGTCTGTGAGCCATGTACATAAATATAATACATTTTTTGTAAGAAATATATTTGATTGCATTTACTTTATCTATTGTGATTATGGGATCTCTTATTTCAATTTCTGTTTGCTTTTGTCATTAATCAATATGGTCTGTGAGCTAGCTGATTGATGACCCTTGGGATTATTTCGCATTAATTGCATTTTTATGGATTAATGTCTATTGCCTTATCACTTTCTGGTTAAAATCTCATTCATTTTTAATTTAAATCATACGAGGGAGTTGTACCTCTCAATTAAGAGGAAAGCTATAAATACAATTATGGTCTTTCCAGAGCTGTTAGCGAATTGGTACTAGTGCTTATCAAGCAGGAGAGTCATTTATTATTGGTATATTTATCAAGGGTCAATTCATTCGCTAACAGATTTTTGGTGACTCCACTAGGGAGAGATTTAAGTTTTGACAATTTTTTCTCGTGTTATGCAACAAGATGGTACTTCCCCACAATGACGTGTTTCCCGTACTTCAGCCTAATTTGGATTGGATACAGGAAAAGCAAGAATATATCATATAATAATTAAATACGATCACTTGGAGGTATAGAAGTACAATAAATTATATGTGCATCAATTTTGTTTTGGAAGAAGAAGAAGAGCGGGCCCTACATCCACCTGCGCTAGTGGTAGAATGACCCCCAAGATTGATCTTTGAATATTACGATGGCCCACCCCATCACCCCTACCCACATCATAATTAACCTCCAAATAAGAATCCACATCAGCACCCCAACCAACCATTGAATCACCCTCCAACTCAACCACCACCTAGGCAATAGCCTAGGGTGATCCCACAATACTGGTTTACAATTTCCAGGAGATCCTGATTTTTGCTGAAATCACATATTTTTAGAAAATATAATGATTTAAGCCTTGAAAAGTTCCATTTAAAGGATTCCAATTGAAGAGGGTTTGATCGAACCACCTTAGATCAAACCCCCTTGGATAGAACCTTGCTAGTTTTAAACCATACCTATAACAAAGTCTCCTTTACACTTATCAAATTGCTGATAGAAACCACTTTTGATTTACCTTTTGGGGGATCAAATGAATTCATTTAAAAATTATTTTTTGTAACTATGTAGTCCTTATTATAAGCTTCCCAAAAAGTATAATTTTAAATAAATTTAATTTAATTATTATATTTATTTTTTATTTCTTGTGAATATAGGATTTTCACCAAAAATCAAGCTCTTTGTTTTGCACATGTGGAAAAATAGCAGATTATCAAAAAAAAGTTTGAAAAATATTAGTACACTAGATATTGAAGTCCTTGATCCAACAAAAGAAGTTTGAATTTTGATACATACAAAAAAAGTTATGTTGTATACAGTCTGCCTATGTTTGAATTGTAATTGGTTTGACTTCAAAACTTGATTAAGGAAAAAATATTCAATAAAACACTATGAAACCAAATGAAAGTGCTAGATATCATATAAAAATCTAGATTCAAAAAAAAAAGAATTTTATCCTTCATGGAAAAAAAGTTATGCTGTATACGGTGAGCATCACTCCTTAAAAATGGTGTTTATTGAAAAAAACTAGTTTTTGAAGGAGATGGAAAAAGAAGTGCAATTTGATTCCAAAATTTTTGAAAAAAAATATATTTAGATTCTACAGAAAAAATATCACAAATCACTAGTTTGCATCATCTTCAAATTTCTCACGGTTTAGCTACTATAGGTGCCTGAAAGTGAAGATTTAGTTAGAAAAAGTCAGTTCAGTGTCCAGTTTGGCCAAAAATTGTAAACTAGTATTGTGGGATTACCCCCTGGGGTTCCACCCTTTACTCCAATAGGAGTTGGTGACTCTAAAAATCATGACCTCTATTCCATGGGGAAATCATATTGGACCCTTTTCCCTGTCACAATGCAATGACCTACCACGTGGCTCAAGAAAAAGGTTCCCAAAATTCTCTGGCAATGATATTCAAGATTCAGAAGAGTATGTCCTGGCTATGACTGCAAGTGGAATCCTAGGAATCCAAGATGAGTATGTATTTGTTAGAATATTTGTTAACAGTCTAATTGGGAAGGAAACAAAATGGTTCTAAGGATTAGAGAAAGGTTGCATAACAGGATGGGATGTTCTACACAAAAAGTTCTTGCGACGTTTCTAGAACCCTGTTGATGTAGTTGTTCTACTCAAAAGTTTCTTCAAAATTATGAAAGAAATACATGAACCTATCAGGGAGTTCGTTCATCAATTCAATCAATCTCTTTAGTGGGTTCCTACACTTGAACAAACAAGCAAAGTGATTCAATTTCATATCTTTACTTTTGTCCTTGATCCTGATGCCCAACTTATGCTAAGAAGAGACAAGGTTTCTGGGATTGGAAAAGCCTAGATTGAAGTGGTAAACATTGAAAATGACCTAATTGCAATGGGAAAATGGAAACCTCACTGTGTCACTCAGTCCATTGATTATCGAACACCTCCCACCCCTTCCTCCTCTAGTTTTCGGGCAATTGCCAAAAATTCTTGTCCCACCACTGAGAAAATGAATTTGACTGTATTGAATGATGTGCAGTATTTAATTAAGGAGGGAAAAAATGTGAAGGAAGCAGATTGGTGTTGGTACACTCAAGCATATAGCCTAAGCAATACAATCGAATCAAAAGATGACCTTAGCTCATCCAATGATGATGAAGAATCAACACCATGAAAAAGGTATAACCTTGCTTTTCAGTTTACTCCATCTGATTCTATGAATGATTCACTCCTTTTGGATTCAACCAGTAAAGGCCAAGATTCAAGCAATCTTTTCATTCTAGAAGATGAGACCTTCATGTTTGAAGATGTCCATGACAAGATTTCCTGTATTACTGAGAATATTGTAAAGGATCCTCCAAGAGAAGGTGGGGTAAAGTGGTCATTCAATTCAAACCCTCTTTTCCCTTTTGAATAATTTGAAGTCCATGATAATGCTTTATTTGGAGAATCCGGATTTGGTTCGCCAAAACCATTGATAGTGGAGGCCTCTCATTCTTTTGTTAACAATCAAGAAAAAAGAGGATATTATGGAGGTTAAAGATCGGGAGGTCATAGGAATATAGAGTAGCTACGTTGATTAGAGAATTGTTCATGAAATAATAAGTCATGTTGATGTAGGGGATGCAAAAATTTTGGGCACTAGGAATCCTCAACCCTTTGTGTGAACCTTGTGTTGTGTGTCAAGTGAGTCTCTTTTGTGGTAAATTGTGTGTTGGTTATGTTGTTTTGGTTATACAAATTGATAAAGCAAGTGTAAGAGAATAGCAGTTGAACAAGACATGAAATGTTTTCTTAAGCATTATGGATATGATGTGTTGATGACATGTTGGGATATATGACTTCTTGTTAAGGATAAAATATAAATGTAACACTCTTGAAGGCTAATGGTATTTGATCAATTCTTGATTTGTTAATAATAAAATAATTATTTTGTAAATTAAAACTATCTTGGACGTGTGATGCAAGTATTTGTAATTTTTTTTGAATGTTGATGACCTTGTCCTACGTGTGGTGTGCATGAAAACCTATTTACGATTTGATGTTACTCTCATTTGTAACGAAACATTTTTGGTGGATACTTAAATAGTTGTGTCATACTATTTGGTAATGTTGTGATACTCATACTACTTGTGGATGAATGATTTGACTTCGTCACCTTATATATTAACTCTAGGGTGGATGCTCTACTTCCTTAGCAACTTCTAGGAGGAAGTTTAGTCATAGGAGGGGAGGATGTGAGGCCCCACCTATGGATGGGCATGATAGACTCAAAGTAAACCTTATGGTAATACATTTATATTAGTGATTTAATTATAGTTATTTGATTGTAATGTTTAAGAGAAAAAAAAGAGGAAGTTAAAATTTCAATGATTATAATTTATAGTGATCATTATAATTTATCTAAATAATGCTTAGAGTATGTTTCAAATCCCCTCAAAGAATTATATCCTAAGGAAACAACACATCACTAACTTTTTTTTTGTTTTGGCTAACTTGGTGAAATGATTTCACATCAATTGTTTAGCGTTGTGAGCTAAAATGGTTGTTGGGTTCACACAACAATTCACTCATTAAAATTTATTAGGCTATGCAAAGTAGTACTGGTCCTATAGGGGGAGAGAGAGAGAGAGAGAGAGAGAGAGAGAGAGAGAGAGAGAGAGAGAGAGAGAGAGAGAGAGAGAGAGAGAGAGAGAGAGAGAGAGAGAGAGAATTTTTATTATGGATTCCCAGTATTCCTTGACCACCTCTATTTAGTGGTGCTACTATTCTGATAAGGCAAGGGCATAATCTGTTGATTAACTAGGTTAGGGGTAATACCTTATTCCATAAAATGGGAAAGAGATCGCGTAGATCCATTTGTTGGATGACATCAAAGTTTCTTCATCATATCAATAATAGGGTTACCGCTATTTTGCAAGGTTGGTATCTACTTATAATATTATTACCACTATGAAAACTTCTAATATTTCTTCCCTTTAACATGCTAATATTTGCATGGGCGTTGCTTATTGCTCATCCTTTATATACCTTCTAAAGGAGGATTTTATCCTATGTAATACATTTCCGATAGTACTAACATTTGAATTGATCTTGATGTTAATATTAGTATATTAGTATCAAATTTAGTAATAATATTAATGCTTTAACATTAGTATTATTACATGTATTAATATTTATAGAAATTATAATTTAAATTTCAAAAGACAAGGTATTATTATTATGGGGAAGATTCCATCTACGTAATTACTAATTGATATGAGATTAATCCGTCTAGATCTTTAAGCTGCATGATGTTTTTTTCTTTTTTTTCCTTTACCCTATTATTAACTACAAATCACAAGAATATTCCTCCCTTGTAAAAAAAACATTTTATTAACTATATTAAGGAAATCATTAATAAATTAATACGCATTAACACCTTATTAAATTAATTATTACAATTAATAATAAATTAATTATTACTAATATGTTACTAACCCCCTTGATATTTTAGTAGCATTATTAAAGAAACTACAAGAAGGTTTTGGGTTATATAATGAATTAATAAAATTAACAATAATTAAATTATTACTAATGTATTACTAACCTTCTTAATATTTTAGTAGTATTTAAAAAATAAACTACTAGAAGGTTTTTTTCCTTTTTTTGGGGGCAGATTTTAGGTTCCCTTAAAATTACCCACTTAATTGATTTTTTTCCAATTCTTAATTTCTTAAAAAAAAAATGTCAACTTTTATATCACTATTTTGTCTTAAGTGGATTATATTTTCCTAGGCTAAAAGATAGGGAATTCTCCTTAACAAATGGTACTGAAGGCATAAACTGGGATTTTTTTTTTTTATCCTTTGTATTAAAGACTACAACTAACATAGGCACTTTTGCCTATTTTCTTCCGAATAAGAAGTTAAGACAATAGTTAACATTAAATTAGTCCTCTAATTAAGGAAATTTCTTTAACTATCAATTACCATGCATTTGTATATAATTCGGATTTAATTTTTAATTGAAGTTATTCCATGACATTAATACAATTCATCAACATATCTATATTGTTATCAATTTTTTTAAAATAAGTCAAAATATTTAAATAAATAAAAGACTTCCTCTCCATGTACTAGTATATGTGTATTGTTTCCCCCTTTTTATTCTTTCTTTGGGATTATGCAACATACATAAGCTTTATTTTTTATTTTTTTAATTTTTTTTTTATCGAAGTAATTCCAATACTCATAATATAATTATTTATTAATATTATTTCATTATTAATATACTTTATTCAAACTTTGATTTCCTTATGATCATAAATAATACATGTATGTTTGACCATAACAATACTAAGAATATATATAATGACAATCATTACTTATCCTTGATGAAAATTTACAATCATCGACCTCCATATGGTATTATTGTGGGAGGTGCAAAGCAAATCAATTCATTTAAATAAAATTAGTGAAACATGGGAAAGTGGGTCGACCTTATTCATTTTTCCCTCCCCCAAACAAGAGATCTAACCCTAAATCTAGCGTTCATAACAACAACCCTAATTTCTCTTTAAGTTTGATTTTAGTTTAGTAGAGAGAGGACTAGAGGTGTGGTGCTAAGGAGAAGAGAAGAATGAATTACTTCTTTTGCAGGGGACGATACTTTATTTGGGAGCATTTAAGCCAGGTGACTTGAAACAAGGTGGTTGTAGTTACTATGGAGTTTGTTTTCTCTTTTTTTCTAAACTCATTTAAATTCCCTTGACTATTGTTCACTCTTTTTTCTAGTTTCCTTCTATTTGTTTAGGATGCAGGTGTAGGTATGGGTGGTTCGAATAGAGGAGGAAAGGAGTATGTTAAAACTTGAATTCACTCATTATTAGGATCTTGGCTATAATTTTCATTTTATTATTCATACTCTAATACTCTCGTCGACCCTGTTCACAAGTTGTAGCTCACCTAAAAGATGAGGTGAGGGGTTGATGCCACCCAGAGAGTAGCTAGTAATGGGGTGTTGATCCCTTTTTTATTGTCTAAAAAATGTATTTCCGTTATAGATTTTTTGGATTTCCTTGTTTGATACCTGAAACCCTTTGTTTTGTCCTTCAGAATTATTTTGAGTTTTTAGCAAAATAAGATACTTAAATATGTATAAATATGTGTATATATATATATTGGGTTTTCCTTAAATTGTGTCATATTCAGCAAGGGTTCTCATTGTTTCGATGTTTTTCTATAAGAAGATAATAATTAGTCTTCAAGGAAATGCTATAGACCTCCATGTTTCTTCATTTACTTTTGACTCCAAATATTATGCATAATAATACATTATATTTCATCCTACAAGAGTAAAAATAAAACTACTATTATTTTTCCTTTACAAGCATCTCATGTAACGCCCCGCCACACAACCCTAGGGGAAGTTGCATTTAACAACACAATTGCAATAATTTTTTTTTTGTTTAAGTACAAATAACAAGTAAGTTCACTACACGATGCCAACAACCCCTAAGGTTACGAGACTGAGTTTACTTCAACCCAAACAAGAAACATGAATTAAAACCATTACATAAATTTGATTAACAATTAATTGCTCATACATTCTATACATCATAAAATTAAATCAAAGACATAAGAATTCCATGAGATCCCAATGATATACTTTACAATATGGTTACAACGCTCATTCCCCGAATGAGATACTTCCAAAATAAAGGATTACAATTACAAATTCCACCTCGATACAAAGACGGGTATAAGATTACAATAATAACATAAAGAGTAAACATGAAGAACTGGTCCCACGACCTCTCCAACTGGAAATCTCGTACATACGAACAAAAGCCGACCCAATGGATTAAGGTGCACGTTCCACCCAACCATGTGATACCCGAAGGCTCACCCCCCGTACTAGGAGATAGTAACAAGGAATTCCAGACAAGATCATCCACCACTAGACACAGGCTAACTCACACTGACACAACCAATCACATGAACCATACAACCATAAGGACAACACATGAACAACTCCAACATCACTGACATAAGTAACATTGCTTCTAGAAATAAAATAGATCGAGTAATATAAGAAGTCCAAACTAAAGAGAACCAAATACCAACTGTTGTCGTAGAAAGAGTGTCATCACATAGCTCGTCATGGGATATCCTCTAGGAATCTTCCTAGGCTACGGCCCCCACTATGGGTTGTCCTGGTGGCCTCTACTGAATCTCGACACCCATACTCACTCATGTGGAATCAAATACCTCTCACAAAGACAAGATAGATGACCTTGCCATTCCAGGCCTTCTCGTCTCATCCCAAGTTTATACAAGCCCTTGGGTCCATGAGCGAGGCTTAATTATCTTAATTAGTGTGAAAAACTACCCTACTTCTAATTACATTAATTTAGTTATCACTTGATTAAACCACTTCTGAAGGTTTCCCAGTTTGCCTCTTTGGGCTCTGGCCCCAAACATAAGCCACTCTTCTACTTGACAACACACACGGTAAAACCACAAGCCAATGGGAAACTGGATAAGACGACCTCTCCAAACCAAGGAGGCAACAAAGGTCAAAACCCTCTCCAAACATTGGAGGAAACAAAGGTCAAACCCTCTCCAAACATTGGAGGAACAAAGTACAAAACCCACTCCAAACACTGGAGGAAACCAAAATACAAAACCCACTCCTTCCAAAGGAGGCACAAATTACATAACCCTCTCCTAATCCCAAGGAGGCACACACCATCCCCGTTCGTGAAAACTGGGTAAAACAATAGGGTGTAACTGTATGCACTTCCCATGACACATCAAAAGTTGACTAATGTAACAACAACCCATACCAATAAACGAACCCTTATCTGTAAGACTTCAAAACATTTGCTCTATTCTCCCAACATCGAGAAAGAACAAATAAACACTAAAAGCATTTTGAGCAGATAAATAAACTAATGTTCAGATTTCCTAGATCCAGTCAATCACAGTTTCCATTTCTTGCAATTATCCAATCAAATGCACCAATTTCATTTCACGACATGGAAATATTTAAAAACGAATCATTTTACTCTAAGGTTCACAATTAGATCCATAATCAAAGCATTTTGATGATTAAAGTCATTTGACTAAAATAAACCATTCATTAACTCTAATTTTCACAATTATATCATAATCAAAATACTTTAATAAATAAAGTCATCCGATTAAAATTTAAATCAATCGTTCTCTCTAAGTTTCACGATCATATACTATAAATAAAACCACTTGATTAATAAAACATTTAGATTAAATAATTAGTCAAACATTTACCCTAAATTTCGCCATCGTATTCTATAATTAACACATTTGATAAATAACATTTAGATCAAATAAATTAGTCTTTATTTCAACCCAGCATTAAATAAATCAAATAAATATGATCTGATTAAAATAAATCATTCATTATCTCCAAGTTTAACAATTATATTCATAACCAAAATATTTTAATAAATGCAACCTTTAATTAAAATTAATTAATCTTTATTTCAATTTAACACTAAATAAATAAACTAAATCTTATCTTGAATACAATTATATTCCAAAACAAATATACTTAATAGTATATATTTTAATATTTAAATAATATTAAATATATATATTTATATACATATAACATACATATAATATATATATATATTATAATATATATATTATATATATATAGTACATATATATATTATCATTTAGTATATATATAATATTAAAATATCATAAAAAAATGAATTTACATTTTTCATGAAAGAAATCGAATTTTCTTTTTAATGAAAGGAAGCCCTAATTAGGGCACACACTGCCTTGCCTCCCCATGGTCAGCGGGCCTGTGTGCTCCGCACACAGTCCGTCCGCCATGGGCGACGGGCCTTTGTGCTTGGCACATAGCGTCTGCCTCCCGCGGGCGGTCGGACTGTGTGCCCTGCACACAACGTCCACCTCCCACGGGTGGCGGGACTGTGCGCTTGGCACACAGCGTCCACCTCCCACGGGCGGCGGAACTGTGTGCTTGGCACATAGTGTCTGCCTCCCACGAGTGGCGGGACTGTGTCCTTCGCACATAGTCCGTCCCCCATGGGCGACAACAGCGGTGGCGAATGGGTGGCGGTGGGGTGGCTCCCCTGCCTCCCTTCAAAAAAAATAAAAATAAAAAACTTTATTTTATTTACATTTTAAAAAGAAAAATAAACTCCCACAAAATACACATGGAGATCTCCACAAAAACTAGGGTTATTTTCCAGATATGGAAACCCTAGGACATTTATATATAAACTTGTGGGTCTTATTGTGCAAATGCCCAACAAAAACTTGCAACCAAAACAATGAATTTTTCAACACAACCAGAGGGTTTAGATTTCAGTTTTGACAATAAATCTCTTTTGGTTTTCCTTCTATTTTTCCATTGTTTGATTTTAGTTTTGGTTTACATTTCTAAATTCCACCACAAAATGCAAGTTTTCAAAACAATTTCTCATGGGTTTCATTGGATTCAAACAACATTTCAAATATTTCTAAATAGCATAATGAGGATTTAATCTATTTTTCAAAATGAAACAAAGCAAGAACAAAGAGGGACCTGATTTTTCCTCCAAAGCTTGAAGCCTTCAACAATGGTGTTTTCCAATTCCTCCTTAGAATCCAGCTCAAACAAGGGTTTCAATCTCCTTCCCCATTCCAAGCAAAGCCACCAAAACTCCCCACCAAAATTCAAAAAGCATCCTCACCAAAATGAAAATAAAATGCTAAAATAGAGTTTCCCCAAATTTGGCCAAACCCTAAAAATCCCACTCACCAAATATATTTTAAAAACATTTGGAAGATATTTCTAATTTTCAAATTTAAAAAAAATTTCTAATTTCTAATTGAAATGTTATGCATTTTTTTCCAAAATTCTTTAAAACAAAAGAATACATTCTTTGCAAATAATTTACTTTCTCAATAATTTCCAAAAGTGAAATTAAAGCATATTTTCATTTATTTATTTATTTATTTTAATTTAATTCTAACTATCCAACATGATTTCTACTTTGATTTTTAATTAAATCATAATATCCAATAATTGCCCAAAACAACTATCACATTTAATAAATCACCCTTAATCTAATTAATCACTAAACTCAATATAATTTTATTACTTAAAACAAATCAATCAATAAAATAATTGACGCTTCAACATTGCAAATAAATACATATAAACATCAATTTAACTACGTAAGCCACTTGATAACCTTTATAATTTGCAATTAAATAAATACTCAAGGTGAAATAGACCAAATTAAAACAACCAACCTGACAACAACTCGACGACACGCTATGACTAGGGTGACGACTTGGCACGGAAAACATAGCTACTATCTCCCAATCAATTTCCATTGGTCAATGGACACGCTCAAACCTGTGAACCAGGCGGAGTCGATGTCATGTACCTGTCAACCTGCAAACAAAGAGTACATCGACATGCATATATATATAGTATGATCAAACACACCGTGAAGAGGAAATCTCAGAATCGTAGGGCACTCGCAAGCGAGTGATACAATGCCATCCCCTTCACCAATACAATATCACTAACTGACACATCTAACATCAATGATATGATCACAAGCATAAAACATCATTAAATCAATTATTTGCTAAATTAGTCCAAAACATGCCATAAAGATAACATCAAAATAAATAACATCACATCAAAATATAATGTTTACATCGCTTAACAGATAACGGTCAAAAGCAACCAAGTTCCAAAGTCAAAGCATAATCAGACACAATCATAACAAGGAAGAACAATGCCGATCAAAGAGCCAAAACAGAGGGGTGTTACATCCTCCCTCCCTAGGGTCAGGCTTACTCCTAGAAGCCTGTAAGCACCCCTAGTACAATCTCCATAAGATCACACATAAACAATGGTTCTAAAACTGAACCACACCTTACCTCAACATTAAAACCACAACAACCCATGCTATAATCAACCCAACCAAGCACACTGTTAATCTACACAATCAACATGGTGAAGCAACCACCAACCAAAATTCCAAAATACATATCCAAGGATTAACATACATATTACACATATGCACCAATACACATCACCGAGAATCATCACAAGGCCACACATAGTGCGATATCATTACAATGTTTACTTAAGACAAGGTATGCAACATTATCACTTCAACATTCATTTAACCTTTTGCATTTTGAATCAAGGTACAATAATTGAACATCTACATGATTTCCTAAGACTCAACAATAAAGTTGGGGACTATAGGCCTCACCAACAAGATGCACCTATTATGCAATTAACATTAACATGCAATGGTTTCACTAGTCCCTTTCCTCTAAACTTTTACTTACTGCAAAACAATTTTCTATTCATATTGTACATTTTCCATGATTATGAATGCAACTTGGGGACTTAGGTCCTTTACCCAAGGTTTGATCTAATAAAAAAACCTTCATGAATACATAAACATTTTATCATAAGATACAACATACCATGGTTTCAATACACCACACACTCAAGGACATGCATCTTCGTTAAACCAATGGGAAGAGAGAGAAGACAAGAGGTATTTATAGTCCTAACATAGGCACAAATGCAATCATGGTTTCATCGTCACACAATCAATTTCACACAAATGCATCAACCATATGAGAGCATGCACAAATCTCTATGAACTAGCAACATGATCATTCATTTTATATTACCATATTTACAATTTCAAAACAATACAACATGCCAAGCAATTCCAAAACCACATAGGGTCAATCAGGCAATCACTTGCACAATGAAATAAAGCACAAGAAGACATGCAAGGGCGGACATAACAACAAAGCTGGTTGTCATCCACCACACACAACACAAAAATTCACACACTACACAATTGTCCATAATGCATTCTTCTAGTAGGAAGGATATCGGTGCATTGTACACTACACCGAGGATCCTATCCTTCCCACTAGTTTCCTGCACCATTGGACCTACACCACCTCACAACAACTTCTAGGTAGACAAGTGAGATCAACCCAAAAGGAAACCATAAACTAACGAACAAAGCACCTAGGTCAATGCCATGGCTCATAGTGCCCAAAGTATAACCTACGCAAATGACAACTTAATGGGTCCACATTCTCCCAGAGCGCCCAGTGTTTAAACTTGGGCTCTATACCATGTGTAACGCCCCGCCATGCAACCCTAGGGGAAGTTGCATTTAACAACACAATTGCAATAATTTTTTTTTTGTTTAAGTACAAATAACAAGTAAGTTCACTACACGATGCCAACAACCCCTATGGTTACGAGACTAAGTTTACTTCAACCCAAATAAGAAACATGAATTAAAACCATTACATAAATTTGATTAAAAATTAATTTCTCATACATTCCATACATCATAAAATTAAATCAAAGACATAAGAATTCCATGAGATCCCAATGATATACTTTACAATATGGTTACAACGCTCATTCCCCAAATGAGATACTTCCAAAATAAAGGATTACAATTACAACTTCCACCTCGATACAAAGAGGGGTATAAGATTACAATAATAACATAAAGAGTAAACATGAAGAACTGGTCCCACGACCTCTCCAACTGGAAATCTCATCAATATGAACAAAAGCTGACCCAATGGATTAAGGTGCACGTTCCACCCAACCATGTGATAGCCAAAGGCTCACCCCCCGTGCTAGGAGATAGTAACAAGGAATTCCAGACAAGACCATCCACCACTAGACACAGGCTAACTCACACTGACACAACCAATCACATGAACCATACAACCATAAGGAAAACACATGAACAACTCCAACATCACTGACATAGGTCACATTGCTTCTAGAAATAAAATAGATCGAGTAATATAAGAAGTCCAAACTGAAGAGAACCAAATACCAACTATTTTCATAGAAAGAGTGTCATCACACAGCTCATCATGGGATATCCTCTAGGAATCTTCCTAGGCTCCGGCCCCCACTATGGGTTGTCCTGGTGGCCTCTACCGAATCCCGACACCCATACTCACTCATGTGGAATCAAATACCTCTCGTAAAGACAAGATAGATGACCTTGCCATTCCAGGCCTTCCCATCTCATCCCAAGTCTATATAAGCCCTTGGGTCCATGAGCGAGGCTCAATTATCTTAATTAGTGTGAAAAACTACCCTACTTCTAAGTACATTAATTTAGTTATCACTTGATTAAACCACTTCTGAAGGTTTCCCAGTTTGCCTCTTTGGGCTCTGGCCCCAAACATAAGCCACTCTTCTACTTGAAAACACATACGGTAAAACCACAAGCCAATGGGAAACTGGATAAGATGACCTCTCCAAACCAAGGAGGCAACAAAGGTCAAAACCCTCTCCAAACATTGGAGGAAACAAAGGTCAAACCCTCTCCAAACACTGGAGGAACAAAGTACAAAACCCACTCCAAACACTGGAGGAAACCAAAATACAAAACCCACTCCTTCCAAAGGAGGCACAAATTACATAACCCTCTCCTAATCCCAAGGAGGCACACACCATCCCCGTTCGTGAAAACTAGGTGAAACAATAGGGTGTAACTATACGCACTTCCCATGACACATTAAAAGTTGACTAATGTAACAACAACCCATACCAATAAACGAACCCTTATCTGTAAGACTTCAAAACATTTGCTCTATTCTCCCAACATCGAGAAAGAACAAATAAACACTAAAAGCATTTTGAGTAGATAAATAAACTAATGTTCAGATATCCTAAATCCAGTCAATCACAGTTTCCATTTCTTGCAATTATCCAATCAAATACACCAATTTCATTTCACGACATGGAAATATTTAAAAACCAATCATTTTACTCTAAGGTTCACAATTAGATCCATAATCAAAGCATTTTGATGATTAAAGTCATTTGACTAAAATAAACCATTCATTAACTCTAATTTTCACAATTATATCATAATCAAAACACTTTAATAAATGAAGTCATCCGATTAAAATTTAAATCAATTGTTCTCTCTAAGTTTCACGATTATATACTATAAATAAAACCACTTGATTAATAAAACATTTAGATTAAATAATTAGTCAAACATTTACCCTAAATTTCACCATCGTATTCTATAATTAACACATTTGATAAATAACATTTAGATCAAATAAATTAGTCTTTATTTCAACCCAGCATTAAATAAATCAAATAAATCTGATCTGATTAAAATAAATCATTCATTATCTCCAAGTTTAACAATTATATTCATAACCAAAATATTTTAATAAATGCAACCTTTAATTAAAATTAATTAATCTTTATTTCAATTTAACACTAAATAAATCAACTAAATCTTATCTTGAATACAATTATATTCCAAAACAAATATACTTAATAGTATATATTTTAATATTTAAATAATATTAAATATATATATTTATATAGATATAACATATATATCTAATATATATATAATATAATATATATAGTACATATATATATTATCATATAGTATATATATAATATTAAAATAATATAAAAAAAATGAATTTACATTTTTCATGAAAGAAATCGAATTTTCTTTTTAACGGAAGGAAGCCCTATTTAGGGCGCACGCTGCCCTGCCTCCCCATGGTCGGCGGGCCTGTGTGCTCCGCACACAATCCGTCCGCCATGGGCGACGAGCTTGTGTGCTCGGCACACAGCATCCTCATCCCGCGGGCGGCGGGACTGTGTGCCCCACACACAGCGTCCACCTCCCACGGGCGGCGAGACTGTGTGCTTGGCACATAGTGTCCACCTCCCATGGGCGGCAGGACTGTGTGCTTCGCACACAGTCCTCCCCCCATGGGCGACGGTGGCGGTGGCGAATGGGTGGCGGTGGGGTGGCTCCCCTGCCTCCCTTCAAAAAAAATAAAAATAAAAAACTTTATTTTATTTACATTTTAAAAAGCAAAATAAACTTCCACGAAATACACATGGAGATCTTCACAAAAACTAGGGTTATTTTCCAGATATGGAAACCCTAGGACATTTATATATAAACTTGTGGGTCTTATTGAGCAAATGCCCAACAAAAACTTGCAACCAAAACAATGAATTTTTCAACACAACCAGAGGGTTTAGATTTCAGTTTTGACAATAAATCTCTTTTGGTTTTCCTTCTATTTTTCCATTGTTTGATTTTAGTTTTGGTTTACATTTCTAAATCCCACCACAAAATGCAAGTTTTCAAAACAATTTCTCATGGGTTTCATTGGATTCAAACAACATTTCAAAGATTTCTAAATAGCATAATGAGGATTTAATCTATTTTTCAAAATGAAACAAAGCAAGAACAAAGAGGAACTTGATTTTTCCTCCAAAGCTTGAAGCCTTCAACAATGGTGTTTTCCAATTCCTCCTTAGAATCCAGCTCAAACAAGGGTTTCAATCTCCTTCCCCATTCCAAGCAAAGCCACCAAAACTCCCCACCAAAATTCAAAAAGTATCCTCACCAAAATGAAAATAAAATGCTAAAATAGAGTTTCTCCAAATTTGGCCAAACCCTAAAAATCCCACTCACCAAATATATTTTAAAAACATTTGGAAGACATTTCCAATTTTCAAATTTAAAACAAATTTCTAATTTCTAATTGAAATGTTAATGCATTTTTTTCCAAAATTCTTTAAAACAAAAGAATACATTCTTTGCAAATAATTTACTTTTTCAATAATTTCCAAAAGTGAAATTAAAGCATATTTTCATTTATTTATTTTAATTTAATTCTAACTATCCAACATGATTTCTACTTTGATTTTTAATTAAATCACAATATCCAATAATTTCCCAAAACAACTATCGCATTTAATAAATCACCCTTAATCTAATTAATCACTAAACTCAATATAATTTTATTACTTAAAACAAATCAATCAATAAAATAACTTACGTTTCAACATTGCAAATAAATACATATAAACATCAATTTAACTACGTAAGCCACTTGATAACCTTTATAATTTGCAATTAAATAAATACTCAAGGTGAAATAGACCAAATTAAAACAACCAACCCGACAACAACTCGACGACACGCTATGACTAGGGTGACGACTTGGCACGGAAAACCTGCTACTATCTCCCAATCAATTTCCATTGATCAATGGACACGCTCAAACCTGTGAACCACGTGGAGTCGATGTCATGTACCTGTCAACTTGCAAACAAAGAGTACATTGACATGCATATATATATATAGTATGATCAAACACACCGTGAAGAGGAAATCTCAGAATCGTAGGGTACTTGCAAGCGAGTGATACAATGCCATCCCCTTCACCAATACAATATCACTAACTGACACATCTAACACCAATGATATGATCACAAGCATAAAACATCATTAAATCAATTATTTACTAAATTAGTCCAAAACATGCCATAAAGATAACATTAGAATAAATAACATCACATCAAAATATAATGTTTACATCGCTTAATAGATAACGGTCAAAAGCAACCAAGTTCCAAAGTCAAAGCATAATCAAACACAATCATAACAAGGAAGAACAATGTCGATCAAAGAGCCAAAATGGAGGGGTGTTACATCTCATCTAGATATGCAAAATATAGAGGATAAAGTTAAACATATATGTATTTTTTTCTTTTCCATGCTACAATACATCTACATTCATAGCAAATCAAAAGCATTTTTTGGCACAAGGAAGGGAGTAGTGGAAAAACTAATTTTATTCTGTTTCAAGGAAATTAACCAAATTTGTTTCTCTCCCTTTTATTTTAATCTTACAAAAATTTATTGTTGCAAAAGAGACACTATAAAAGTCTCTTCCTTTATTATCACATCTTTACCAACCATTCATAATTTTAGGAAAATTTCTTGAATAGTAAATCTATTAGCAATACAATTGAAAAATTGCATATAGAAGAGTAGTTCTAGGTGTCAAAAGAAACCTTATAGAAAGCATGTTTTAACCAATACTAAAAAAAATACATTTCTAAGGAATCATATCTATTGCATATTAGCAAGATACTAACATAATACATTCTTGTTCTCTTGCATAATAGTAAAAATATTCCACACCCATATCATGGAATGAATAATACTACCAGGATTCAATAGTTAACAACATCAAGTTTGCTTGACTGCCAATTATGGCTTTCCAATATACATTTTCAATTCAAAAAACACAAAGTAGTGACATAATGTAAGTCACTTGCATCATCCATAGAGAGGAAGAGATTCTTTGAAGCTCTTCTTGCACCCATTTCAACAACACCTCATTAACACCATTCATTGTTAAATTTACCTCTACTCAACATCAAAAATTTATGTCTTATGACAAGTGGATGCTCTCCACCTAGCCATAGGGCTAAAAACAACCCTCCCCCAAGCTATGGGAAAAACCAAGATGATCAGGATACACGGCTACACCTTTTTAAGACATGGAATACATATTTTAGCAATATTAGACCAACCAACAACCACATGACACGAAAATACCTCACTTTGATTACACCATAGGTTACCACATCACACTACACAACACATGACTCATCTTTATGAGTCTAGAATGGGGGGAGTAGGCACATATACAAGGAGAGGTGAGCACATAATTTTAAAACAATGACAACCATTAACATCCTTGATTCACACCACAATAGCTAACTAATTCCCAATTCCAGCCTCCATTCTTCACTCCCTCCTCCATACATTAAGTCATAATCATCTTCAAATCTCACACAACCCAACCACAATTTCTAGGGGTACTCTTACCCAAATTATAGCTCCCCACCTTGGACATCTCTCCCACTCTAAAACTCACACACAAACAAAAAAACAAAATGGACCTAAACATGAGGGTCCATTCACATGACAACACTTCCAATAAAAACAACTACAACAACACACAAATATTCCTAGAAAAATGTCCATACCTATTTAAAAATTAACACAAGAAGGGAAGTAAGAGAGAACCAACCTATAAGGCCTTCAATTTGGCAATGGGGGTCAAAATCAGCATCACCCTTCCTTCCAAGACTCTTCCTCTTTTACCAAATGAACAACCCCAGAAAACTCTAGGAATCTGACCTCTAAAAAATACTGAATATCATTCAACCCAAAAATTCACTTAAGACTCTAAACACTCAAGATCAATTGTGCAAATGACATGTGTTTCCTCCTCCTTTGAACACCCTTCACCCTTTTGTTGAGTCTAGGCTCTTGAAACATGCAATATTCTTGAATTTCGTCACTTGCAAAAGATCCTTCAAGAAAGGGGTCCTAAAGCCTCAAAATCAGTTTTTAAACTCATAAAGTTACCCTAAAGGTCCAACTTTATGACCTAGGGTCATAAAAAAAACACAAAACATAACTAAAACACATCAAATCACTCTAAAACTAGGATTTAAAATGTCACCACTACCATTGCACTGATTGATGAGGTAAAAATAACCTCATCAACATAATGGCCTCAATATGCAAATCTAAACCTTTAAGCCCAAATTACCCTGCCAATTGATTACCTTTAGGAAAAATAATTGCTCTCTTTTTATGAATAAGCATACAAACTTTACTTTTTGAAGTTAAGTGAATTAAGATTATTTATGTTGATTTAATGGTTTAGTCTTCGAGCATTTCGCAGGTCAACTCCACTCCCAACCACCATTCCAGTCAAAAGGGAAATGAATGCAGATCTTAATACTTTTGAAAACAAGTGAGCGGGCACCAGAATTTTAGGAGCACACGTTTTGGGCCGAGTCTTCATAGTTTGTTATTTTTTAGTTTCAAAAAATTTATGGCTCATGCGAGCCTCTTTAATATTGTATGTCATGGGCTTTAAAGTCCATTTGTTATTGGAAATATGTTAAAAAGACTCTATTAACTGGAAAGTAGGATTTTGTTAGTTCTCTTCATATAAATATGTAACTATTGCAAATAATGAAGAGAGAAGAAGATTATCGTTATGTTGCCAATATGTCTTTTGAGTAATAACTACCATATGAATAAAAATGAGTTTTCCCGCCACTCTTTGAATTACTGAGTGATGTGAATGAAGTCTTTGGAATGAAGTAGCTTAGAGATTTCCAGTGCATGTGATCTAAGATAGCTGTAGACACACCCGAGAGCTGGCCACTCAATGGTTATAGATAGATAAATAAGTATTATATTTCTTATTCTATATTTTATTTCAGTAGATAACAGTTGGAATTGCAATTCCTTTTTCATGAGTACATGTCCTATTGTCAGTGTCAAGCCTGCAGGTTGTAACTAAGTCCATAGTTTCTGAGCTTAACATTTGAATGCCCAGAGCACCTTTCTTTAGTTTATTCTATTAAATTGTTTTATGTTAGCAGTTGGCTTGTTATCTTTTGCATTAGATAAATGTTTCCTAATTTCTTTACATGTTTTACTTCAACAATTTATGCAATCTTTAGGTTAATCATTTCCATGCTTTCTAGTTTAGTGGTGATGCTTTTCAGATTTATAATTTTTTGTTTTCTGGTTTGAGTCATTTCTCGCTTTCTAGATAGATGATTCATTGCTTTCAATATTAAAGGCCCTTTAGCTTAGAACTTTTACTCGGTTGGTTAGTATTTAGGAAACCTGAGAGAGAGAAGTTGAGATGTCTTCTATTGTATATAGCCATTGGACACTGTTCAGTCGATATATTGATGTGTTTATTCACTAAAGTGTTAAGACCTAATGACAACCTGTCACTTTTTGGCGTCGTTGCCAGGGAACTCATTTTTCTAGTGTTAGTAGGAGATATCTTGAATACCTCTTTTAGGGATAGAATTAGCTCTTTGACTTCTTTTTTCCATGGTTAGGAAACGAGGCCCCCACAAAATATTCATACCAAAAACCCTCCCAATCGATGTACCAACAACAAGTAGGGAGGAAGGAAACTTAGATCAAGAACTTACTAAGGAATTGACCAAATAGGGTCAACCTGAGACCTTCCCACATACCCCAGAAAGAGAACGAATAGTGGTTGAGGAGCTTATTCTTTCACAAACTCCTAAACCTTGTGCCACTAAGAAAATTTTGGAAGAGGATCACATCCCCTTCAACATCATGGGTGACCAAAGAAATTCCACCAATAATAACAACAACAATAACCCTCTGCCATGCACATTCACTTATCTTATTGCTATTGATGCAGATGATGATACGACAATAAAAAATATCTCATCGACTTTCTTGCCAACCTTTCGAGGTTTGTCTACTAAGGACCTTGATTAGTTTCTATTTGAATTTAAAGTCTTGTGTCAAACATATGACTACAAGAATGATAATTAGAAACTAAATCTTTTCCCTTCCACTCTAAAAGACTCAGCTATGTGCTAGTTTATGGGGTTAGCTTCTTAGTTGATAACCTCCTGGGATGAAATGGAGTCTGTGTTTTTGGAGAAATACCAAAGTTATTGCAGGGTGAGTGATAGGAAAGAACTGTTCAAAATAAGGCAAAATGAGGATTACCTAGATAGGTTTATCTTCTTATCTAAATGCTGTGGTGGAGAAGCTAGAAGCCTTGATATTTTGAAGACCTTATTCCTCAAAGTTCTCTATGACGAAGCTTAGAGGAGTTTAGATTTAATGGGAAAATGAGGCATGTCCTAACTAAGACTCGAAGATATTACATAATTATGTCAGAATTTCTCTCGAACTCGAGAAGGAATTAGGAAGTCCACCATTTTTAGAGGTTCCAGTGACATTAGCAAACTTCATGAAGAGCTTGCAAACTTCAAGACTAGCATTCTCGTCCAGTTAAACACCACTTTAGACGAAATACAGGCTAAAACACGAAACTCTGAGACCTTGTCCATCTACTGCCCCACATGCGAAAACAAACATTTACTAAGAGAATGTCCCTTGGAAAAAGTTGATAAGATTGACGTTTGTCAAGTGTGTGACAAAAATCACCCCACTGACCAGTGTGAACTAAAAATTCCAAGAAAAGAACAACTCCATTCGAGGAAGAAGTGAACGTTGTTAATCAAAGAATTGGAGGCAACTTTTCCTATGGCCAGAATTCCAATCCTAACTGGAGACCCCAACCCAATTGGAACAACAATAAATGGGAAGAACCCTGGCCTCCAACACCACCTCTAGTACCCTCTAATTGGGGAACCTATCCCTGGGGACTACTGGAATGGACAAACCAATCTTGGGGTAACCCTCAATGGCCTAATTAGCCTCAACTGCAGTGGTACCCTCAAAATCCCATTCCTCAATGGAATCAACCTCAACATCAATTTTACATTGGCTCCAAGAGAATGCCTACCCAACAAAAAACTCTCTTGCCACCACCCCAAAATACTCCACAAACTAAACAAGTTAACCAACCACCACTTCCGGTGCAACTAGTCCTGAATCCAAAGAACAATCATCCAAATACTCTGATGTATTCTGCCGAACAAGAAAATGTCACTGGACTTAATGCCATACACTATGTAAATCTACAATTGAGGCCTAGAAAAACACTTTCGCAGTTGACTATTGAAGAAATCATTGACAAACCTATCAAAAAGCCTGTTGAGGAATCCATGATAACACCTACATCTGTGGAACAGATATCAGATACTACACAATAGAAGCCTAACTTGTTATCTTCTGTAGGAGCTTCCAACCTACCTTAGGAGGAGGGGAGTTAGTCTCCAACTGAACACCCGAAGGATCCTGCACCTAAGGACCTCGCACCTAAAGAAAAGACCAAGGAACCCTTTTAGAGCGTCTGAAACCAATTCCTCTGAAAGATGCTCCAAAATCGACCTTATCCACCGAAACTGAATTAATACAAGAAATTAAGCAATTACAGATTGAAGTTCCCTTGTTACAGGTGATTAAGGAGATCCCTAAGTTAAACCAGTTGATTAAACAGTTGTGCATCAAAACCCCAAGAAGGAAACCAAAACAGATTAACATTGTTCATATAAATGTGTACCTAGTTGATTTGTTAGCTGGAACAACCACTACTCCGAAATATGATGACCCAGGAAGTCCGCTTATAACAATAATCGTTAATGAGGTAGCAATACCTAACACTTTAGTGGACCTTGGAGTATCCATTAATTTAATGACTGTTGATGTGATGGAAAAATTGGGACTTACTGATCTACACCCCACAACTATAGTCTTACAGATGGAAAACCAATCCATAGCTATTCCCAAAGGCATCATTGAAAACGTTCTCGTTAAGGTGGCTGGATGGGAATATCTAGTGGATTTCCAGATAATTGAATCCCTTACACCCAAAGATAGTTATCCAATAATTCTGGGATGACCATGGCTGGCTATGGTTGCAGCCAAAATTGACTGTAGGGAAGGAGGAATGACCATCTCACATGGCTCTAATAGCAAACATTTGTTTTTGTATCCTCCTACCAAGCCTACTGAACACAGTAATGTATGGGTTGATGAACTAGAAAGCCCTGATGGACAATAGAATTTGGATTCACTGGCCATGGTAGTTACTAAACAACATGGTGAAGAGTTAGAGGATGAATTAGAAGACGACGTGGAAAATATTTCCATTGATTTGGGCAGTGAGGAGATGTCAGACATAGAAGAAATCCTAGGACACCCAATCAACATAGATCAAGCAAAATTTGATGGTGCTAGTTTCATTGGATTACCTTGTCCTTTGATTAACATAGTTCCAAAAACTTACCATTTCTTTGTAGATGTTTCCTGGCTTCATTAAATTGTACCAAACAAATATCCACTTAACACCCTGATAAGGCCTATGTACATTGTCACATCCAACCATCCGGGAGTCAAAACCATCATGTTGTTGCCAGGAAAAACTTTGAACATTAATAGTTGGTTGACTGAGATGGAAGAACAAAGACTATTTGATACCCTGGTGAGTAGATCTAAAGTGTTCGCTTGGGACTATAAAGATATGAGAGGAATACAACTTAGTGTGTGTACGCATCATATCTATACTGAGGATGTTTGACCTATTCACTAACCACAATGGAGACTCAATCTTTCCCTCAAGGACATCGTTAAAATTGAGATTGAGAAACTCTTGTAGGTAGGATTTATTTATCCAATTTCTGACAGCAAGTAGGTGTCACCTCTGGTTGTAGTTCCAAAGAAGAATGGGAAGTGGAGAGTGTGTGTAGACTATAGGGAGCTTAACAAAGTGACACATAGAGACTATTTTCCATTGCCATTCGTGGACCAAGTGTTGGATAAGTTGGTCGGGAGGAAATATTTTTCATTCTTGGATGGATTTAGTGGATACAACCAGATATAGGTAGCAGTAGAAGACCAGGATAAGAGGGCCTTTACTTGCCCTTGGGGGACATTTGCATATAGGGTTCTTCCCTTTGGCTTATGTAATGCTCCTGCCACGTTCCAAAGGGCCATCCTGGTTATATTTGTTGAGTTGTTAAATGAGTGTGTGGAAGTCTATATGGACGACTTCACTATATACGGTTCAAATTTTGATGAAGCCCTCACAAATCTAGACAAGGTGTTAAAACAGTGTGAGGATCATTGGTTGTCCCTTAGTCACGAGAAATGTTTGATCGCAGTGGAACAAGGAATAGTGCTGGGACATCATATTTCAGCCAAAGGAATTAAGGTTGATCCTAAGAAAATTGAAGTCATACAACAACTTGAGATCCCAAAAACACAAATTGATGTCAGGAGTTTCTTAGGGCATGCTGCATACTATCGAAGATTCATAGAAAAATTTAGCAAAATTGCAGCTCCTATTTTTTCTCTCCTCCAGAAGAATGTAGAATTCATTTGGACGCTTGAGTGTTAGTCTTCATTCAAAGTTATTAAGGAAAACTCATCTCTGCCCCTATCCTTCGAGGACATAATTGGAATCTTATGTTCCATATTTATGTTGACGCATTTGATGATGCCATTGGAGCGGTTCTAGGGCAAGAAGATGAGAATGGGGGAAAATATTCTATATACTTCATTAGCAAGAACTTGACGCCAAGAAAAAAGAACTATACCACAACAGAGAAAGAATTCCTAGTTGTAGTGCATACAATCAAGAATGTTTGACATTATGTCATAGGATATAAAGTTACAGTGCATACAGATCACTCGGCCATTAAGTATCTTATGAGCAAACTAGTGGTAAACGCAAGGATAATTAGGTGGTTACTTCTCCTCCAGGAGTTCAATGTCACAATTGTTGAAAAACTAGGGAAATCCAATGTAGTCATATATTTCTTATCTCAGATTAAACATGATGGTGACTGTGCTTCATTACAAGATGAGTTTCTAGATGAAAATGTGTTTGCTATTTCCGTTAAAAACCCTTGGTTCGCCAACATTGCAAATTACTTGGCCACCGCAGAAGTGCCACCTCATTTCTCATCAAAACAAAAGAAATGCCTCGTTAGAGAAAGTGCTCCTTTCAAATGGATTAATGGAATCCTATTTCAACGTGGACCCGATATGGTTTTACGATGATGTGTTAGGGAAGATGAGACTTATAGTATTTTGAGAGCCTACCATGATGACCCTTCAGGAGGGAATTATTTTTCTAAAAGGAAAACTCACAAGTTTTTGGGAGCAGGATACTATTGGCCCTCAATGCACAAGGACATCAAGAAATACATTCGCTGATGTGATGAATGTCAAAGAGTAGGTAGACCAACTGCTTCTAATGAAATGCCCCTATAGAATCAGGTAGTCCTTGAACCATTCAAAAAATGGGGATTAGATTTTATCAGGCCAATAGACCCTCCTTCACAAGGAAAATAATACATTCCAGTCTGTACCAAATACCTAACCAAGTGGGAATAAGTCCAAGCCCTACGTATTGCCAGAGAGGAACAGGTAGCTGATTTCCTCTATAATAGAATTTTCCTTAAATTTAGAGCTCCAAGGACAATTATCATGGACCATGGCTCCAGTTTATGTCCAAAGTGTTGTTGGAATTCACAAATCACTTCCAAGTAAGTCACATGAAGTCCTCACCCTACCACTCGCAAGAAAATGGACAAGTTGGGGTCACTAATAGGGAGTTGGAAAATATTTTGACAAAAACGGTTTCTTTAGGAAGGAAAGACTGGGCTAGGAAACTACTGGAAGTTGTTTGAGCCTACAACACGACTTGGAAATAAACCACTGGCTATAGCCCCTATGAATTAGTCTTTGGGAAGAAGCCCCTCTTGCCCATTGAATTTGAACTCCAAACCCTTAGGACAACCATGGAATTGGGAATGGATCTTAAACAAGCCCAAATCAAGAGAGTCTTACAACCTAGTGAACTGAACGAACTCCGTTTGGATGCCATCCATCAAACTGAATTGGTCCAACAACAATGTAAGGTCTGGCATGAAAAACATATCAAAGAGAAAGAATTTCATACTAGGGATTGGGAATTATTGTTTGATTCCAGATACAAGGATCATCAAGGTAAACTTAGGACACACTGGCTTGGACCATGCGAAAATTTTGAAGTTTTTGCTAATGGTTCGGTCCAACTGAAACCTATTGATGGTGATACCCGAACTCTTCTAGTTAATGGGAACCGATTACGTCTCTACCATAAACTTGTTAATAAGGAAGAGTTTACAAAAATGGTGGAAACAAAGGGAGAAATCCACTACATTGACTCTACTGTGGCAGGGTCAACATAGTTTTGTCAACCTAAAAAAAATCATCTTCATTTAGAATGTTTGTTTGATTTCCTCATTGGTTTTATCATTTGGACTTGACTAAAATTTTGTCTCTATTTTGCTAGAATTCACCTTTTTCTAAGTACAATTCTAGGGCACCCTGCCATGTTGCTCTAGAATTTGTTAACACGGTTGCTGTAATGCTCCAGAAATTGTTGCTACAATGCTCCAAAATTTGTGCAACAGACCGATGTCGCTCATCATTCCAATCCTGCATCCTGACACATCACTCAACAGTGCTTTGGGAAGCCAAGGAAAAAATGTCACAACTTTCTTCCTTCCAGCCACATCCTTTTAGTGATGCTCCAAAATTCTGTTGTTTCTTCCTTCCAGTTGCATCTTTTCAGCAATGCTTCAGAATTCTGCTGTTCTTCTTTCGATGACATCTTTTCAGCAATGCTCCAGAATGTTGCTTAGGTGCTCCACAATTCTGTTTGGATGCTTTAGAAATTTTGGTTGTTGCTATGGCTGCATCTTCTAATGACGCTCCAAAAATTTTGGTTGTTGCTCCAGCTGCATCTTTTAACGATGCTCAAAAAATTTTGGTTGCTGCTCTGACTGCATCTTTTGACAATGCTCCGGAAATCTTGGTTACTGACCTGGAAACATCTTTTCAGCGATGCTTCAGAATCTTCAATCTAGTCACCATGTTCTAATGACATCTCTCTATGATGATCCAAAATTATCTTCTTCTCTACTTCTCTTGCATTTCTCCGTAATGCTCCATATTTTTGGTGTAAATTTTGTCTTTCCAATCTTTTGATTTTTCCTAAATTTCATGCATGCCCATCCTTTAATGCCACTTCGAGATCTACTCCCTTATAATTATTCCACCACATCATATCGAATCTTTCCATAGTAAATAAGATTATTATGACACCTTTTTGTCATAATAATCTTCCCCTATCACTTCAACCATTCCATCTGTGTCATTATTATCTACCGCCACCCTTGCCAACCATATGACTATCCAATTGCATCAGCATAGGTGAGTGATGTTTAATCTAATAACAAGACTTAAGGTATTTGCAAATTTATTTATTTAAAGGGTTAGTAATTATTTTGAATAAAGGTTAATTAATTGGCATGATCTGTTCCTCATAATTTTGAAACTTGTGCCCTTTTACACGAGTGCTAAGAGTACGATAGTAATTGTAATTCACCATGAAAGGCTGTCATAATTATGCAGTAAGGTAACAAGAAAACTGGTAATTAGTTTCTTCCCCATTGAGCATATTGACATAAAAATCTTTTTCTGTCTGCAATTCAGTGAAGAGACAATTCCAGAGTTTTGTGGAATCTCACCACGAGATAAAGAAAATGGGAGGCGCTAAGAAGAAGTTCGAGCCAACTTCTATAACACCATTTCTGGCATTGGGAAATATACAAGCTTTATTTTAGAAAGTTGGATGGTTGGACTTCATGAAACAATTTGAAGGGTACACAAAGTAGCTTGTGAAGGAATTCATTGAGAATTTCTCAAATGAGCAGACCATGGTGCGCGACAAACGATTCCAAGTAAGTACAAAACTCATTGCTCATCTTTCCGGTCTCGAGAATAAAGGAATTCATTTGAATGAAAATACCCACGTTCCATATCAAAATTTAATAGAACTATTCCATAGGGAAGGGGAACCCCAACCTGTAATAACCATCAACACCAGAGGAAAAAATAAGGGAATCCATAGGATGTCTCTTCTAGAACCCTGGAGGTCTGATGTAGCTTGGATTATTAAATATTTCACTTGTGAGAGAAAAATGACTACAGTTGTGGGACCCCCTTTTCGCTTGTTGACCCATTTACACTACGACATTGAGGACCCTACTCTTAGGGTAAATTTACCAACTTTTCTCTTCCATTCAGTCACCTCTATGATGGAAAAGTATAAAGTTGGGATGGGCCCCTTAAAAATCACGGTCTAATACAACTAATATGTAAATACCATTTCTGCAAAAATCTAGAAAAGAAGTGGCAAAGGTTTTTGTGGACATTTGAAAATGAGGGGCTAGGAAGGTCACTTGAGGAGGGAGAATCCTCTAAACTAAAAGAGCAGTCTGTAGAAGAACCCTCCTTGGAGGCATTAGACGCCCCTGAATCCCAACATATCTCCACAACTCCTAATGGTGATGCGCTAGAAACTTTTCCAGATGAATTACAAACCTTGCGACAGGAAGGGGAGGTGGGAATTGTGCATTTCGGAGGAGAAGAGGAGCCTCCTTGGAACAAAAAGAAACGAAGTAAAGTTACTTTTCAAACAACTCCTCCTCTATGAAGGAGTAAAATGTTATCTTCAGGGACCAATGAAACTGAACCTCCAAACGTAGGAAATACTTCAAAAAGGAAGAAGGCTAAGACTTCAATAAAGGTAGTAGAAATTGATAGTGCACTTGATAATGAGGAAATAAATGAAACAAAAAAGCAAGGGGATCAACTTCCTAGGGAAAAGGACAAGGAAACCCTATCATCTAAAGAACAGGAAGGGGAGAAAATATGATCGCCACATTCAGAGCAGAATGAAGATGAACCTGTGGTAGGATTCTCTCCTTTTCTTGATAGAGCAGGGAGTATACCAAAATTTGAAGAAAATGTACATCATATTAATGAAGAAATAGAAGAAGTTATTTACTCATCCTTTCTTGAGAACACTGAGGTAGAAAATGTACCTCATATTAATGAAAAAGTGGAAGAAGTGCCTCACTCATCCCTCCCTGAGGACACTAAGGAGGAAAATGTGCCTCATTGTGATGAGGAAATTCCTCATGCATCCTTCTTTGTGGACACAAGGGATATATAATCCAGTCATAAAAATGAGGAATTAGAAAAGTTAAAGGCATAAATTGTGGGGTTGAGAGCTAGGTTACATGATGACGAAGCACAAATTAACTGGAACAAAAAGAAGAAATTGAGGTGCAAACTACCATTGTACATAAAAGAGACCAGGAGATTGCAAAATTGATAGCACAAATGTAGGAAAAAGACAAGCTTATTGAGCAACTGCAATACAAGATTCAACAATGGAATTGGCAGAGTAAGCAACATCAAGTTGCTCTATGTGAAAAAGATAAGTGTATTCAAGATTTGAAAAATAATTTTATGCAATTATTCGGTGCTTTTGAAGAAGAAAAGAATAGACAGGAAATTGAATTAAATGCCTCTATGAGTAAAATTGTGGAGCTAGAACAAAATTTGTAGGAGAGTGACACTCAACCAGTCATGGAATCAAAGGGGACACAAAATGAACCTATTTTTATAGACTGGTTCCAGGTACACATTCCTGTTATGCCTTGCATAACCACCCCATTTTATTTTATTTTGGAATAAAATGGGTCCCCCTTTTTCTTTTGTTTTGTTGGCCTTTGGTTGTTTGGTTGGGTCTTAGGAGTTGTTTGTTTTGCTCCTAAGTCTGTCTTTTGTTTTGACGGAGGTGGGTCTAGAACCAAATCTAAACATGGAACTCTTTCAAGGTTTTTTAGTTCGGATATAGTTCTGAGTCCGTCTCCGCCTTCTCTTTTTGTTTCTCCTTTGTTCTGTTGGTTGTTTTCGAAGAACACTTGGGTTGGTTGGTCTTCTTGTTTGTTGGTTGTTTCCTTTTGTTTTGTTTGTTTGCTCACGCGGGAGCAGAACCGGGATTGGAACTCACATAGGAAGTTTCAAGTTTCCATTTTGGGTTCCCGTCCTGACTCTGTCTTTGCTCATTTTCTTTCTCATTTTCTTTGTTATTTGGGCTGGGTTCGGTGTTCACTCCGGTCCCACTTCCCTTGTGCTTGTGTTTCTTTTCTTTTTGGTAGGGACCAGATCTGGACCCGGAATGGAACTTCGAACTTTGTGAAGTTCCCTTTCGGTTTTGTCTTCGCCCACCATCTTCGTTTGTCATTTTTGGTCGGTCCTTTTTTCGGGGTCGGATCCGGGGTTGGAAATGAAATAGGGAACTTTGTGTAGTTTCTTTATCTTGTTTCCGACCCGGCTCTGTGTCCGCTTACCTTTTGATGTTCCGTGGACTTGACTTAACTATCGGTTCACATTGTTGGCTCCGTCCCCAAAATAGCACATTTATGGCATTAAATGCAGCCTGTTTGCACGCGCGAATTAATGATTAAAGTTTTAATTACGCTTAAATTTCCTCATTGTTATTATTATGCGAATTGTTTAAGCAAACCACGGCTAGGAAAGTCTTGAAATAATTGATTTGATCATGGGGGTGAATTGCGGAGCAAATGTTGGCTAATTTTTGGTCAATCGTGAGGAGCTTTTTAAGGTAAGTTTCTTTGTTTTTCCTTCTCCCGTTTCTTCTTTCGAGTGTGTTATTTTGGCACATTCGCAAGAGGGGTTTTGTTCTTTTTCTTTTGTTTTTGTTTCCTTTGTTGGTGTTTGTGTTGTTCTTCTTGTTCTTCTTGTTTGGTTCTTTCTTTTCCGTTCCGTTCTATTTTGGGTTTGTCTTTCATTTGTCATTTTTGGTTTTGTTGTTTGTTCTACTATCGCTTTCGTGACGGGTTCATTTGTCGTACTCTGGTTTTGACTAGGGTTTTGATTTTTGAAGGGGTTTCCTTGCTTGGGTGATGAAGTTCATTTTGAGACCCTGTTCTTGTATTCTCATGTCAGTTTTGGGTTGTTCATAAGGGATTCTTGTTGTGCCCTAGTTTTTGGAAGTAGGGTAAGGGTTTTGCAATATAACCTTTTCCATTGTTTAAATGAGTTTTGTATGGAGGAGCTATTGGAGGGTTAAACTATGCCATTTCTAGTTTCCTTTGGTGCCCATGTGACCCAGGGTTTATGGTTCATATGACTGCCTTGTTTGAAATAATCTCTGTTTGCTAGAATTATTATGCTCCTGTTCATTATTATGGCGTCTTTATATCTTTACTCTTGGTCAGAACCGGATCCAGAGGGGAAGTTGAAATTGGTAACTAACATTTGTTTCTCGTCCAATCCCCGTTATGATTTCGCTTCTGACCATGTTTTGGTTTTGGTCCGGTTCTCGTTTCGGTCCTGCTTCTGACACTGTTTTGCTCCTTGTCCAGTTCTGATCCCGACCCTACCGCATGATAAGAGAGATTGTTTATGCCTAATACTTCTATGGTTCCACCTCCGATAAAGGCATAGTTTGACCAAGTAAATATTATCTTAAGAGGATGGAGGGATTAAATGATTGACTAACTTAGATGTTTTTTTCATCTAATACAGGAAATTGCTACAGGAATTAAGAAATGTCGAGAGCATTAGATGAGGCCTCTCAGAGAAGCCAACCAAGTGAAACTTCATGGCAAGGAGTTAGATCGAAGAAGATCAAGGTGGAACAACTTTTGTATACCTTGAGATGTAGGCATAGGGAGGTTGTCCTCACAGCTAGCAAATTGATTCTGACTGGGCTGATGTTACTGACACCAATTTGGGCCCTTTTAACTATGAAGAATTGCATGAGGAGACATTCACTAAGGAGTAGGTCACAGGAAGGAAATAAAGGATTGTTCAATCCGGGTTGGCACATGTTGCACTCTTCCCCCTATCTATCCAATGTCCGGAGTTGATTCTTGCAGCAGCTGGAGCATATAACCCTGCTACTACGCAGTATGTGGATGTAAAGGGTAATGTCATTATTGACTTCACGCCTCCAATGATAAAATTCCTATTTCATATACCTGATCCAAAGAATCCTAAGCAATTGAATGAGGTAGAGACTTTGAAGCTTTACATTGATAATAAGGAGAGGAATAGATTTCACATGAATAAGACTTGGATGAGGGTGGAGAAGAAGTCTTTGACCAAGCTTCCAGACCAGCCTAAGAGGGTAGACTTTAGTAAAGAAATTGTAGATATAATCATGTTCCTTTCTAGGGTGTTTGGAAAAAGGGATGCTTCACTGTTTAAAGAATGGATGTTTCCTTTCATTCAAACTATTTTGGATGGGAGGCAACAATTTGACTGGTCAATGATAGTATCAGACAACATTCACAATCAAATGATAAAAGTGAGAGAAACCAAGCGTTTCTTTATGACCTCCTATGTAGTTTATGCAGCTGCTCGAGTGGGGATTTTTCTTCGACTTCAAACAGTGGGTATATTGGGGGAAGCCCAAGGACATAAGAGAGTGTGGGAATATTATAATCAACTCACCTTGCAGGCATAAGAGCAACATTATAGAAGGGTAAATGATGCCTTTCTTTATGTCATTATTAACAAACTTAATGGTGATGCAGGATATAGGCTTAGTAGGGAGGCAATGGCTTTTGTGAATGAATGGGGGCATTGGTTTATCTAGCACCCCACATTCACCTATTTTAGGTTAGCAGGCTTTGATGGTCACCCCCATTTGCTACCTAGATGTTGTGGTGATAGGATCATTCTAATGGAGTTTATTTATCAAACCTTGGCTGTTAATTTCTAGTTCAGAAACAAACACAAGACTGGTTACCATAAGTTTCCAATGAAGCTGGGAGCCTTTAGCTGTCCACAAATTTAGGCAACTAAGGTCGTTTGTGATGAATTAGTTTATTTAAAGTTGGGCTTGTACACTGCAAGGAAATACTATGACCCCAAGCACAAGATGAGGGATTTGCTTCCCAGTGTCTTTGAGAAGCACTTTAATCTGTTGGAGGATTTTTGGGAGGACTTGCAAGATGAATATGACCTTAGGAAAAAGAATTATGAAAGGATACCTATCCCACTTATGGTGGAGTTTGGGATGAAAGAAGACATTCCATAAACATTGTCTGATGATGGGATAGTTTTGGATCCTGGGTATGATGCAGACAAGATTGGTACTAAAGATCTTGATCTAATAGATTGGAATGCTGAGGAGACAATTAACATAAAGCAGATTGTAAGACCGGTGCTAGATAGGAGTATTCAATTGGCGAGTTTGAGGACTAATTAGGCCGAGGCTCCATCATCTAAGAAGAGGAAAGCTGCAGGTACCACCCAAGGATATAAAAGGGAAAAGAGAAGGATGGAACCTAAGGAACCTTTAGAGTTTATGCCTTCTAGTACACAAGAGGAGGTGGTTCGTCAAGACCTTCCAGAGGTGCAGGAAGATGAAACAATTGCGGAGGTGGGGGGCTTCTACATCTGCTGTAGGGGAGGTATCTACTCAGCCCTCTGATGCACAAGAATTAGGTCAAGAATCACCAAAGGGAGCCCTCCATGATGAAGCAGAGGTCTTAAAGTGAATGGAGGATGAAATTGAGATACATAATATAGAAACAGATTCAGAAAAGAATCCATCTAATAAAGAACATCATGTATTAACATCTTTTGATATGACAGATGATGCAGGAACCAAACACATATTGACTGATGAAGATCAGTGGAAACTCTTTGAAGATGCAAAAAGAGAAGCTGATGCTAAGGCATAGGCTGAGGCATCATCTAAGCAACAAGAGGAGGAGGCCAAGGCACAATCTGAATTGGCGGTCAAGCAGAAGGAGTTGGAAGATAAGGTCAAGGTCGATGAATTAGCTCAACAACAACAACAAAAGGAGCGAGAGCTCAAGATTCAAGAAGAGAGGGATAAGTTGATGATGCAGCAGAAAATTCATAACCTTGAAGAGGAAAAGGCCCAACAAAGAAGAGAAAAAGAAGCTAAGGAAGATAAGCTCAAAGCACAAGAAGAGGCTTATAGGAAAAAGGAAGAACAAGAGTGTTTGAAAAGGGAAAGAGAGGCTGCTGAGATTGCTGAATATGAAAAGAAGTCTAAGGAGGCATGGGACTATGTTGAAGAACTAAAGAAGCAGCGAGATCAAATGTTAGAGAAAAAGAAAGAGGAAGAGGAATGTTTAAAGCAAGAGCTAGAAACTAAAAGGTTGCAAGAGCAAAAGGATAAAGAGGAAGCATAAAGGTTAGCACAGGAAAAGGAACAAAGTGATAAAAAAAATGTGCAGGAAGTTGATTCTCAACCGGGGCCTACATTGTTACAACCTCTGTCTTCCACTACTGTTGCTTCTTCTTCAGTCCAGGCAGCCACTACTCCTATTGCTCCTACTTGGTTAACATTGGACTTGGAAAGAAAACAAGTTGTTCAACCACAACCGTTGAATTGAGAGGAAATGATGAAAGAAATTGGGAAGGAGAAACCTAAAAAGAAGGCCCGAGTTCTTCACTCTACTAGGCTCACTGATGCTGGAGAGATTGTTGTTGAATGTGCCATACCTGTAATGGAGAAGAGCCGTGATGATATGCAAATCACTGATTATCAGTTGGGGGCAGTAAATTTGGGAAAGCCTACAAGAAATCAACAAATGAGTTTGATTGATATTGTGGCCTCTTCAACTAAAACCTGGATGATCAAAGATAAAAAAAGGAAGGATGGGCTTAAGACTCAATTGGATTAGCTCCATAGGTTTTAAAAGATGTTTCGAGTCCCATTTCTCAACAAGCTACTCTTCCTGAATCCCCAGTTTTGTTAACAAAGAAGGAAGCAGATGATTTGGTCCAAATGAAGAGCACGATAAGAATGATGGATAAATGGTTGGATAAGCTCAACCAAGAGGCCAATGATGTTCTTGTTGAGGGTTCTAAGATTCATAAGGCTACTCTTGAGTTAGCAGAAGATCTAGACCAGCAGGCTAAGGATCTAGATAAGCAGGATGATGAATACAAGGAATATGTTAAAAGGCTTGAGGATATTATCAAAGTACCCAAGTCCACATTGTTGGAATATTCGATTCTTGAGCATGGTAATGTGGATTTTGTGGAAAAAACTGTGAGCATCATAAGATATAAGTCTAGGGATATGCATGGACATCAAGAAGAAGTCTGAGAAATGAGTAAAGAATTGAATCAACAGATGGTCGAATTAGAGGCAATTGTGGCCATTTTAATCAACTTAGATTCCTCAAACAAAGAAGGCTTGTCTTTGGATAAACTAAGGGAGAGATGGAGGGGTAGGTTTGAGGAAATCATGCAAAAGGGAGATGATGGGGAGGATTTATTGTTAGATTAGTTTATGGATATCAGGGAGGAGGTAAGAACTGCTAGAAAGGAGTTAATCAAGTTAAAGGAGATGCAAAGATTGGTTGCTACAAAATTTGAAAGGATCAAATTTGAAGGTGATTGGTTAGATGGGCCAGATTTGGGTACTCTTCAACAAGTGTTCTCCAGTTATGACAAGCACATCCTTGAGCATTCAGTGCAAAATTGACTGACTCTTTTCACCATACTCTATTTGATCTTCTCCTCTTTTTGTGGGTTTTGACATAAGGTCAACTCTGAGTTTGATCCGTGGGTTTCACTTTCTTCGTAGAGTATCAAATTTTCTTTTTGTACAATAGAGTGATCAACCTTGAGATAGGGGTTCCTAAGTCTACTTCTGTGTTCAGTTTCGACTCCATGAATTGTGGATCTTGATTGATAATTGAAAAACTTGTGCATGTGGCACCCTATAAGTATTATTAGAATCTACTTTGTAAAGGTCAGCTAATTGAAGAAAGATCAGCAACCTGATGATAGAAAATAGAGATTAGATCTAGGATTTCTATGTTTTAGGAGAGATACTCTAAAGTTCATTAAAAAAAACTTGGCTATTTTACAATTTTTCGTACATTTTCATGTTATGATTTTAAAAGTTTGGATCTATGTTGATAAGGTTAATGGTACATGATCAATCCATACACCAGTGATTTTTGTTGTGCTTTATTGTTTCTTATTTGATGAAAGTCAATAGAAGGAACTGGATTCAAGATTATATCATTGGATTATTTGTGGATGAAGTTGTTATCATATTCGTTTGATCTGTGTTTTAAATGATGAGTGAGTGATTTGTTTGAAGTAAGTTTAGTGAATGTTGATGGTATTTGAATTAGCATTATGGATGTATACAGTAGCATAGTGTATTCTATGGATTGCATCTTGCTATAGTTGTGGTTAGGTGGAATAAACACTCATTATTGATATGCATGTTTGGATATGTAAGAATTTTACTCATGTTTCTTTGATTTAAAGCTCTAATTCATTTTTTTCTTTTATTTAAACCCCCCCAAATGTAGACTAATTGATGTTATGCAGTCTTGTTCTTTGTTACTAGTAAAGGCCCCTTGAACATTACTATTATATCAACCACTGAGTGAAATCAACATAATTGAGAACCAATTACCAGGACCTTGGGAGTTAGATCTCCATGTGTTATCTTTCTCTTTCAAGAGAAATAGAATACTAATATTCTGTTTAATGTTGTCATCAACAATTCCCCCAATATTAATGAAATGGATAGAGCATTGCTATCTCTTGAAGGATGTGGAATTTGAGAATAATAGGTTAAAAAGGGAATTGGTAATGTTAAAAGAATCTTTTCATCAGGCATATAGGGGTAAACATGATGCCTATAAAATTGGTGAATTACTATTAGCCTATAGAAGACCATCTAGGTTGTACTCCATGTTTCTTAATGAGCAACTTTTAAGATGGAAATTGCAAAGAATTGCTAGAACCAACCACATGATCCTGATGACAGAGAATTTGTAAAAATATTTGTTGAGTCACTCCCTGAACAACAAAATTTGTTGTGTGAGTTCTTTGTTCATAATTTTCTCCTAGAGAAATATAGAGATTTCTTTATTAACTTCTTTGTGGGAGAAGTAGAATTCAGATCATTCCTGTCTACAATGAAAAATCAACTTCACTGGCAAGATAGATCAAGAGAATATGCACAAGAAGAAAAGACTGTAGGGTTGCAAATGAGGTACCCTCATAGGAAGCCTTTCTCTTTCAAGGAACAATTTTTGGGTGTCAGACTTAAAAAGGAAGTACATGTCAAACACAATAATAATCTTTGGCTTTGTCATGATCACTTTCAGGAACAAGGGCCACAATTAATAGGACCAACATGGCATGCATGTGAAGAGAGGTATACCCATCTTCCTATGCATCTCAAGAAAAGGGAAATAATTTCACCCCTTAATATTAGATGGTCCTACGGAAGAGCAGTAGCTTTGGCCAAAATTCTTGAAGAATTAAAGATTAATTGGATTGGTATGAGTTACAAACCCCCCTTGCTTCTTTCATCACCTCCTTCAATATACACCAATTTGGACCAAAGTGAGGACAATTTTTTTAGGTGGAACAAAGAGTCACTTTTCATCAGGGATTCTTGAGGAACCCAAAGACATTGGACACAAAGCAGATGATGTGTATGATCTTAGTTCCAAGTATGAGGAGATGAACAGGAGGAATGTAGGATAGGGGGCACACCAGAGAGTAGGAGGACCTGCTTGGACTTAGGAAGGGGAGGAAATGGTGAGGTAAAAATAACCTCATCAACATAATGGCCTCAATATGAAAATCTAAACCTTTCAACCCAAATTACCTTGCCAATTGATTACCTTTAGGAAAAATAATTGCTCTCTTTTTATGAATAATCGTACAAACTTTACTTCTTGAAGTTAGGCGAATTAAGCTTATTTATGTTGATTTAATGGTTTAGTCTTCGAGCATTTCACAAGTCAACTCCACTCCCAACCACCATTCTAGTCAAAAGAGAAATGAACACGAATCTTGATACTTTTGAAAACAAGCGAGCAGGCGCCAAAATTTTAGGAGCACACATTTTGGGCCGAGTCTTCATAGTTTGTTATTTTTTAGTTTCAAAAACTTTATGGCTTGTGCGAGCCTCTTTAATATTGTATGTCATGGGATTTAAAGTCCATTTGTTATTGGAAATATGTTAAAAAGACTCTATTAACTGGAAAGTAGTATTTTGTTAGTTCTCTTCATATAAATATGTAATTGTTGCAAATAATGAAGAGAGAAGAAGATTATTGTTATGCTACCAATATGTCTTTTGAGTAAAAACTACCATATGAATAAAAATGAGTTTTCCCGCCACTCTTTGAATTACTGATCAATATGAATGAAGTCTTTGGAATGAAGTAACTTAGAGATTTCTAGTGCATGTGATCTGAGATAGCTGTAGACACACTCGAGAGCTAGCCACTCGAGGGTTATAGATAGATAAATAAGTATTATATTTCTTAATTCTATATTTTCTTTCAATAGATAATAGTTGGAATTGCAATTCATTTTCATGAGTACATGTTTTGTTGTCAGTGTCAAGCCTGCAGGTTGTTACTAAGTCCATAGTTTCTAAGCTTAACATTTGAATGTCTGGAGCACCTTTCTTCAGTTGATTCTATTAAATTGTTTTATGTTAGCAGTTGGATTATTATATTTTGCATTAGATAAATGTTTCCTAATTTCTTTACATGTTTTACTTCTTCAACAATTTATGCATTCTTCAGGTTAATCATTTCCATGCTTTCTAGTTTAGTGGTGGTGATTTTTAGATTTATAATTTTCTATTTTATGGTTTGAGTCATTTCCCGCTTTCTAGATAGATGATTCATTGCTTTCAAGATTAGAGGCCGTTTAGCTTAGAACTTTTACTTGGTTGGTTAGTATTTAGGAAACCTGAGAGAGAGAAGTTGAGATTTCTTCTATTGCATATAGTCGTTGGACACTGCCCGGTTGATATATTGATGTGTTCATTCACTAAAGTATTAGGACCTAATGACAGCCTATCACTGACCATGACACTGGACATTAAAATAATAACGTTTACTGACACAATACCTAATATCACATTACAAACCAACATGACATAAGTCACCTTGGTGTTTTCTCCAAGTCCACTGGTCATGGACTAACCTACACACTCAACTAAAAATGTTAATCCACCAACATAATAAAACAAAGCATGAAAATGCAACATACATAACTAAGCAACTTATCTCATTTATTCACCTCATGGCATAATCAACATATTATTAATGAAAATAAATTCCATCACGATAAATCACAATTGCACTTTATTCGATATCCACAATCCATCTAATCACATTAATATATGCTCATAGAATCATAATAACAAAATCACTAGATTAATCCAATCAATGGCATGGCATCACAAAACCCATATCGATAAAGATCTACATGTAGAAGTGTATTGTGTCTACAATAACATTGGTATGTTAGAGCTAGAATCCATGATATCAAAATATCCATATCAAAAAAATGTCTATGCAAATCATACTAAATGACATAAATCATATCATCTTTGGTACTGAAAAGATGGGTCTCACATCCTCCCCTCCTTGGTTTGGACTTCCTCCTGGAAGTCCCCAAAGAGGTGAGTGTATAATCTCCTCATTTGTGATGCATCCTCCCAAGTAGCGAGAACATCATCATATTTGTCCCATTGGACCCTGACTTGGTCCAGTTCTCTCCCTTGAAGGGCCAATGCCTAACGACCCAATATGTGAATGGGCTCCAACACCAACTAGTCATCTGTCTCCACATGTAAGGAATCCCAATCCAAAACATGAGACGTATCATGCACATAAAGTCACAAAATAGAAACATGAAAAACATCATGGATATGTGATAGGCTAGGTGGCAAGGCTAGACGATAAGCAACTAGTCCTATCCTCTCTAAAATCTCAAAGGGACCCAAAAATCGAGGTGCTAGCTTAGAGCCCTTTCCATAATGGATTGGAATCTTATGTGGCCAAACTCTTAGGAATACCTGATCACCCACTAAAGAGCTCTGATATGACCTCTTAGCATCTGCATACATCTTCTGTCAATCCTGAGCCTCCTGTAACCACTGTCGAATCAGAACTACCTATCACTACATATCCTGTAACAACTCTGGGATAATAGCCACCTTTTCCTCAATCCTATCCCAACTCAAAGGTGTCCTGCAAGTTCTGTCGTACAACACCTAGTAAGGTTTCATACTTAAAGAACTATGATGATTGTTGTTGTAGGGGAACACAACTAAGTAAAGGTACTCCTCCCATATGGACTGGTGATCCATTATATATAGTGCTAAAGTTGAGCTGAGTGCCTAAAGCTTGTTGTAGTGCTCGCCAAAAGGCTAAGGTAAATACTGGATCCTTATTTGATATAATAATGTGAGGAATCCCATACAATCTGACAATGTCATCCAAGAATACCCTGACTACTACTAGTGTTGTATAGGTAGTCTGTACTAAAGAGAAGTGAGCCACCTTGGTCAACTTGTCAACTGTCACCATAATGGCATCGTGGTGACATGATGACTTAGGTAGACCAACAATAAAATCCATGGAAATGGTATCCCATTTCCACTCCGGAATCTCATGAGGGTAAAGTAGTCCTGCTGGGTGCTGGTGCTCAGCCTTGAATCTCTCAAAATCCAAGGCATCAAGCTAAAAACCCTACAATATCAATATGCATCCTTGCCTAGTGATACAACTAGTGAAGATCTGCATGCATCTTCTTCACCCCTGGATGAGCCACATAAGGAGCCCTATGTGCCTCTGTCAGAATCACTGTCCGTAGATCCCCAAAATGTGGAACATATATATGCCCTCTATGATGAAATAACCCATCTGAATCCATCGTGTAACCTGAATACTTTCCCTTAAGGGCCTGCTAAGATTGAAACTCCCTCTGAATCTCATGGTACCAATCGTCCACTAGCAAAAGCTGTAAAATACGAGTCCTCAAGTTTGTACTCATTTTCATAGCCATCATCTCATGCCATCATCTACTCAAGGCATTTTCCACTACATTCTCCCTCCCTTTGATGTAATGTACAAAAAATTCATACTCACACAAGAACTCTATCCACTGTCTTTGTCGAGCATTCAATTTTGGCTATGTGAAGATGTATTGAAAATTTCTATGGTTGGAATGAAGCTCAAAGTGGTGGCCAAGGAGAAAATGTCTTCATCTTGTGAGAGCATGGACTATTGTTGCAAGCTCTAAATTATGCGTGGGGTAATTTAGCTCATGGTTCTTGAGTTTTCGTGACTCATACATGATCACTTGACCCTCCTGCATGAGCACTACTCCAATACCATCCAAGGATGCATCTGTGTAAACCATGAAATATAATTCCAGATTGGGTATTGCTAGAATAGGAGTGCTCGTGAGATGCTCCTTGAGGGTCTAAAATTCCCTCTCACACTGCTCTATCCACTTAAACCTCTTCCCCTTTTGCTAAAGGGAAGTAATGGGGTGTGTTATCCTAGAGAAACCCTCCACAAAATAATGATAGTAACCTAGTAGTCCCATAAAACTCCTGATATTTGTAACACTAGTGGGTGCCAACCAATCCATAATGGCACTAATCTTCGATGGATGTACTGAGATACCATCATTTGAAATGATGTGTCCCAAATACCGAACCTCTGTATGAAAGAATGAGCACTTAGCCAAATTGGCATAAAGTTGATGTCATCTCAAACACTGCAAAACCTGCCTCAAATGCTCCTCATGCTCCTCCACTATCCAAGAATAAATCAAAATGTCATCCAAAACTATCAACATGAATCTATCTAAGAAGGTGCGGAATACCCTGTTCATAAAACTCATGAACATTGCGGGGGCATTCATTAACCCAAAGGGCACCACAATAAACTCATAGTGTCCATAACGAATCCAAAATTTTGTCTTATGGATATTTTCCTCCATAATCCTCAGCTGATGGTACCTGTACTTTAGGTCAATCTTGGAGAACACCTTGGTTCCCCTCATCCAATCAAACAAGTCATCAATCCTGGGCAAAGGGTAGCGATTCTTAATTGTCAATTTGTTCAACTACTTGTAATCGATGCAAAGGTGAAGGGACCCATCCCTCTTCTTGATGAAGATGATATGTGCGCACCAAGGTGAGGTGCTAGGTTGAATGTGCCCTTCTCTAGAAGCTCCTCTAATTGAATCTTGAGCTCATTTAACTCCTGAGTAGTCATCTTGTATGGTCCCCTTGAAACTGGCTGAGCTCCTAGAACTAAATCAATGTGGAAGTCCACCTCTTTATGGGGAGACATCCCTAGTAAATTTGAAGGAAAAACATCTATAAACTCCTTGAGAATAGGATGATCATCCAATGACACCTCTATTGAATCCTTAGATTTATCGCTAATGGTGATGGCAAACAATTAACATCCCCTCCTCATTCACCGCTTCAGCTACATAGCTAATATCATGGGAGAGAAAGGAGTCTATGTATCCCTAAAATCATCACTGATATACCCTGATCATCCATACACTCAACAGTCTTGTGACGACAGTCGATCTTAGCTTGATGTGCACCAAGCCAATCCATACCCAACACTATGTCGTAGGATCCCAATGGACTAACTTGTCAATCCATTATGGTAGTAATAGTCCTAATAGAAAACTAGAAACCATGAACCACTAAATCAATGACCACCTTATCCCCTAAAGCTAACTCTACCTCCCATGTATCCTCTTGCCTACATGCCACTATCCTGTAGCGATCCAATATAGCTAGGGAAATAAAAGAATTTGATGCTCCTTAATCAAATAATACACTAATTGATATGCCATCAATCATACCTACTACCTCAATAATAGTGGCTTGATGCTTAGCTTGGCGATTCTCGACTGCCACAAAAACCTTGTGGGATTTTCCCACATCTCCAATTGTCAGCTTTGAGGCTATAGGATAGGGTCCTCCTACTGCAAAACCTTGTGGGAACTTTGGCTAAATGACCCACTCTACCACAAACATAATAAGGTCCTCTCATATGTCCTTGTGTTGGCTAGGTCCTACCAAACTAAGAGGATCCATACCTCGATACCACTATTTCCTCCTCTGAACGATTACTAGGATCGAGAGGGAGCTACTTGAGGGGGAGCTACTTGTTGAACCTGGGATCTTTGATCTCTACGTGGGTTCTATATATTCCATGTCCTGGGAGATCCACCCTGTGCACCCTACTATGGTCTAGACCTCTGTAACTGACGTTGTGGCTGTTGTGGATTAGGATCCCCAACATTTGGTAGTGTTATGTGTTATGTTAGAAATGAAATGAAAAGCCTTGAATGAATAATGTAGATAATGTCGTTTAATGCATTTAATTTAAAACCTTAAGGAGTATAATTTTTATTAAATGTTCAAATAATTTGTTTTTTGGGTGAACCTGTGACGATTGTTATCTTGTATGGGAGATTTAGCCATGTATTGTGAAGAAATTAATGAATTGAAATGTTTGGAAAAATTATTGTTGTGTTGAGTATTGGGTAGCCTTATCGAGAGGGTGTCTATCAAGCTTGTGTATGTCATTGGGTAGAATAGAACAAATTGTTGTTTAAATATGTGTAAGGAAATGATTTTTGTTGCTTTAAAAGGTGAAAATTTGAAAATGAAGTTATTTGTATTCTCCATGGTTGTGAGTACCTCGTAATAGTGTTTATGATTGTGTATTGTGGCAAATGTTGTGGAAAAATCCAGTTGTAAGGGTAGGTGTATGTTGTGCATGTTTGACTCATATGGGATGGAGTGATAAAATTATTGATAGTGATGTGGTTTGTATGTGGAAACCAATAAATGTGTTGTGTTCCCAAGTATGAGATACTGGGTATCCTACTGAGGATAGGGGTGAGGGGACGTCAGAAACAAACTTGATATATATACCCTTCGTAATGATGTTGTGTATAAGTTATAACTAGTTGTGAAATGGTGTAAACATGAAATGCGTGGATGTGTACCTTCTAAATGGAATGTGATGTATTATCTTATGTGAGTCTTGTATATATGTTAAATGTGTACCCCTAACGTAGGGTTCCCCTTCAGGATTGAGATGTCAGTTAGCGTAAACAAGGGGTTGAGGGACACATGTCCATCCATTGGAAAATTACGAGCTCAGAGTGTTGGGCCCTAATCTTGATAAAGGATCTATGTCGAGAAGTGATTTTCCATGGACGTTGATTGTGATCTACTCCCCCACATATGAGAGCCACATTTGTTGGTTCATAGTGCAAATCTAACCCTTGAGATTAATACCCTATAGGATTGAGGATAGGTCCCTAAGTGTGCTTTTGTTCCACAATGGATCTATCATTGATGATTCAGTTATTATATGATTGTCTTGGGGTGTGTGGGACATGTGACATGGTGACTATTATATGATTGTATTTGGTTGTGTGAGACATATTGATATTATATTATGATTTATTCATGAGCTCTATGTGGTTTTAGACCACCTTATCCCCTCCTCCCCCTTACGTGACTTGATTGAAGTCATGAAGTGATCATAATGTGGAAATTTATGTGGTTTTGGATTCATATTTATGATTGTTAATATGATTTTATTTGATTGATGAAGCCAACATTTTTGAAATTCTTTAAGTTGTTGGTTAAATACATTGTGGAATTTTCCCCTTTTTTCTCAGGGACTAGTTATTGAGACTTTTTCCTTCAAATTCTGAATTGTTGATTGGTGGCCACTATTGAGAATTTTATCTTCCTTTGTAAATTTTGAATTGTTTTTTTATTTGAAATTTGAATTTTTTTTTGAGGCTTTATCAATTTCATGTTGTTGCTGGCATATGTGTAGTACAATGTGGAATATGTTAGACTATCATACTCATGTGGAGTCACTGGCAGGTTGTATGGGGGGAGTAGATGGCTTGGAGATTTATTGTGAAGGGGTAAATGCGACTAGTACGGGATGGTTACTATCCATTTCTCCTTGATCTATCAGATATTTCTAAGTGAAGGTTCCCCAGGGAGGACCTGAAGGTAATTATTTATGTGATATATATTCTCAGAGGAGAATTTTGGGCACTAGGAATCCTCATCCCTTTGTGTGAGCCTTGTGTTGTATGTCAAGTGAGTCTCTTATGTGGTAAATTGTGTGTTGGTTATGTTGTTTTGGTTGTACAAATTGAGAAAGCAAGTGTAAGAGAATAACAATTGAAGAGGACATTAAGAGTTTGCTTAAGCATTATGGATATGATATGTTGATGACATGTTGGGATATATGACTTCTTGTTAAGGATAAAATATAAATGTGACACTCTTGAAGACTAATGGTGTTTGATCAATTGGCGATTTTTTAATAATAACATAATTATTTTGTAAATAAAACTATCTTGGACGTGTGATGCAAGTATTTGTAATTTTTTTCGAATGTTGATGACCTTGTCCTATGTGTGGTGTGCATGAAAACCTATGTACGATATGATGTTACTCTCATTTGTAAGGAAACATTTTTGGTGGATACTTAAATAGTTGTGTCATACTAGTTGGCAGTGTTGTGATACTCATACTACTTGTGGATGAATAATTTGACTTCGTCACCTTATATATTAACTCTAGGGTGGATTCTCTACTTCCTTACCAACTTCTAGGAGGAAGTTTAGTCATCAAGGGGGAGGATGTGAGGCCCCACCTATGGATGGGCATGACAGACTCAAAGTAAACCTTAAGATGGTAATATATTTATATTAGGGAGGATGTGAGGCCCCAACTATGGATGGGCATGACATGCTCAAAGTAAACCTTATGGTAATATAATTATATTAGTGATTTAATTATTGTTATTTGATTGTAATGTTTAAGAGAAAAAAAAGAGGAAGTTAATATTTCAATGATTATAATTTATAGTGATTGTTATAGTTTATCTAAATAATACTTAGAGTATGTTTCAAATCCTTTGCTATATGAAATGTTATGAAGAAAGAAATGTTTTAAATTTAAGAAATGTTTTAAATTTAAGTTGATTCTTATGAAATATGTATTAGTGATTAAGCTTTGATGTGTTCTTAATTTTAATGTTTGAGTGGCCAAACAAATATTACCTTATATTAACTCTAGGGTGAATTCTCTACTTCCTTACCAACTCTCAGGAGGAACTTTAGTCTTCAGGGGAGAGGATGTGAGGCCCCACCTATGGATGAGCATGACAGACTCAAAGTAAACCTTATGGTATTAATATATTTATATTAGGGAGGATGTGAGGCCCCACCTATGGATGGGCATGACATATTCAAAGTAAACCTTATGGTAATATATTTATATTAGTGATTTGGGCATGACATACTAAAAGTAAACCTTATGGTAATATATTTATATTAGTGATTTAGATATTAGTGATTTGGGCATGACATACTAAAAGTAAACCTTATGGTAATATATTTATATTAGTGATTTAGTTATTTTATTTGATGTAATGTTTAAGAGAAAAAATAAAGAGGAAGTTAAAATTTCAATTATTATAATTTGTTCTCAAAGTAAACCTTATGGTAATATATTTATATTAGTGATTTAGTTATTGTTATTTGATGTAATGTTTAAGAGAAAAAATAAAGAGAAGTTAAAATTTCAATTATTATAATTTGTAGTGATTTAGATATTAGTGATTTGGGCATGACATACTAAAAGTAAACCTTATGGTAATATATTTATATTAGTGATTTAGTTATTTTTATTTGATGTAATGTTTAAGAGAAAAAATAAAGAGGAAGTTAAAATTTCAATTATTATAATTTGTACTCAAAGTAAACCTTATGGTAATATATTTATATTAGTGATTTAGTTATTGTTATTTGATGTAATGTTTAAGAGAAAAAATAAAGAGAAGTTAAAATTTCAATTATTATAATTTGTAGTGATTGTTATAGTTTATCTAAATAATACTTAGAGTATGTTTCAAATCCCTTGCTATATGAAATGCTATATGATATGAAATGTTATGAAGAAAGAAATGTTTTAAATTTAAGTTGATTCTTATGAAATATGTATTAGTGATTAAGCTTTGATGTGTTCTTAATTTTAATGTTCGAGTGGCCAAATAAATATTAATTTGATTATTGTAAATTCGATAACGACAAATATAATATTAATATTAAATATAAAAATATTATTATTATTATTAATAAATGTTATTGGTAAGAGAAACACAATTTTATATTAAAATTTAAAATTAATATTGAGAAAAATATTAATATTAATGTTATTAGGATATTAATAATCATGTTATTTAAAGTAATCATGTTATATAAATATTAATTTGATTATTGTAAATTTGATAACCACAAATATAATATTAATATTAAATATAAAAATATTATTATTATTATTAATAAATGTTATTGGTAAGAGAAACACAATTTTATATTAAAATTTAAAATTAATATTGAGAAAAATATTAATATTAATGTTATTAGGATATTAATAATCATGTTATTTAAAGTAATCATGTTATATAAATATTAATTTGATTATTGTAAATTCGATAACCACAAATATAATATTAATATTAAATATAAAAATATTATTATTATTATTAATAAATGTTATTGGTAAGAGAAACACAATTTTATATTAAAATTTAAAATTAATATTGAGAAAAATATTAATATTAATGTTATTAGGATATTAATAATCATGTTATTTAAAGTAATCATGTTATATAAATATTAATTTGATTATTGTAAATTCGATAACCACAAATATAATATTAATATTAAATATAAAAATATTATTATTATTATTAATGTGTTATTGGTAATTTTATATTAAAATTTAAAATTAATATTTGATTATTGAAATTCGATAACCACAAATATAATATTAATATTAAATATAAAAATATTATTATTATTATTAATAAATGTTATTGGTAAGAGAAACACAATTTTATATTAAAATTTAAAATTAATATTGAGAAAAATATTAATATTAATGTTATTAGGATATTTAAAGTAATCATGTTATTTAAAGTAATTATGTTATTAAAAGTAATTATTTTACTCATGCTTCAAAGTAAAACATGATATCAACTTTAATTATGGCTCAGTGGCTAAATGGTTGTAATAAATGGTGAACTTTGTGATAGATAATAATGAGAGTATGAACGCTGAGGGTAATAGTAATGATGAGGGCAATACTAAGGGTAATAAGTAGAGTTATTAAAATCCAAGAATAATGATAAACATTAATATCCTAGAATAATATGAAATTTAATATTTAGATTAACATCAAGATTAGAATTAATATGAAATTTAATATTTAGATTAACATCAAGATTTATATATTAGAGGTCTTTTAGCAGCATAATATGAACATATAGTTGACTGTTTTTGCTTCCCAACTCAACACAATTGCTCAAGCAATGAATTCCAAATCCTATTCATTGAAATTATAACTTTTATTGATAAATTACTGTGAGAATAATGTACATTTCATTACCAAATTTCTAATAACTTAATTTGTATTCTAGTCATATTTATAGATCTATTATTATTTTAAGAAGCCCTTAAGAGCGAACACAGAATAAATGCTAAATAAACAAAAAACCACAACAATAAAAACATAAAAAGTCTTCTCACTCACCGCTTTACAAAATGGCGGACATTTACAAATGTTATTTCCTTTACGTAAAAATCCAAAACGCAAGACATTTACAACCGGATGGATCTTAAACAAAACAAAACCAGACCGATCAAAGGTCTCTTCTCACTGACACCTGAAAACTCTTAGTCCAAACAAAACGGCCGTCTAAACGCAACTGGTATTTACATCTGCATCATTGGAGTGGTTGCATTTAAACTCAAAAAACGAAAAATCGAACCAAATATACGCCAAACAGTCATACCTGGAAATCATGGCAACTCTCAAAACCCTAATATTTACAAAAAAACCTGAAGAACCTGAAGCTGCCCAAACTCAAGGAGCAGGTCTGCCAGTCGGACATGTATCATTTCCAGAGGGGTAGCATCCAGTCGACTGTTGATCGCCAAAGAAAGGTGCGACATAAGTTTGGTTTGGTGCGAACCCGGGCACGGGTGGCTGGTCTGCATGGTACGCCCCGCCTCCATAGAATGCCTGATTCGTGTAATCAAAGGCAGGGGGGTTAGCCTGAGCAGGGGGAGGCACAGGTACCTGCTGTGCCGGTGCCGGTGCCGCATAGTAGTTATCACTACTGGTATTGTTGCGAAGGACCCCTTGCTGGCGACCTGCGGGTTCCTGTTGCAAGAGCCTCTCTGCATCAACATCATCTTCATCTTCATCCTCACCGCCGAAGATGGTGGTGGTGGTGTATTGAGTGCCGACGTGCTCCGTCATTTGGGACCCGTCACCGTCACCATCATTCTCTTTGACGAGCCTGTCTGTCTTTAACACTCTGGTCACGGAGCACAGTGGAGCACCGCTGGGGTGGGACAGGGGAGGGCATGCGGAGTGAAGGTACGGATCATAAATGGCCGTGGGAGTTTCCTCTTCCAGAAACTCCTGAAGGGGCCTGCGTAGCTGTGCCATTTTTCTACTTGGGATCGAACTTAAAAGCTAAACAAGAGTAGGGATCGAGTTAATGGTATGGACTGGAGTACAGAATGAAATGGTATGAGAAAGAAATGAGGCAGACGGGAGGAATATATAGTGTGCGGTTATGCGACGGAATCGGACACGATGCAGGGCTGTGTTTCTGTTATCTGACACCTGTCCTCACAAATGTCATGTTTGGATAACATTTTACTCTCAAGTTGTCCGCGTTGGTGTAGCTTGGCATTCTATCATCACTTGGCATTTCATCACCCTCATCTCTATCATTATTTTGCACTTCATCACCCTCGTCTCTATCATCGCTTGGCACTTCATCACCTTCGTTTCTATCATCACTTGGCACTTGATCCTCGTCTGTATTTTTTAATAGAAAATAGCTCCCCACTATGTCGGTCTAGAGGAATTTTGTTTTTATTTTGAAGGAATTCAAAACTTAATTAATGAGGTTACAAATAAGGAGCATTATTTTTGTTTTTGGAGGGTCTTGTATGTCCAAACCATAGTAAATTGTTGCTGCACCTTATACTCATGAATAGAGAATGGTATAAATAGAAAATCATTTATACATTTCAAATCAAGAAATTCATACACATTACTTTTAAATTATTTTATTTTATTTTATTTTTAATTATAGGGATATCTTTGCAGTCCAGTCTAATGTTTAATTTGTCTTATTTTTTGTCAAATTGGGTAGGGAAGGGGCAAGTTAAGGCGAGTCTAATCTCTTACGGATGCACACAACTGTCCACAAGCCACATGCATGAGGATTTCTATCTTTATATTTGTTATTATATTTAATTATATCTTTACATTTTCCTTCAAACAATCTTTTTAGTTCTTAGTTGTTTATGGTAGAGCTTTAAATATGTAGAGTTCAAAGAGAACAAAGAATACAAAATGAGATAATTGACACCTAAATTAGAATTATAATCACAATATATGTGTATTATGTTGGTTGTATATTATATATGTGAGAACATATGTGTGATTTTATCTCCTCATCATCATCCTACAAAGAATGACTATCTACTATGATATACAAAGAGAAGGTAGATAAAATTTTAGTTTGAACTAAATCATTTTATGTCAATTGCTACACAACTACTCAACCACTTCACAACTATTGAAGACAAACCAAGCCTTCTTGTAACATTGAAGTTGACTTAGGACTTTGGTTTGGAACATAGGTGCTAATTTTTGGGATAAGGTGTCTCAAACTTGCATTACTCATGTTCATGTCTTATTGTCGTTTCATCTTTTGTTCCTTTTGTCTCTAGTTGGGAAAGTTGGCGTCCCATTTTGGAGTGGCATGAATTTAATCTTTTGGTTGATTTTTCCCTCACATGAGGTTGTAGGTTCCCCATTTTAGACTTGTCTTATTTGGACATGTTAGCATATTTGGAGGTGCATAAGAGCATCTTGATTTGTCTTCACAGGGGACGTTACATATCATATATTCAAGTATGATGTGTAAGAGCATGTAAGAGGGGTGTTAAATTGCAATCTTGACCAACTTTATGATACTGTTAAGACACTTGTCATAAAGCATCTAATGCATGGAAGAATAAGGAAAATTGGAGGTCCAAGTTTGGGTAGTTAGATATTTTATGTTATGACATTATGACATGTAAGGAATATGCTATTAATTGCCAAGGGAATCTTGGACAAAGGAAGGAAATGGGTTTTGAGTCCTACCAATTTGGGTGCCATAACTCTCCTAGGCTTGTAAATGGTTTCGAAAACCATCCCATGATTTCATCTTGTAATTCTTCTATAAATTAGAGAGAGAGGTTGTATTGGTGTAACTCATTTGAAAGATTAATACAAGATTTGGATCTCTTTAGGTGTGAAGTTTTTTCCTACAAGGGTTTCTCCACATATATCTTGTGTTATGTTTTGCATTCTCTTTTTTATCATTTCCATTTGTATTTGATTTATCATATATATATATATATATATATATATATATATATATATATATATATATATATATATATATATATATATATGGATGTTTAATTTTACAACATATTTGTACTTGTTAGATTTTATCATGTTTCTACAATGACTAAGATGAGAGTCTTAGTGATTAAATTGCAAGGGATGTTGAACAACTCCTGAGACTTATAGTAACTTTGAGTGGACCTAATTCCTCCTTCATTAATTATCATTCCTTTAATAGCAATGCTCCCCCTCACTTGCAATTACAATAAAAGATGTGCAAAAAAATTATCAACACATGCCTCTATGAACCATTTTTCTTGGGAAGCTCCTAGACCTATATTGATTATTAGAACAAGAGGGATCTCTTGTTGATGTGCCATTGAATCTTAGTATTAATGACAATCCATTTTTTTGGAATGTTGTATTTTAGATTGATCCGTCTACTAAAGAGTTTCTATAGCATTTGAAGCATCTAAATAAGGTGGAAACCTATGGTGCAAGAGTTCTACATTGAAGAATAGATGAATCTCAAGGTAACAATGCATACTAAGATTAAAATAATTATTTCCTATTTGATTTGTGATGATGCAAGTTTTTATTGAAGTGGGTGAATATTATACTAAGGTCTTAGAAATCTTTCCTTCTATGGGTGTATCTAGACTCAATTATCTACATGAAAAGTGTGTGATTCTTTATGGTTGTATAGCATTGATTGTGCTTTTCATTAGCTTGATATATAACAGTATGCACTTTCTATTGAATGTTCTCAATGAATTGAAAAAAATTATCAACTTTTTTTTTGAGTTGAAGGAGTTGTTTTTGATAAGGAAAATCAGGTTTTGAAGAGGCCTGGAACCCTTTACAAGGACAAAAAGTTGCCAAAAAGACCAAGCAATTAAAACCAACAGCCCAAAAAAAAATACTGACAAAAGATAAAACATCAGGAATCCATCAACAAAACAAGAGCAAAAACATCAACAACCCAACTAATCTAACAAAAAGGAACGCGTTAGCTACAACATTTTATCCAAAATGTTCACCAAGGCCATATTCTCCTTGATGACCTCCTCCTGCATATCCACATCCTCTTTGATTTCATCCACAAAGACAACCGCTCTTTTTTTTATTTTGCTCCTAGTCCTAAGGCACGACCCAACATTCACATCTTTCTCCAAAACAGGAGCAAACTCCTCAACTTTATCCTCTTGGTTTAGGAAATTGATTTCCTCAATCACTTTCTCTAACTCACCCAAGTCCAGAGGTTTACCTGTCCAATTAAGATCTTTTTCATTTAAAATAAAGAGACCCCTAGCTATGGTCTTAAGAGAATTATTGCTGATATTAATCAACATTCTTAAGTCCTCCATCAACTTACTAGTTCTCTCCTCAAGATTGGAAACACAGTCCTCTAAACTTTTATTGACCTACATTTCTAGAGAGGAAATCCTCTCATGAGAAACCCCCATACGATCAACATCAATAACCAACTTGTCCAACATTACATTCATGGTTTTAAATTTTCCTTTAATGGCCCACTCTTTCTGATTACCATGGATCATAGTAACAAAAATCTCCTGCCAATTTTTAACCTGAACATTCAGCTCCTTAACCTTAGAAAATAACCACTTAACCAGAGACAACAAATTCCTTGTCCCATCCTCAACCATTTTGTAGAACATGTTCATATTCACATCATTCCAGTTAATAGGAGGCTGGTCATTCTGCAGAGTTACTATGAGCTTCATTCCTATCCAAATTATACTCCTCATCCTCTTCAACAAGGGAGTCCTCGACCTCCACCACTTCCACCTTGATATGCTCCTTATAAGGCAAGTTAGCTAAATCAACTAACACTTCCAACCGCTCCAATTTAACCACCCTACCAATTGGAGAAAACCCCTGAGAATGCATAATCACCTCCATCCCCTGCATCTCCTAGGCCCAGGCCCTTTCTACTACTCAACAGAGAAAGCATTGCCAACACCACCAAGAACCTTCGAGCAAAAACCCACATCCACAAAATCTTTTAACATAGTCACAAAGGAAATTTCCACCTTCCTAGGCAAATGATCCCCAACAGAGGTATTCTCAACATCAACATTCTTCACACCACCTTCGCTAGGACATAGCAAGGGATTAACACTAGAACTAGGCGCCACCTCCATTTTATTTTTAACTGAAAGCTTTTCTTTCTTGGCACTTTTAGATTTACCTTTTGAAATCTTCCTCAAAGACTTTGCCATGGAGTCCCACAACTCCACATCTATTTCATAGCCCTTTCTCCACTCTTTCGAGACCTCAATCCCTTCCTTAGAGCCACCTTCATCCATAGACATTTCCTCAAATTTTGACTCTTCTTCCTCAAAACTCCCAACCCATTTTGCGGCAAAGTCACCCGTATCATACCCAAAAATTTTAATAGCCTTCTTACCAAGGGTTTTAGGAGAAACCATAATTAACTTAAGCTTAATGTGAGAAAACAAGAGATTCATAAGACCCTCATGTAAAACCACCTTCCTAGGCTTTTTTCTGTGATCTTCAATACTCTTTTCCATGGAAATTAACAAATAGAAGGGAAAAGAGACCAACACCTTGTGCCTAAAATGATTTAGAAGCATGAAATGGTAGCTATAAATAATAGAGAATCTACCTTCAAGCATAAAACAATGCATTATGGCCAACACAAGGTCCCTCCATAATGGCTTCAAAGACTTGCAAGTGTAGCCACCACTCCCAATTTCCTGAAGCATCTTCTTCTTGTCATACTTGAATAAATTCACAAAAGCCTTTTTAGTTGCTCCTCTATCTCTAAAACATTTCCTCCTAGAGACCGCTAGACCAGTAACCTCCGCAATGAACTCTTCATCAATTTTAAACTCAACACCCTTATAACGCAGCGACCTCCCATTCCAACCTTTTACAAAAAATTCTATAGTATCAGGGTTTAGACCTTGAATTCTTTGCATAAACTGTGTAACCCCACCCAGCTCCAAATGCTCCCAAACAACATGATTCTTCTGAAATTCCTCACAAGAACTTGGTTCAATTCTACAACGGTCTCCACCCATGGTGGCAAGAAAATATGTAGACCCCAATGACACCAGAGAGTTAAGAAAATGAAAATGAAACCAAAATCTCCATAGAGCAACACAAATTACCCCCATAATATGTGTGGGAAATTCATTCAAGGTACTGCCCTGCTTATGTTGCCAATCCTCCATATTATAGAAACCAAGGAAATGATAATGAAACATATAGGCCAAAGGTTCCTCGTGCACAATCTGACTATGAAAAATAATGAGGAAACTTTCCCAAAAAACCTCAATCTTAAAAACAAGACATTTGGTCATCATTAGATAAACATTTAAGATTAAGATTAAGAGATTCAAACGAACCCCAATCAACTCTCTCCACCATCAACCAACCTATTAGCTTCACGAAAAACATGAGAAACTTTAAATTCCTCAAAAGAATTTAATATAATTAAAGAATCATTTATAAAATTAGCAATAGACCAAGAAGGAGGAAATTTTTTCAAGAGGCAATTTATAACATTAAGAGAATCCCCCTCCAACAAAAGTTTAGAAACCCCCTAATTTTTAGCCAAAACAAGGCCATGATAGGCTGTAGCAAGAGTTGAAGGAGTTGTTATTGTTAATTAGGGCTTAGGATAAGCTCATCAATGGGAAAAGTGGTTGAACTCCACACCCCCCCCCCAAAAAAAATAAAAATAAAATAAAAATGTTTATCTTGTTTAAAATATGAAAAGATCTATTGTAGTTGTGCTAAATGAGAGATATATTTTTTCTCAATTTCATTTATTTTTTAAATTGTGAACTCTAAGAAGATGCACTATCATCTTATTAACCACTTCCATACATATCAATTAGTCTAGGGATGGATGAGGTAGATTTATTTAACTTTATGTCTGGAGCATAACCAAAGATCTTTCAAAAAAGCACTCAAGATCGTTGTATCTATATCTAGAAAGATAGTTTCTAGGATTCCAAAGTTGATCCAAACATGATAAAAGTATCTATTTGAGTTGTTTCTAGAGTTAAAATTGATTTATTACAAAGAACTAGAAAGTTGTCATATTTGAGAATCTATCAACCACTACAAAATCACAATCATGACCATGCTTGTTTGTAAGGTATCTTAAGATAAATTTCATGGATATATACTCCCATAGTATCATTGGAACTAAAATATGTGTACAAACCTTTCTTTTAGTTGATCAATTTAGCAATTGCACATGCAGTACAAAAAACAATGTATTTGGAAATATTGGATTTGAGGTACATAGCCAAAAGAATTACTTCTATATATTAACACTACAAGTTTATTTTCAACCCCAAAATATCTTGCAAATTTTCTAAAATGTGTCTCCAAAATTAATTTATATCTCAACCTACCTTGTGAAAAAAACACAAGTGTCAAAGGTAGTATGGTTCCATCTATAGAAATTTAGAACAAAATCATTGTAAAGAAAATTTTAAATCTACCTACATAATCCTTGCCAAAAGGATAATATTACATGACCATGTAATTTAACTTCATTTCCACATATTTCTATAAGAGAAGGGAGAGATTGAAGTGGTGGATGAATCAAATAACTAGTGATTGGTTTGGAATTTCTCTTCTTATGCTTGATGTTCAAATGGAACTACCAAAGATAAATGACTATTTTCTAATATATCAGTCTTGCTAAAAATTATGGCTTATGTGGATCATGGCATACTTGCTAAAATATAATTATTTTAGTGTTTACATGCCTAAATAATAACATAAATCTCAAGATCATGTATTGGGTAGCTACTTACTAGTGCAGCGAATGTTTCGCTAATATGGTTAGTAATGTTGGAATTAAGATGTCTCAAAATTTGAGTCCTAGCATTAATTAATTGATCATTATATTTATATTAATTTATCCCAATGTATTAAACTTCCTAAGTTACCATTCACTTTTTGGTTCCTATAATTAAGATGGCATCCTACATGGCAAGTGATGGCATATGGAAAGATCCCTAAATTTTAGGAATTTGGTGCCCACTTTAGGAGGTCTTATTTTATAGGAGGATGATGTCACATGTTTTATATTGGTGAAAAATTATTTTGGCAAGTTTCTATATTGACTTGAGAGTCTCAGTTAGCAATTACTATATCTGAACTGAAGAGGAACAAAGAATTTTTTTGGCTTTATTTTCTTTATGCACCCAAGATATGGATAAGATATGGCCAAGACATGGATAAGATTCTTTTCCTGTATATGGGATCCCAAGATGAGAATAAGGCTATTGTTTTTTAGTAGGTTGATTTTAAAGCTCATTTTTTTTTATCTTTTGTAAATATTGGATTTGTAGAAGACAGGGGATGCTTTTTTGGGTGCCTACCTTGCTCATCTACATATACACATGTTAGCTTATTTTTTATGAAAAGTTAATTATTTCTTGAGCTACCATTATGTTGTTAAAATTATTCTAGATTCTGAATATAGTGTTGACAACTCTTCTAGAGCATAAGCTCTGTTATTATATTGTAATCCATATTATATTGAATAATATGATTAAGTTGGGTGTTTGGAGTGTGGGGTTTTCCCGAAAGATTTTTCCCACATAAAATCTATGTGTTGTGGTTTCACTATTTAATTTCTTAATTAAATTTGTGTGCATCTTTTTGTTGTTGTAATAGTTAAAGGCTTTGAATAATTTTTTCAACCCTCTCCCATGTTAGATTGGCATAGCGAGTTGTTATTGTGTACTCAAATTCCTTTTAGTTGGTATCACAGTTTGGCTAGCCTTGATTATGTTGGGGGTTGAAGGTTTTTTTGTGCTAATCTATTTTCAATAGGAGTTTTGTAGAGGAAGATTCAATAACCTTATTGCAGGAAAAAAGATGGAAAGCACATCTAATAGAATTGAAATGGAGAATTTTAATTATGGTAATTTGAGTTATGGAAACTCAAGATGGAAGATATGCTTGTGGATAGAGATCTATGGGTTGCAATATTTGGATTCTTAATCCTTACTATCAGATAGTTCAAGTAGAGAAGAATTTTGTATCAGCTATATCTGATGGTCATGCATTTAAGTACCTAAGGGTGCTCATTCTTTGGAAATGAAGCTTCCTGTGGAGAAAACAATGTTATGACACCAAAGACTTGGTCACATTGGTGAGAAGGGTCTTAGAAAACTAAAAAATAAAATCCTTTTTGAAGGCCTTGATGATTGTAATCTCAACTTTAAATTTTGTGAACATTGTGTAAATGGAAAATAACACTGTGCTTCTTTTTATTCTAGTTCTCATAAGTCTTATGGGTTATTGGATTATGTGCATGCAGATGTGTTTGGTCCTATGAATGTTCCTTTGTTATCTAGATATGTGTAATTTTTCTCATTCATAGATAACTGCATTAGGACATTTATTTATTTTCTTAGAAGTAAAGTTGAAGTCTTTAGTTGATTTAAGGAGTTTAAAGCTCTTGTTGAAAATAAAACTAGTAGAAAGATTAAGTGTTTGAGGACTGAAAATGGTGGTGAGTTTTTGATTAGTGAAAAAATAGGTTTTGAATGGAGCCGAAACCATTAACAACAGGTTTTGAATGGACCCGAAACCATCAGGTTTCGAGGGGACCTAAAACCAACACAAAGATGAACAAGATGCCCGAAGAAAAGAGTCAAAAACACCCAACAGCAACAAAAGGACTTAGCCATCTAGCAGCCAGCCAACAGCCAGCAGGCTGCCCAAAAAAGAACCAAGAAATTACATGAGTCTTGATCCCATTGGTTTTGACGGGACCAACAACCCACTACAACAAGGTTTTCGCAGAGACCTTCAACCCAACCCTATAGATTTTGAAGAGATCCACAATCCTGTACAACTAGGTTTTGGTAGGGACCTTAAACCCAAGAAAATTGCCTACAACAACCAAGTAATAGCGCACCAATCCTTGAAGAAAATTAGCCTTTCCAAATCCCTAGTAGAAACAACTAAAAAATTGATAAAAAATAGAGCCCCAACTTTAGAAGAAACTGAGCTTGAAATGTTCTCTCCACCTCTATAGGAGAGGTCACCACCAATGCACAACACTCCAACAGTGTTCCACAAGACCCGACTATTCTCTCCACCTCTATAGGAGAGAAACCCAAGCTCATCCAGACCACCATGACCACAAAACTCCTTTTCCTTGAGAGTGAGCTCCCTAGAGAACAACTTACTTTTCAGTATCTACACATCCATAGGAGATAAAGGAAAGAAGTTAGACAAGCCATCATCCACTCCCTTGCAACCAATAGACAGGACTTCATCAGCCCCCCAACAACACTTCCAGGCTTTACCAGTAGCATCTAGATCCACCTCCATAGGAGAAAGGTCACCTTTAGCCACATCCATTGCCCCCTCAATAGACGATAGGACCACCTCTATAGGAAAAACCAAGGTAACCCAAAGATGCAAAAAATGTAGCACAACGAACAAAGCCATGGAACCAAGAGGGAGGGGGACAATATACCCCTCACAATATGGTGGTGAGTTTTGTTTCTAGTAGAACTCAATAATTTTTGCAAGGACCATGGGATTGAGATATAAGACAACTTCATACACCCCACAACAAAATAGAGTTGCAGAGAGGATGAGAAGGACATTGATGGAAAGGGATAGAAGTATGTTGAGTACCAGTGGTGGCCTTGAACAAAAGTTCTTGGCTGAATTTGTAGCCACTACATGTTACTTGATCAACATATCTCCTACAATGATATTTTTTTAAAATACACCCATTAAGGAAATGGTTTGGTAAAAATACTTTGATGAGACATCTTAAAGTATTTGGTTGTGAATTTTACGCTCATGTTTCAATTGAGAAGAGGTCTAAGTTAAATGAGAACAAGGAAGTGAAGTGTATCTTTATCGGTGTTAAGGGGCACAAGCTTTGGCATCTAGTGGCCCAAAAGTTTCTCTACAACAAAAGTGATTTTGTGAGAGATGAAATCTTCCATAGTTGAGCTACAACTAGAGAAAGAGGAGAAAAATAATGAGGTAGTTCAAGTTCCACCTAATCCATTGAGAGGTGAACTATGCACTCTTATTGGACCTGATGATGAGGAGAGATCTAGTAGCTCTGAGCATTCTAAAGAAGAAGAACCTCTACCTCAACAATTGAGGATGTCTACTCATGTTAGGTGGCAACCAAAAAGTTTTGGTTATTTAATTTTGGATTCCATTTGTATTTTTCCTTTGATTGGTAACATTGATGAGCCTAGGATTGTTAGAGAGTCTATGGGTATGAATGATATAGATTCCTAGATAAATTCCATGGGTGAATAGATGGTTGCATTAAAGAAAAATGACATGGGATTTGGTGCCCTTTCCTAAAGGATAGAAACCCTTTGGATGTAAATGGGTGTTCAAGATAAAATCTAGTCCAAATGGTAGTGTTGAGAAGCATAAGGCCTAATTGGTCATTGAGGGGTATTATTATGTGGAGGGAATTGACTATAGTGATATTTTCTCTCATGTTGTAAAGGTGACATTTATTATATTCTTGTTATTAATTGTAGCATTGTATGATCTAGAAGTGAAATATATGGATTTGAAGACAACATTCCTTCACAACGATGTGGGGGAAGAAATATGTCATAACTAGAGCATTTTGTGGTTAAAGGTAAAGAAAATAAGGTATGCAAATTGAAAAATTCTTTGTATGGTTTGAAGCAATCTCCTCAAATGTGGTACCATAAATTTGGCACCTATGTTTTGTCTTTGAGATTTTTGAGATCTAAATCTAACCATTGTGTGTATTTCAAATATGATAATAGTCATATTCTCATAATCGCATTGTATGTAGATGATATGTTATTTTTTGGGAATGGTAAAAGTATGATTTCAAATTTGAAGTCTTAATTGTCAAAATGGTTTAAAATGAAGGATCTAGGTGCAACGAGGTATATTTTGGAGATGGAGATCATAAGAGTTAGAACTATAAAAAATATATGGTTAAGTTAGAGCAAGTATGTGAACTCAATGTTGAAGAGATTCAATATGGTGTCTTGTAGACAATTAGTTGCTCATGTGATGTTGGGGACAAATATTTTTTTGGACTATCCAAAATATCCTACCGAGATGGAGGATATGACCAAAGTACCATATGTGAGTAAATTTGGTAGTCTTATGTATGTTATGATCTGTGCAAGCCCAAACATTGCCCAATTAGTGTGAGTTCTTAGTCAGTATATTGGGATGTGATGAAGAGAGTGTTTAAGTATTTGTAGGGTAATTTTTAGTATTCCTTATGTTTTCATGGTTATCTTACTAGACCTTAGCATTCAGTCAATATTCATGGATATGCAGATTTAGATTGGGAGAGTGACATTGAGAGCAAAGGATCCACCCATGGATATGTTTTCATGATTTTTGGTAGTGTTATAAGTTGGATGAGTAAGTGGTAGACTGTAGTTGATTTTTCCAATATAGAAGAAAACTACATGGAAGCTACACATTGTTGTAAAGAAGTTATTTGGTTAAAATAATTATGTTTTGATATTGGTTTTGATGCAAGACAAATTACTATTTGTTGTAACAGTCAGAGTGAACATTTTCTTAGAAAAGACTCCTACTTTCCATTCCAAAAAAAAGCACATAATTGGTGTTTGATTTCATTTTTTTTGTGATATGGTAGAAGATGTAAAGGTGGAGTTGGAGAAAGTTGACACTTTGGTGAATGTTGTAGATGCACTAACTAAGCCAGTGAGCATAGAGAAATTTAGATGGTATTCTAGTTCCATGGACCTTGGGGCCTTGAGCAGTTGATTGTAGTAGACTCTTGATAGGTCTTCAACAAGTGGGAGAATGTTGGGATTAAGGCGTCTCAACCTTTGAGTCCTATAATTAATTAATTGATTATTAGGTGAATATTAATTTATCTTGATTGTTAAATTTGCTAAGTTTCCATTCACTTTGTGAGTCCTATTATTGAGATGGAATCCTACATGGTAGGTGATGACATATGGAAAGATCCCTATATTTTATGAAGTTCCAAAGCCCACTTTAGGAGGTCCTATTTTATAAGATGATGTCACATTTTTCCATATCGGGGAAAAAATATTTTGGTAATTTCCTATATTGACTTGAGAGTCTCGGTTAGTAGTTACTATATCAGAATTGAAGACAAATAAAGTAGCCTTTTAGCTTTATTTTCTTTAGGAACCCAATATATGGATAAGATGTTTTTCCTGTATACGGATGCCCAATATTAAGATAAGGTTGTTTTGGTTTAGCAAGTTGATTTTAAAGCTCATGTATTTTAATCTTTTGTAGATATTGGATTTGTAGAAGAAAGGGGATGCTTTTTTGGGTGCCTACCTTGCTCATCTATATATACTTTCTATGTTAGCTTATTTTGTACATGACAGGATAATTATTTCTTGAGCTACCATTATATTGTCGTAATCATTCTAGATTTTGAATATAGTGTTGAAAACTCTTGAAGATCATAAGCTCTATTATTGTATTGTAATCCATATTACTGAATAACACAATTGAGTTGGGTGTTTAGAGTGTGGGTTTTTCCTTGAAAGGGATTTTTACCACATAAAATCTGTGTGTTGTGGTTTCATTATTTAATTGCTTAATTAAATTTGAATGTGCAATATTCTATTGTTACAATAGTTAAAGGGTTTGAAGAATTTTTGCAATCCTCTCTTGTGAACTAGATTGGAAAAGGGAGTGTTTTTTGTGTACCTGACTTCCTTTCAAGTAACTAGGTGACCATGTTGAGACATGATTGATCCAATTACATATTTTGAAACAACAATCTAAATCTCAAATAGTTGATGAAGATCCAATAATAAAAGTATTGGTGTTTAATATAGTTTACATTTCAATTATTTGAAGTCTTTCTATTATGCAATGGACCAAATAAATCTTGCCTTAGCACCACCTTTGGTAATATTCTTAATGACCAAATCACATGAGAAAAACTAAGTAGAAATATCCTATAAATTTTTTCCAATCCTTAGAAGATCTAGATTTCCATGTGATTCTTTAGTTTTGGCCAATCTTGGATGACTTGAATTTTGGTGAGTCCACATGTGCTCCATGTGAATATAGTCTATATGTAAGATGTTCTATATCTCACATGGTAAATGAAAATTTCTCTATGTTTGCATGAGACAGTTTGTGTTTTTTCAAAGTGTCAAGAACTTGCTCTATATGACACATGTGATCATCCCACATTTTTGAAGATAAAGGTTTCTTTTTTTTTTTTTAATTTTTTTTTTAGAAGTTGCAGGAATCGGGTAGCACGACCCCATATAAACTGCAGTGCGCTTGGTAAAATTTTTAACGTGACCGGCGACGCTGGTGCGACACACCCTCCGGTACCACGGGGGTGGGGAGACTAGACCTCATGACCAACCTCCTGCAACAGGAAAGATTTAGCCAACCGAGCTAGGGCCCCAACCCTTTGAAGATAAAGGTTTCATCAAGGTAGATAGTAATAAATAAAATAATTATCGACATATAAATATCATTCATCATCTATATGAATTTGGATAAAGTGTTGGTTAAGCAAAAGGGAATGACTAATTTTAGGTTAGGTGACATTAACCTTGCAAACCTATGTCATTTATATGTTTGGGTAAACCCACAAAAGTGGTTTACAATTCGAGTGAGGAAGGAAAACTGGCAAAAAATGACCCCATGCAAAAAAAATAGTTTTAGGGGTTCGAATGAACTTGTAGGTTCGAGTGAACTCATAAGGGGTTCGCTTGAACTAGGGTTCGATCAAACCCATTAAATACTGGCCCCACATTTCCCGCCCAAAAAGAACAAAGGAAATGCAAAAGGAAATGGGGTTTGCTTGAACCAGGGTTCGAGTGAACCCCCTAGGGATTTTTACGCTTCGAAGATCAAGTTGAGGATGAAAATGGAGGAGACTTCACAAACCCAACTAGAATTAGGTAGTCCTTTGAACGAGATATCCAACGACTATAATTTTAATGTGTTTTAGTTTTATTATGTATTTGTTTTTTTATTTTTATTAAACATAGGTTTTTCACCGAAAATCAAGCTCTTTGTTCTGTACATGTGGAAAAATAGCAGATTATCAATTTTTTTTTTGAAAAATATGAGTGCACCAGATATTGAAGTCCTTGATCCAACAATTTTTTTTTGAATTTTGATACATACAAAAAAAGTTACGCATTATATGGTCGTGCTATGTCTGAATTGTAATTGGTTTGACTTCAAAGCTTGATTAAAGAAAAAATATTCAATAAAAAACTATCTAACCAAGTGGAAAAACTAGATATCAGAGTGACAAATCTAAATTCGAAAGAATTAGAATTTTATCCTTCATAGAAAAAAGTTATGCGTTATACGGTGAGCATCACTTTTTTAAAATGTTGTTTTATGAAAAAAAATAGTTTTCGATGGAGATGGAAAAAAAAGTGCAATATGATTCCAAAATTTTTGAAAAAAATGTATTTAGAATCTACAGACAAAATTTCACGAAACTCTAGTTTGCATCATCTTCAAATTCCTCACAGTTTAGTCGCTATAGGTGCTCGAAAGTGAAGATTTAGTTAAAAAAAATATTTTAGTGTCTAGTTTGGCCAAAAATTGTAAACCATTATTGTGGGATCACCCATCTCCATGTTTCTTGGAAAGTTTCCTAAGGAACATGAGAGAAATTAATTAAATATTGGCATTATTGTAATTATATTTTCAAGAGGGAATTTAATGTTGGTAGAGGTTACACATCACTATAGGAAAAATAATCCCCCCTAGGCATCCACATTGGGAATGTGAAAGGTCTTGAGTGGGGAGCCATGTTTGGAGGGAAACATGTGCCAATTGGTGCTCCATATAGAAGCTAAAAAGTCACTGGAGCATCCTGAAAGGTAGAAGATGAAGAGGCTATGAGTTAGGCACCCATGTTGTAGACTTCTGCATTTTATTTGATAATTTATCATGGCTCTTGGTTTTCCAAGAAAGGGGTGTGGGTTTTTTTCAAGTGGTTTTGGTACCTCTTGTTTTGGTTTACCATTATGGTTTTTCCTCCCATGAGTTCTATATATTGGAGCTTGTTAGATACATAGGAAAACTAAGAGGGGGGGGGGGAATCAATTGTACATTAAAACAACCTTCAAGCCCTCATTAACCTTTAAGCCCTTATTAAGCATTAGCATAAATTTTAACAAATAAAACATTAACACATCAACAACCTACACAATAGAACACCAAATTTTACATGGAAAAAATTAATCAGGAAAAAACCATGGTTAGGATTAACTCACATATATGAATAGGAAAACCAATTACAAAATGCTCTCTTTTGAAAGGGCTCACTTCCCAAAGGACTCACTATCCAAAAGAAAGAAAGAAAGGCTCACTTCCAAGGGCCCATTGCTTGGATGGTAAGAGAATAGAAAGAGACTGCTATAAGGAGGTTAACTACCTTAGAGAAATAGGAGATTCTGCCACAAAAACTCTACACCATTTGCAACCTTTGGCTCATTGCCTCCAACAACTTCAGGCACACTGAAATGTAAACACCTTTTTCTCACCACTTCTGGTAGTCATAGACATTCATGCTCACACTTAGATCTCAACACTTGATCGCATAGACATAATTTCACACCACACACTTCTCCAAAAATTGACCTTGCATATATATCATCTGCAACATTGAATAACCTTCTCCAAGTCGGCCTTAATGAAACATATGCACATCAAACATGCAACCACCAAATAGGTCAACACCAAACACTTTTGTGGTGGAAATAAGTGAAGGTGGACCACATCAAGGGTTAACCAAGACCCAAATCTACACTTAAAAACTACACAACACTTCCATAAACAACGAAGCACATCTGCAAGTAATGCTAACATGCTAGGTCGACCAAACTAGTATTGACACTAACAAGCAACCACATTCACAATTCACCAAGTCCAGAAACAACCTGTGGACCACTTAGCAACATTGCACATCTTAGAATATTCCAACACCAATAGAATATTCAAACACATTGGTGCAAACACATGCAAATAAAAATGCTATCATCTTGTGCAACTAGTCAAACTATATATCATTGAGACACAACACACAAACCAAGCTTGTGGAATACATGAGCACCAAACCATCCAAGGGAAGATAGATACAAGCATCATTAGTATATTCCCAAATCTGCAAGACAAGAAACTAAAATGCGGAGAAATGTGGAGCAATTCCATTTCTCCTAGAAAACCTTCTTCACAAGCCAAAGACATTCCAACACACTATCAAACACATCTCCTACTACCACACAATCCAAAATTTTAAACTCTAGATATAACACCTCTAAACACTTTTGAACATCACATCCAAATTGCACAAACACATCTTCAAGCATGAAGAGATGTGGATCACAATACATAACACACCCATGTCACCTTGTATACTCTTTATGTAAATTTTCTCAAAGGAACTTGGAAACCAAGTGACCATGTTGCATCTACAAAATTTTCTCAACACCACAAAAACCTTCTCATCAACACCGCACTAGAGGTTGACATAGGTTGATACCAATGACAACACTAATGACAACATAGTGCAACAATCTCCCCCTTTGTCATTGATAGAAAAACCTGCTGAAAAACTATCAACAACAAAAGAAACTCTGATCTCCAACTCTCAAGTAGCTCTCCCATTTACTTGGAAGTTTCCTTTCCTGTGTTTTTTAGACTTCACTCTCCACTTCTCTTATGTTTTTTAGACTTCACTCTCCCCCTTTGAAATCAATGGTAAAGGGCAACACCTACACACTTTACTTCTCTCTCTCTTTCACTTTTAGACACAACATAGGCTCCCCTTGACTACACCAATCAAGGACACCGCTACCTACTCCCCTTCAGAGGTAGCCTTCATCAATCCAAGACAAAGAGTTCATCTTGAATTGCACTCCTGGACATATGCACTATCTTATGCATCTAGTTGGAAGGAGGGGTAATAACCCTTAGTTTTTATTTTAGATATTCAAATATATCTTTTGGAAGAGCCTTTGTGAAAATATATGCTATTTGATCCTTTGTAGGCACATACTCCAACTCCTCTTCATTCTCAAAAAAATTATCTCTTAGAAAGTGATACCAGATAGGTATATACTTTTTTCTTGAATGCATTACTAGATTTTTTGAAATGTTGATAACACTTGTACTATCACACAAAATAGAAATCGGCTCATCATATGATACTCTGATATCTTTCAATGTCTATTTCATCCACAACACTTGTGTTCAACAAGATGTTGCAACAATATACTCTGCCTCTGCAATAGATAATGATACTGAATCATGCTTCTTACTTATCTGAGAAATTAGTCTATTTCCAAGAAAGAAAGCACCTCCACTTGTACTTTTTTCATCTGCACAACCTGCCCAATATGCATCTACATAGTCACTCAAATAGAAATTAGTATCCTTAGAATACCATAGACCATAGTTTGGAGTGATCTTCAAATATCTGAATATCCTTTTGAATACTACCACATGTGATTCTCTAGGATCTTCTTGAAATCTTTCCACAAAACATACTACATGCATGACATCTGGTCTAGTTGCATTTAGATATAGTAATCCACTAATCATGGATGTATACTTGGTCTGATCTATCTTAGGAGATTTATCATTTTTTCTCAACTTACAACAAATAACCATGGGAGTACATACTGGTTTAGAATCCTCCATTCCAAACTTCTTTATCATTTCATTGACATATTTTGATTGTGTAATGAATATACCTTTTTCTGATTAACTGATTTGCAACCCAAGGAAGAAAGTCATCTCCCCAAATATTGAAATTGCAAACTAATTTTTCATCTCCTCAGTAAATTTTTTACACATTACCTCATTACCTCCAAATATTATGTCATCAACATACACAACTACAATTAGGATTTGATCTCCCTCAAGATTGAAGTAAATATTGCTATCTGCAGTACCCTTTTTGAATCCTTGTTGTAGTAGCTACCTAACTAATCTTTCATACCAAGCTCTGGGAGCCTATTTATGTCCATGCAATGCTTTCTTCAACCTGAAAACCATATCAATATCTTTTGATAATCAAAAACCTTCTGGTTGTTCAATGTATACCTCTTCTTTCCTAACTCACCATTCAAAAATGTAGACTTTACATCCATATGATATACCTTGAAGTGTTTATGTGTTGCAAAATCCAAAAACATCTTGATAGCCTCCATTCTTGCTACAAGAGAAAAAATCTCTTCAAAATCTATTCCTTCCACTTGTGAGTATCCCATACACACAAGCTTAGCCTTGTTTTTGATAACTTCTCCATTCTCATTCAACTTGTTCCTGAAAAACCCATTTAGTTCCTATTACATCCTTGTTTGCTGGTCTTGGGACCAGTTCCCATGTCTGATTCTTCTCAATATACCTTAGCTCTTCTTCCATAGCTTTTATTGAGTTATCATCCTTACAAGCTTTAGTAATTGTTTTAGGTTCTACTTCAGAAAGTAAACATAAGTTTACATGTTCCTCTGTCATGTAAGCTTTTCTTCTTGTCAACACACCTTTGCTTTTGTCTCCAATTATTTGATCCTCAAAATGATTCTTCTACACATACTTGAGAGTCTTAGGATTCCTTTTCAGAGCTTCCTCCTCTTCCACTAGCATCTCCTTTTCTTTCTCTTCTTTTTCTTCTTCTTTGCAAGGGGTTTCATTAGATTCATACCCTTCTATCAATATTGAGCTCTGACGTGACAATATATAGATTTCATTAACATAAGGCACAAATCCAAACTTTACAATGGAAGAATGTAGAGATATAGTGTTTTCTAAAGAAAATTATGAGGGGATCCCAAAAGAACCCCTAGAATGAATACAAGTGTTTCTTTTATAGATCAAGCATAACTTGGATGATTAAAAACCAAACCCTAACCCAACTAGGGTTAGTAGTCAATACAAGTATGATCATGGAAAGATCTAAGGAGATCAGTCATGGAAATTTGTGCCAAAAGGATATCCTAGAGAAACCAAGACCTACATGCCATACCCTTGCCATAGATGTTTGCTTGAAAGTGCATCCAAATCTCCCCATAAAATCATGGATATGGCATGAATCTATCAGAAGGGACAAAAAAATAGCAATAAATGATTATGGGTGCCAAAAAATCCACTTGAAGAAGTTAAAGAATGTATTGAATGTTGTCCTTGAAGCCCAAAAGTTGAAACAAGTAGTTGAGGAGGTGGTTCAAGCATTAATGGCATCACCATGTAAAAAATAGGCCATTTCGTGGAATATCAAGGCATAGGGCCTGAAATGAACCCTTTGCATCATTAAATGGTCTGAAACCTTGAAAAGAGCAACCTGTTTTGGATATCGGGCATTGGGCCTACAACATACACTTGCTAGCATAAAAGAAGGGAAGGAAGAAAGAACACCAAAAATGCGAAGTCCAAAAGGACCACTTCATCGAGCAATGGAGGTCAAAGAGACGATCTATCCCTTATTGTAAAGTTAAGACAAAGAGTAGGAAGGATGACCAAAGCTCGATGCCCAAAGAAAGTCATTAAAGGTCAAAGGTCAAGAAGAAGAGCTACCTCTTACCAAAGAAAGTTAAGACATAAAGGACAAGGCCAATGTCGAAAGACCAAAGAGGAGATTTTGGGGATCAAGAGTCAAGAGGAAGAGCTACTTCTTTACATAGAAGTTGAACCGCAAGTTTTTGTAGATAGGCACTCTCTTGTACTTCTAGTGTTTTGCACCTAAAAGGAGAAAGGTATCTCACAAAAACTTGGGGGTTCACTCAATACTAATGCTAATATGATTGAAATATGTGTAAATGTAATGTCCTAAATGAAAAAAATTGATAAAATAAATTGAATACTAATGCAAAACTAATGAAATGCAAGATGTTTGAAAACATAATATGATATGCAAAATGACCTAAGAATGCAAACAAACTATAAAAAAAATGAATGAGACTAGAGAGGTGCACCTAGAAACTAGATTGTGATGTAGAGAATCTTTGGAATCCTTAAAATTTTCTATTGAATCCAGCTAGGACACTTACGCCAAGTTGGGTGACTTATTCCTATTTTGGGGAAATTCTGTCGAAACAGGTTTCAACCAAAAGGGTATCCAGAAATATAGAAAACACTTTTCAGGCTTAGCAGTGGGAATAATTATCCACTGATGGAAACATATTCCACCTTCATCTTTTGGGAATTTTGAAGATGCAATCTGTAGCTCTCGGTCTGCACTTTGGTTCCTGAAAGATGTCCGGATCTAAATCTGTAGAATTTGGTCTGTAGGTGATCACCAAGATTCTTTTAGGGCTTTGTTGACTTTGAAAGACTTTGATGAATTGTTGACACCTTTTAACACCTTGCTCTTTGAAAAATTTACATACAAGACCTCTAAAACACACATGCAAAAAGGGGAGAAAGGGTTAAGGGTTAGTCAATGAGGGTTTGCCTTCGTCAAACCCTAGTTTGGTAATCAAACCCTTGAAAATGAAATGACATGGAAAGAGAATGATGAATGAACAACGTGCAATGCTACAACTCACAAAACCCTTGATGTAGAAATTTGAAGATATGCAAGTAGATGCTCCAATGAATGTATACTTGATAATGCCTAGAATGCTTGAGAATGATTAAGTGAATGAATGAGAGTATTAGAAAAATTAGGAGATTAGAAGATGAAAAATGAGGGGAAAACCATTTATCTATACTTTATTGTACAAAATTTCTCGAAAATACCACATCACAGGCTGACCTCAAGGTGTAGAAAATAATATCCCGCCAGAATTTTGATTTTTGTGCCAAGTGGGACTAGTCGCCCCTAGTGGCGGCTTGGTCGGACCACCAGGGAAATTTTAATGGATGCCAAGAATTAAAGTGTATTTAATGTTGTTTAACGGGATTATTCTCCAAAACACACTTAAGTAGGGCCTATAAGTGCATTAAGGGGTCATTTAAGCATAAGAAAGGGTCAAATTATTGATGAAAAGCCTAGAAAAGTGTGAAAGTTCGTTAAAAATCTTTACAACACTTTGAAATAGAGCTTGGTAAGTGATAAGAAGGGGTTATGTAAGTGAATTATAATAAAAAGGTCCTAGAAAAGTGTGAAAGTGGGTTACAACACTTCATAACACTTTTACAAGACATCATAGAATTCTTATTGAATCACAAAGGTCCAAGACCTAATGTGAATGTGTTGACCACATTACAACATTAAAATGAGGCAAAACTAGGCCAACATCCGTAAGAAAGACCCAAATGAGCGTATAAATTTCCAAAGATACATTTTTTTGCGACACATTTAGCGAGAGGATGAACTTGCTTCAAACTCACACTAAAGTAGCCAAATATGCATATCAAGAGGGATCCAAATGCACTCATTCTAGAAAATGAGATAAAAACAATCGAGAGGGGTGATCAAGCCCCCAGGATCAAGATCCCATGGTAAACCAAACATTACCACAAAGGAACACACGTGAAAATGATGAAAAAAATGAAAGAGAGAGAAGGAGAAGGAAAAGAGAGTCAAATCAAGCTTCGATCGTTTGTCCATAAAACACATATACTCACTTTGAGGTGATGAAACTCATGGCTATCCATTGGGTGAGAAGACCTAAAAGGTGAGAAACATACACTTATGGTTGGTATGCACTCACACACATGTAGGTGGCTATGAGGAAAGTCATGCCTCGAAATGGGCTTCCCACTCAGCCATATCAAAGTTATACCTCCTAATAACTTTAATAAGGTGCCACAAAAGAAAATGACTTTTCGAGCTTCATGAGACAAGAAAAAATTCATATGCTTGGAGCTCATGAACAAACACGATGGCACCAAAGGCATGCAAGTTGTGTTATGAAAGGTGGCGATATAAAAAATTCAAAATGAAACATGCAAAAGGATGTTCAAAGGAGTCTTACTTAGTTCATGCGAGGTCTTTAACTTAGGGAACATTGTATCTAATGTCTCCAAGAGAGGATCGATCAAAGAATAGAAAATTCACAACTTAGGGGATGTAGTGTGTTGTATCATGCCACCAAGAGGAATGCAATATGCTAAGATAGATCATGCTCAAGAAGGACATCACACCCAATGTCATCCACAAAGTGACAAATGAATCGTATGAAGTAAGAAGGCTACACTAAGAACCAAGAAAAAGGAAAATGCAAAAAAATAATGCTAATGTATTCCCCCACTTTAAAGGAATTGTTGCACATCGCACTGTGAGAAATTACTTTAAAGTAGCAAATGAAAAATGCAATCAAGAAAGAAGACATGAGAGCCAACTTGGAAAGCCTTATGCCAAGTCATATGTTTTTGAGTAAGGCTACGTCATGTGAAGGAAAGGAAAAATAAAAGAAAGGGGTTGCCCCAAAAATGAAAACACAAACACATAAGGGATCTATGTATTTGGGGTTAGTATGTTCTTTGTTGCAATGTTGTGTTTAAAGAGCTTGAAATTGTCATCATTCCCCAAATACATAGAACTGGAAGAATGACTCAAGAGAGCGAAAAAAAAAGAAAAAGAAAGATCCTTTTGGGTCAACATGGAAGATACATAGGGTGTATCGAGTCCTTGCGTCATCCCGAAAAGGAAAACACAAGCCAAATGAAAAAGGAAAGGAAAAAGAAAGAAAGGAAAACTTTTAGGTCAACATGAATGAGACATGAATGCCTTAATTCCTAGTATCATCCCCAAAAGGAAAACACAAAAAAAAGACAAAAGGAAAGGAAAAGAAAAAGAAAGGCCTTTTGGGTCAACATGAAAGAGACATGGATGTATCAATTCCTTGTGTCATCCCCAAAAGGAAAACACAAGAAAAAGAAAAAATAAAAGGCGAAAGTAATGTACGACAGAGAAGAATAAAGGTACAAATAGAGGAATGTCACAAAGAGAAGGAGAACATCAAACAAAACATCACAAGGGAACATGTTATGCTCATGCAAACACTCAAAAGAAAAAGAAAAAGAAAGTGCAAAAGACTAGTAAGGAAAATGCAAGTCAACCATTGAGCAAGTCATCTACCTCCCAGTCTTAGTTGGTATAAGCAGAAGGTGAATAACATTGCCAAGGGACAATGACAAATGCATTACTAGGACAAGGATAGCAACTTCTTTCCCCCACTGAGTGCAAGAAAAGAATGAGCTGAGGTAGGTGATGGGAAAGGTTATGTAATAGTGAGAAGAGAATGTTCTACAACTATTACATGAGGAGGAGTTGGAAGGTGGTTTATGGAATTATTGGATAGAAATTATCACCATCGAAATTATATTTGCTTAGTATTTCTTTCAATTGGCGACACTCATCACTTCTATGGCCAAGAACATAGTGATATGCACAATGTGGAAAATTAGCATCTTTAGGATATATCACCAACCTATTCATAGGTGGTAATAGTATGAGTCCTTTGTTTAAAATTATTTGCAATTTCCTTTCATATTCAAGTGGTGGACGAAGAGGAAACTTGAGTTTTTGTAACTTGTAAGGTCTTTTTCATTTTCTAGATTCACCCTTTTCTCAAATGGAAGGAGGAGGAGGACCCAAAGTGATCCTCTCATCCTTGTCATTGTTATTAGGTAAGGGTTGTTCTCGAGGAAGAAGGAAATTTAGATTGGGAGGGGAATCAAAGATCACCGTGCCATCATCATGAAGCCTCCAATATTCTCTAGGAGGCTTACTGTTATGAGAAGGATCTTGATATCCTAATCCTGTTGTGTTGTCCTCTTTTGGATTTTGTTCTAAGAGTTGATGAATGTCATGTTCAGTTGTTGTGTCATATCCTTGTTTTATCAAAATAGTAAAACCTTTTCCATAGGTTTCTTCAAGGTTGATTAGAGTAGTTGTTACTTTTTTATCATAAAATGGTTGAGGGGTTGTTTGTTTAGAAGAACTAGTTTCACTTGTTCGAGGGAACTTAGGTCCTTCATTTGTTTTAGGATGTAAGTAACCAAACATATCAAGAGGTGGTATTGTAGGAAGGTCATGTTGTTTCATGGATGGATAAAATTATGCATTAGCTTCGAGGTTGTCAAGGCATTCATTTAGGAACTTATTCATGTTGTCGTCATCTTCTCCAATGATGTCAACATCACGAGGAGGACATTCATGAGGAGTTGAAGGAGCATGAGGGTTCAATTTCATTAGGATTAGTTCCAAAGGCACAACTTGACATGTCCACTAAGGATTTTAATGACATCCAAAGCTTATTAAAACACATAGCCATTGTAGACACTTAAAAATGACCTAGGCCTGCAAACTCTATTTTTACCACTTTCATCCTAGCATAATTATGACATTTAATTATGTCCTTGGTCCACATTCGACTCTTGATTAAATAACTCATAATTTTTTAATTAATTCATGTCCTTTTATTCTTCATGATTATTAAATAAATAAATTTTATTTATTTATTGAATACATCATTAATTGTCTAAGTCTTCCTCTAATTAAATAAATTTCTAAATTTGTTTAATTATCTTGATTCATTAATTCTTCCTCATTATTAAATAAATGAATTTCATTTATTTATTTAATATGTCACTAATTCTCATAATTAAATGAATTTATTAATTTATTTAATTATTAACCATATCTTCTAAATTAAATAATTATCTTTAATTATTTAATTGTCAAAATTAACATTTCCCTCATTTTAAATAAATGAAATTATTTAAAATGATTTCACTTTCTTCACTATCAGTCCATTTTGGTAAATAATCTGAAAATCGATTATTTATTATCTCATAAAATCCATATTTTGAATTAATTTAATTCAAAATGGTAATATTTCTCCAAAAAAATCAAGTAATTGGGTAGATTCTTGATTTTCCAAATCTGATCTTCAGTTCAACCCTTATCTTCTTGATTTTTTGAATCTCACAAATTAGGCAGTCTTTATCTTCTTGATTTTGAAAAATATTTATTTTCTAATTAATTATCTCATTTATTCTCCACTGCCGATTCGATCTTCTCAGATGACATCTTGACCACTCATTTAACAATCTTTCCCTAACCCCTATTAGGGATTGTCAGATTAAATCTTGTCCTCTAATTTTAGGTCTCTGTCAAAAGTCGATCTTGTCCGTCCATTCAAAATGGCATTTTCTATAAAATGCTATTTTTCTCACATTTTTAGATTACACACAGACACACAGGAATTTTTTTATTCAGACACTTAAATACTTAGAGTTATTTTGGATTTTAGAGTCATATTGTCATAGGCATAGGCATAGTTTTATATTTAAATCCTTCAAATCTTGTGTAGGTCTTAGTCTTTGGCATCCAATTGCTCACACGTTCAATCTAAGGGCAATACATTTGAAGAAAGTTAGGAGGTTCTATGGAGGTAATCATGGAAGATTCGAGGAATGACAAGTATAACCGTTCTTGCTTTTAATTTCCTTTGTGCTTCATAGTTCTTTGGGTTTATAGTCTTTCTTGATTTGCTAACATCTAATCTAACCTTAGAAAATTAACCCATAGATACATTGGTGAACCCAACTCTGTATTTATTTTATTTTTTCGTACGACTTTTTTTGTTCTCTATCATTTTTGTAGGTATAGGTATAGAGTGACACATTTGAATTTTATCGTGACGCATCTGATGCGTCATGACACATTCACAGGCTCAAACACCTCAATTGCTCTGATGTGCCGCAATCGAAGTTTGGAAAGCCGCATCTGAACTACCGAGCCGCATTTGCAGCATAGAGTGACACATTCGCTCTATTGTGACGCATTTTCCTGGTAATGTTTTCTTCCTATTTGCATTCGGGTTTTTGATGTTTTTCTGCTCTTTTTTTGTTTTCTTTAACATTCTAGTTTTCTTCTGCATTTTGCCTAGCATAGGTTTTTGTGTTACTAATCTTTGTTTGCAGCGTGTGGTAGTTACATTTCGTGGGTCCAAGATCATCTGATAAGAAACTCCTAACTTGTGGTTTGCAGGTTCGAGTGTCGAAGACTAAATGCTAAACATTGTGCTTGTCTTTTTAGATTAGTACACATTTATTTTTGGTGCACATAAAATGAACTTGTGTTTCTACTTTGTCTGAATGTGTTTGCAAAATGGTAGGTGATTATGCTCCCACCTTGTGAAAACTTGGTGATCAGAAAACTAGACCCATTTTTATATGTTATTACACTCACGACTTAGTAATCGAAGTATCCTCTCCCCTTGTGCACTTGTGTGATCTTGGGTGTAAGAGAAACGGTTACTAACTCTAGAACTTGGGCCTATTCTGGTGGGAAAAAGTACTCACCCCAGGATGACTCAGACTGGTAGCACCCTGAACCCGAGGGACTTCCAACCGGTATACAAAAGTGGATTCTTGGGGAAAGTCCAAGAATCACACGTATGGTTCTGATGAGATGAATTTGAAAGGGGACTCTCGCCGCATGGATCATGCCCTATGAATGGAATGCCCTTATTAAACAACTTCTATTTTAGAGGCCAACCATTCTTCAATCGTTGCTTGGTATAGTGCAGGGTACAATATCATGCCCGAAGACACTCACTACTGATCCCTTTGAGTAGAGATAGTAGTTCTTGGGAAGTCACTACCCAAGAATTCAAAGTTGGTGTGCTCGAATGACGTTAATGAGCCATGGAGGGGAGCCAATGCCACCAAAATTCTAAGCTATCCGCTCTTGAGAAGGAAAGGTGTTTACCACCAATCTGAGGTATATCGGTGGGCTATACCAAGTATACAAACCCACGGCCTATTGGCCTATTAGGATTGTACTTGTCTCATGTGCGCTTGCTTACATTCAAAAAATTGTGCTTGTCAAGTGTTTGCTAGATTTTCCAACCTCTACACAAAACATTAAACATTGGACAGATCAAATTTTCCCTCAATACATTGAAAACTTCAATTTTAGAAAACTGTGTCGCAAAATCTTGCAACGCAATTGCTCTGTCAAACCACATTTGCCAAAATTTGTAATGCATTAGACCTGATAAACCACATTTGCAATTCAAAACACTGCATCTGCCCCTCACGGAACCACATTTGCAAAACTCAGTTACATTTGTCAGTCCCAGAGCTGCATTTGCTTAAATCGAAACCCATTCGCAATACTGTGACGCATTTGAGGTCTCAAATGACACATTTTCTTGTCAAGAGAAAAATATTCATACAAAGTCCAAATTGAGTCTAAATTATGTCAATCTTTTGTCAAACACTGTTTCCAAGGAGATTTTGTCATAAACCAAATTTGAAATTGCTCAAAAATTTTCAATCATTAGTTTGCATCATTGACCATAGGCTTCATCCTTCAAATTTTTAGTTGCATACATTAGGCATTAGCTTGAACCTAGGCTTTCATCCTTGCATACTTTGGATTAGGTTAATCTCAGCACAATTTGCAACACCATTGCTTTCGAAACTAGGTTATCTTGGACTTAATCATTATTCTCTTTTTCAGTCACTGTCCCTTTTGTGAGATTTTCCAACTCAACAGTCTAGTTAGGAAAACTCACTAATCATTTTGACCCTATCATTTCGTCATTTTCAACAAGTCCTTTAGTAACCAAAGTAAAAAAAAAAAAGATTGAGCTTAGAAGTGTTTAGATAGATCCTTTTTCCAAATTGCATTCTAGTTCATACCTTGCATATTTTATTCCCAAAAATCCAAAAATATTATTCATACTAGTCGTCATTTTGAGCGTAGACCTTGCATATTGTCATCCTTGCATTTAGCTGTCATTTTCATTTGAGCAATATCATTTTATGGTGGAAAATAGACTCCAAAAATAGAAACGACAAATGGAAAACTTTGGACAAGACTCCACTTCCAATGTCAACAATCATACGTATAACCCAAATTGGACATTTGACAATCCATTTTCCAACACGAATAATCAACCTCTCACGACAATACCATCCTCATCAAACAATCCCTTTGAACCATTCTTACATAAGGATGAATACAGACAAATACTTGAGGAAAACCTAGAGGTATCAGCACAAGATCCAGAGGCCTCTCAATTCGTGGAACAAATGGTCCTATATGACAGAGAAAAATATTTGGCCATACTCTTAAGTCAAGGAGCTAAGTTACCCCACGGATTCGACATCAACATGTTGAGATCAACATCTCCTGACCCTAATGCCAATAACGCACATAACATGTCACATAGTGGTCAACCTCCAAACACTACGAGCAATACCTTTTTTGATGCTACAATGACCATGAATGCTACCTCTTACATTCAAAACACCTCCAATTCAATAAACACTACATCCATTGGAGGATCACAATCTGTCATAATTCCCACAATATCCACAACACCGTCACAATTGGCTGGAACCACCTTTGGTTCCTCAGCAGTGTGGGCAAGTTATTCCAATCCTCTCTTTACCACTACGGTAAACACCACGGGGGCATCATCAAGTCATACCAATCCCCCCTTGAAAACTACATCTATTACCATGAGTACACCTTCGTCATATCCTCTCATTGGTATATCACATAATCCATTGGGCGGAGGAAAAAGACGTATCTTTATTCAAGGACAACAACAAAATGTTAACATGTCAACATAGTCAAATGTCACCGCCTCCCAAGGACAAAATACGAACATTCCCCTTGTACCAGCCCAACACTTTGGACAAGGTAGTCAAAAAGTGCAGCCTATGGCATCATTCATAAATCAAAATGTTCATGGTCACCATATTCCCCAAATATCAACCCAAATGGTTGGGAGACACATCCCAACATACTCATCTTAAATTCATACTCACCAACATACCCCCAATCCAAAATTTCAATACCACCAACACATAAATCAAAACACATCAGGCATGCCACAAAAATTCATCCCTCAACAATACACCAACATCCATGCACAAAAAATGGGGACCAATGGTGTACCAATCAGTCCAATGTATGGGACCACAAATGACCCTGTTATCGACGCCTTACAAACAAAACTGATGGGTCTAGATAAGACCATACAAAAAATACAAATATCCAGAAAAAAAATCAGAAATGTCCTATGATCTAAATGTATACCCCTTCGACATGAACTTATACATGCCACCATTTCCTCTGAGATATGTGTCACCTAATTTTACAAATTATAGAGGAAAGACAAACCCCATCAAACATGTATGCGAATTTGCAACCAATTGTATGGATGTTGCCTATGAACAAATGTGCTTGATGAGACTTTTTTCTAAAAGTCTTGCAGGTCCTGCCCTTGAATGGTTCTCCACTCAAAAGGATATCCAAACATGGGATGAGCTTAAACAAAAACTCATACAAAATTATGTGTACAACATTGACATGGACACCTCTATTACTAGCTTGTGCAATCTCACGCAAGAGGATGCTGGTGAGACATTCATCCCATTCTTTCAAAAATGGAGAAGTCTAGCTAGTCGGTGTCACATCGACATACCCGAAAAGGAAAAGGTGGACATGTTTGTTCAAACACTTCTAGGACCCTTAAAATATGCATTGCAAGTGCATTGTTGCACAACCTTCACAGACCTAGTCGAAAAAGGTGTCCAGATTGAGAAATCCCTCATTGCAAAGGGAGAGCTAAGATACGGTCCTAAAAACACAAATGAAAATCCTCCCACTGAAAAAAACAAGTACTGGGTAAAAAATAAACATGTTACAAATGACGATGTTGTGGATGCCAAGGCTGCAAACACTATGGGTCTTGTACTAGCTCTAAAAGGGTTTCAACCATAAAACAAACCAACAACGATATCGACACCCCCTACCAATGTCCCCTCAAACAACCAAAGCGGCCAAAATAATCAAGGACAATACCGTCAGATGAGACAATTCCCTAGGGGTCGCACATACACTCCCTTGGGTGAGCCCATTGAAGAAGTCCTCAAGAAATGCCTCTAGAATGGAATCATCACACTTCAAGAACCAAAACCATATGACCCAGGACAATTCAAACCAACATGGTGGGATGATTATGCATTTTGCGATTATCATCAGGCAAAAGGACATAAAACTTCTACTTGTCGACAACTGAAAAACCCAGTACAAGACCTTATCGAGAGTTGTATCATTGAGGTAGGTGGACAACAATTTGCCTCTAATTCCGATCATACCATTCATAAGAACCCATTGCAAGACCATGGTTCTAATAATGCTTCCACGTTAGGTCCACAGATAAACAATAATCAAGCCAATTTCACCAGAGCCAAATATGACTATTCTGGTGGACCTATTATAAATAATGTCTGAACTAAGGATGAATACATCAACACCATCATGGTTAAGAGAGCACCCCAATGCAATGCTACTACTTGAAGTGGCAAGGTCACCATAGTTGGCCTGTCTCCCACTAGGCAACCCAAAATCAGCATACCTGGCCCATCTCCTAAACATTCAAAACCCACCTCAACCACAAAGCAGTGTCAACCAAAGAGTTAGTTCAACCTTATCGACCAACTTGGAAAAACTCCTGCACAAATTTCTATACTCAAACTGCTACACATCTCTCCCATGCATAAGGCTATGCTGGATAAAACCCTGCAAGAGTCATCAATCCCTAAGGATATTGATGTCAACCAATTTGAGACCATGGTGAGATATCTCACTACACCTCACCATGTCACCTTTTTTGATCAAGACTACTCTTCACCCAAAACTAACCATAACGATGCATTACACATTGAAACTTTCATCCATAAGCACAAGGTTAGAAGAGTTTTAGTAGATGGTAGAGCAGGATTGAACATATTCTCTTTGAAATTGGTTATGACTCTAGGATTTTCTAATGCATACATAGAGCCTACAAAGAGTATAGTGATCAAAGCATATGATGATGAAGAACGCTCTTCACGAGGCATTATTTCTCTTCCTATTAGAGTGGGACCAGTCATTGTGGATACAACTTGCCAGGTCCTGGATCTAGAATTACCTTACAACATCTTGCTCGGTCGCCCATGGATTCATGCCTTAAAAGCCGTCCCATTCACATATCACCAATGCTTAAAATTCCCATTTGAGGACACAAAAATCACTATATATGGCTACCCCGACCCTTTTCAATATTGTACCAACATAAGGGGTATTTCTGAAAATTGAGTGCTTATCAATCAAGAGGCTTCTGGCCCCTTGTCTTCTAAATACATTGAACCATCCACAATCACATCATCTTCCACATCCACTCCGTCCATGTCTTCCACCACACTACCATCTTCCGCAAACCCTAAGGCTGAAACCGCTGTCAAGATCTAGGACCTCGGCTATGGAGAATTCAAGCTACATACGACATATAGCATCAAAAAAATACCCAAGTCTCTGAAGGTCTATGGTCAGCCGTGTTTTAGAATGGAACCCAAAGAAATTTTCAAAGTTCCACCAAAAACAATTTTCATCAAATGGGGAGACATGAGTAATGAGGACCTTGTTGATATTACAGGATGGCTCTATAAATATATGGCTGAACTACCCCCATTACCAGTTAAGAAATATGGCAAGGGATATGACATAATGAAGGCTTAGGGCTACGATGGCACTAGTGGCCTAGGAAGAAATAAAACTGGACGAAGAGAGCCCATAAAACCTTTCAAAATACCAAAGTATCTTGGATTAGGGTTTGGATCGCCCGATAATGATGATCGACGTACCAATGGAATTTTGACTGAGCGAGTGCATGCTTCAGAAAGTGTTGAGACTGCTAAGGAAACCTTCACTGAAACTAACTCCCAAGAGTGGGAATTTGGCTCCGAACAATCCTTAAGTGACTGTTTCCTCGATGATTTGTTTGTCGAAATGAGGGAACTGACCTCTGAACAAAGATTTTGGAAAACATTTAAAATTGATCAAGCACCAAACAGTCATAGTCCCATTACCATTCCCCATGACCTACAAACCCTACCATCTGAATCCCATTAGTCCAACCCATCCGACTTACCAAATGACACTGACAATCACGACTCTAAGTCATTCACCCCTTACTTTGACAATGAATATGAAACAAGTGAAGGGGAATATTGGATAGATTCTGATGTAGAATTGGATGATGATAATTTCATCTACAATATCACTAAATCCATCTGCATGCTTTTTGCATCCTCCCCTCAATTCACCAACACTGACGATGGAATTTCCCTAGTTTATCCTCAACTAGTCGATTGGGACCAATAAGGCCCGCTAGTCCTGGACACATTTCAGAATGATGAGGCAATTGCAGAGTTTATGGGATTATGTGAGGGCATACCCAGTGGCGATCACAAGTTAGGATTTTCTATTGAATTAGATTGTACGACCTACTTTGGCGAGACTTCTCCGTCCTCCAGTCGCAAAATTAAAAATAAAAACAAAATAAAATATGAAACGTCTTTAGATGAAAACCAAAAGGCACCTTCTAACGACAAAAAAGTAGAAAAAAAGGACATATTTGCAGGTGAAAACCTCTCCGAGGCACCCAAAGATGGAGGACTCGACTTTCTTCTCGTAACATAAGAGAAATCAGCTATGCTCATAGAAGACACCATCGAAGACAACATATACAACTGAAGATCCCAAAATGGTCCTATTTGCTGCATCCCTCACTGAGGAAGAGAGACCAGAATTTCACAAATTCTTTGTAGAACATAAAGTTAACTTCGCATGGTCCTATGCTGACATGCCGAGATTGGACCTAGAACTGGTTCTGCACCATCTGCCACTATTGCCTAATGCCAAACCAGTTAAACAGAAGTTACGCAAAATGCATCCTCAGGTTGCTCTATTGGTCAAGGCTAAGTTGAAGAAACTTCTAGACGTTGGATTCATACAGTCTATTGATTATGCTGAATGGATATCTAACCTAGTGCTAGTAACAAAGCCAAATGGGTTGATCCAGGTTTGCACAAATTTTAGAGACCTAAATAAGGCATGCCCAAAAGATGACTTTCCTTTATCGAATATTGATATCATAGTTGACCTCACAGCAGTATATGAGATGTTGTCACTCATGGACAATTTCTCTGACTATAATTAGTTTCATATTGCCCTCGAAGACTAGCATAAAACAACATTCACTTTCCCTTGGGGTACATACTGCTAGAATGTCATGCCATTTGGCCTCAAAAATGCAGGCGCCACATATTAGAGGGCTATGACCACAATCTTTCATGACATGATGCATAAAATAATGGAATATTATGTAGATGACCTGTTGGCCAAATCAGTAACAAGAAAGGATCATTTGAAGGTGTTAGACATAATTTTCAAAAGACTAGAACAATACAAAGTCCAGCTAAATCCTAAGAAATGTGTCTTCGGTGTAACATCAGGTAAAATCTTGGGATACATAGTTTCTCGAAGAGGCATTGAGGTCAATCCAAAAAAAGTAAAATCCATCATAGACATGCCTCCTCCCAGAGGTATAAGTGAACTCAGGACTTTACAAGGTAGGGTACAATCTATTCGGTGCTTCATAGCCCAATTGGCCGATAAATGCCATCTGTTCCAATATATTTTGTGCAAAGGTATCCCCTTTGTATGGATAGATAAATGCCAAGAATCCTTTCAACACATAAAATACTACTTACTATCACTGCCAGTCCCCATGCCGCCCATTCATGGAAAACCATTGATCCTATACATGATCTCTGCCACTAATTCAACACTGGGGGCATTACTAGTGCAGAACGACCAAGAAGAAAAAGAAAGAGCTATATATTACATCAGTCAGACATTGGTCGGGTATGAACTAAACTACACATCAATTGAACAGGCTTGTCTTGCCGTGGTCTTTGCAGCATAGAAACTAAGACATTATATGTTAAGCCATCAGACACAACTAGTAGCAAAGATCGACCCCCTCAAATATTTGTTAAGTCAGGCAACATTAACAGGATGTCACAAAAATGGGTCATGATTTTGAGTGAATATGACATTCAATATGTAAAAATAAAGGCAATAAAAGGAAAAGTCATAGTAGACCAGCTGGCAAATGCACCTTTACAAAGTGATCATCTGTTAGTGGCATATTTTCCAGATGAGTCAATATTCCATACAGAACCTAAGTCACCGTGGAGGCTCTACTTTGATGGATCCCACACTAATCATGGCTCGGGGGAAGGGATCCTGTTCATCACCCCTCAAGGAGACTCCAGTCCTAAGTCTTTCCGCATTTCTTTCCCATGCAAAAACAATGTGGAAAAATATGAGGCACTAGTTACAGGACTTAGAATGGCAATAAAATGGAAAATCAGAGCATTACATGTCTATGGGGATTCTTAGTTAGTCATCAACCAAGTTAATGATGACTATGAAACAAAAGATAAGAAGCTAATTCCCTACAAATGAATGGTTCACAGTTTCCAAACATACTTTCATATGGTAACTTTTGAACAAGTTCCGAGAGCACAGAAAAAAGTAGCAAATGCAATGGCTACAATAGGCTCTCTCCTTGACATTCTGAGCAACATGCCTCAGCTAGAATTCCTAATAGAACAATTGTTGGTCCCCGCCTTTGACATTCTAGAGTCAGAAATGGTTTGTGAACTTGTTGGTCCCGACTCTCCCTGGTACCAAGATATTTATGACTACCTTAAGTCTCAAACCCTTCCACCTAACCTGTCCAATAACCAGAGGAAGTCCTTTATCCGAAAAGCTGCAAGATATGCCATCGTCAGTGACACTCTTTACCACCGTAGCTTTGAAGACACCCTCCTTAGATGTCTCGACACCAATGAAGCATGTACAACCTTACGTGAAGTACATGACTGTATATGCGGGTCTCATTTGAGTGGTCCTACTCTAGCCAAGAAAGTAACGAGACTTGGGTACTATTGGCTGACCATTGAAAATGATGCAATAGAATATGTCACGACTTGTCACCAATTCTAGATTCACAGTGATTTTATCCACGCTCCAGCACAGGAACTTCGGCCGATCACCTCTCCTTGGCCCTTCACTCAATGGGGACTTGACCTCATGGGAAAGATTCATCCTACCTCATCAAATGGCCATAAATTCATTATCACCACCAATGAGTGTTTTATGAAGTGGATTGAAGCCATCCCTCTGACATACATAACTGGCAGACAAATATCCAAGTTCATTCTTAACTACATCATTTTCCGGTATGGCCTTCCACAATCTATCATCACTGACAACGAACGTCTGTTTAAAAATCAAGATGTTCGTGAGTTATGTGAGTGATTTCACATCCAACACCATTTTACATCTCCTATTACCCACAAGGAAATGTTCAAGCTAAGGTGTCAAACAAAACCATTGTTAAAATCCTCAAAAAGACTGTCAATGACTGGCATATTCAACTCAACCCTGCTCTGTGGGCTTACCGCACTAGCATTCGTATGCCTAAGGAGCCACTCCTTTCACCTTATTCTTTGGAGCTGAGGCCATCTTTCCCATTGAGGTCAAAATTCCTTCTTTATGAGTCTCTATGAAGGGTTTGACCGATGATGAAGAGTATAGACAGTCGCACCTGCATAAGCTGGAAATGCTAGAGGAAAGAAGGAAAAATTCCTTGAATCGTCTACAAGCATATCAGAACCATATCTTTTGCAGTTACAACAAGAAGGTTATGGTAAGGAAATTTGACATTGGTGACTTAGTCCTCATGCAGAACCCTAAGAACCAGGTTGACAGGGAAAAGCTAGGCAAGTTTGAACCAAACTGGTTGGGTCCTTATGTCATCGTATCTTCTTTTGGTTATGGAGCTTATCAGCTGGTGACTCCAGATGGAGAACAACTGACATAGCCTATCAATAGTTTACATCTCTGAAAGTTCTATGAATAGCATCAGGAGATCGAGCTGAAAATCATAGAATAACAAAAAAATTGAAAAATGGTAAAAAAAATGTTGCCTTGATGAAAACCTGGCAAACAGGCATCTTGGCAGCACCAAAAAAACAAAAAACAAAAAAACAAAAACAAAAAAATAAGAAAAATGATAAAAAATAGTAAAGAAAAATGATTTGTCCAACAGTGAAAACCTGGAAAATAGGTGCTTTGGATAAGTACCATGGTGCAAACTTGGCAAATAGGCGCCATGTATAATCAATCATTGCTCTGCCATTTATTGTTACTTTGTCTATCGTGGACTAGGATGAAATACATTTTCTGTCATCTCCACGACATCTGCCATGACATCATACCCTTCCTTTCATGGTTGATAAAAGGTTGACGTCAAGTCTTGAATACTGTCCATCCGGCACCCCAGGCACATCCCTTTCACGTCCTTTAAAATTGGCTAAGTCTTGGACCTAACTAGGGGAAATTTTTTTATCATGTAACTGCAGTGGATGTCATGCATGGTTTTGGAAATTGCTAAAATGTCCTGAAGAAAGACCTAAAAATCACAAAAAGTCCTAAAAAAAGACAAAAACATGGCAAAAAGTCCTGAAAAAAGACAAAAACATCACAAAAAGTCCTGAAAAAAGACAAAAACATCACAAAAAGTCTTGAAAAAAGACAAAAACATCAAAAAAAATCTTGAAGAAAGACCTAAAAACCAAAAAATGTCTTGACGAAAACCACAACAAATTTCAAACTGCTCGAGAACACAAAAATAGAGTCATTCCTTGTCGAGTCTGTCAAATCAGTCAATCCATGTCATTATCTGAACTACGTTGTCTTTGTGCATTTGCTCCATAGGCAAGACTCATTTTCGAATCCCTGAGACATTAGGTTAGTCCTTTTAGGATAAATTCATGGCACAATCTTTGGTCATCAAGACAAAGTCATTGGTCGTATCAAACTACGAGGTCTCTGATTGTATGACGTAGGCAAGGCCATCTAGCGATGAGCCCTTGAGGCCGCACTAGGTTAGTCCATTAGGGTTCATGGCATTACATTGGCACACACGTCAAAAGGTCTTCAAGGCAAAGCGAATCATTCCCAAATGGATAAACTCCTAAAATGAATTATGGCAATCATTTATTTCAATATGACAATCTCATCAGCATGTCAATCATATCATCATGACAATATCGACATATGGTCAACACAAGTCAAACTCAGCCAAACTTTAGTCAAACTTGTTCAAAAGAAGTTATAGTCCAATAGTCAACTCTTGGGTCACTTTTAGATGTGTCCTAAAAGAAAACCTCTGTCATTCATGCCTTAGGATGTGTCCTTCCTAGGCATCGTCATTGTCATTCGACATTTTGAGGGATCCTCTTGACATCTAAGGATCACACCTCTTGACATCAATATTCTTCAGATGTGTCCTTCTGAAGAATAAAATATGTCATTTATGCCTTAGGATGTGTCCTTCCTAGGCATCGTCATCATTCAAGGTATCCCTTTTGACATTTAGGGATCAATCCTCTCGACATCAACATTATTCAGGATGTGTCCTTCTTGAATTTGGCAACCTTCGACATTCGTCATCTTGGCATCGTCAAAACCTTCATACCCTGGCATTTTAACATCATCAAACCTGACATCTTGGGTATCCAGACACACTTGGAAAACACTTGGCACTTGTCTTTTGGATTTTTATCATGTTACTAGTTTTTTAGCGAGATCCCAACAAACAGGATTTAGAGAAGCAACGACATATCATGACGTTTGTCTTGACTTTTGACATGCATGATTACTAGTTTCTCAGCGAGGTCCTGATTCCGGGATTTAGAAAAACAATGACGTATCATGATAAGGGCTCTATTTTGTATTTTGACAATCATGTTGCTAGTTTCTCAAGGATGTCCTGGAAACAGGATTTAGAGAAGCAACGACATTTTATAAATTGTCCTTCTTGTCTTTTTTGCTTGTGGTTAGTTATGACAAAAAGACTGGGGCAATCACACTCTTAGAATGAGTCATGATCATCCTTTTTTGTGACTGCTTGTCTTATGTGATGGTACAACCTTGTACACCTTGATCTATGTCATATCATGGTGTTTGTTGGCCATTACAATAGTCTGCCCAATGATGATTAAGAAAAATAATAATTAAAGTCCTATGGTAAAGTTTTGAAGGATTTGTTCTAGGAACTAACATGCATCTCCTTCGGTCTGGTCATCTTCTCTCGTGCATCTCACAATGATATCCTGTGACATACAAAAACATAAGTGCATACATGATCATATAAACATTGCATTAGGTCCATACATACATCATCCATAACATTAAATCATATACATTTCATTGCATAATCATAAACATGGCATCCATTTAAATAAATACATTATGCATCACAAAATTGACATAACATATGAATAAGCATTGCATCATCATGGCATCATATCATAAGTAAGCATTATAGGACATACATGACAAGACATATAAATAAGTACCATCATATATCATAAATCAACATCATACATAAAACATCACATCACATATATCATAATGCATAAATCAAATAGCATCGCATAACACACATGTAGGCCACATCAAAATTGCATCATCATATAGCATCATCTCAAAATATACAATGTCATAGGATAGAGTCAACAGATATCCCAAAAATGGAGCTCACAGGCTCAATGATCTATACATAAGGTGTCATAACAAAGAACCAAATGTAGCAAGCATGCCCCTAGGATAGGCTCTCATCATCCCCTCACGGCGAAGAGTGTGGCGGCTAAGGATCTGTGACTGGCGCTGAGATAATGGGTGGACCTATAGCAGCCTCTATCTGTGCAACCAATGGAATTGACACTGATGGCATCATCTCCACGGTAATAGACACTTGTGATGACACTACGGCCTGACTCTAAGAGATCGAAGGATCTGCCACTGATGGAAACCTCTATACTGATCTCTGCCTTGAACTGGTAGACCCATGATTGTGGCTCAAATGATGAATCGAGGCATGCCTGTGTGAGTGGTGGGACCTGTGCCCTAATGTGTGCCCTGAGGAGGTGGATCCTCCTACATTAGTATGGCTCCTGCTGCCGCTCCCATTCCCTGATCTGTGACCACCTCCTGTCCTCGTCTGTGAGCGTGACAATGTAGGATCTCATCGCTTGGGTGGCACTGCCTACTCATATAGAGTCCTGTACTACCCATATCTAGTGCCCACCTTGGAAAGCTCACGAGCAATATCCCCAGAAGGCCCTGAACATAGTGCTACAAACTCTACACACCACTGAGCTGAATCCTGTTAGCGGATCACTGCCTGATCCTGCTCTACTCAAGCCACCTCTAGCTCTGCCCACAGTGCTCTGACCTCTACCACACTCTCATCCAACCTCCTTTGAAGATCCACCACCCTCTGGTCTGTTGTGGCATCCTGGAGAAATTTTGATGAAGATGGTATCCCCTCCTCTCCCTCCACCATCCTCCATCTGAGAAGTCTTCAACCTCACCCATGGCATCATCATCCTCATCATCATCCTCTACGGAATCCTCTCCACTGACTCCCTCATCCTGAGGCACATATACATCCACGTCCACCTCCACATCCTCCTCCTTAGTCACATGCTCCTCCTGTCTCTCCTCCACATTCTCCTCTTGTCTAGCCTCCTCCTCGGCCACATGCTCCTCCTGTCTGGCCTCCTCCCCCTCCTACCTCGGCTGCTCCTCCTCCTCTCTCTCCCCCTCCTCGGCCACCTCTGGAATAGCATCTAGTGCTACTCTTGCCACACGTGGGTGCACCCTCCTGCCCTGTCTCTGACCATCTCTCCTCTGTCTCTAGCCGTCTCCTCCATCATCCCCATCATCTCCATCATCTCCACCCCAGCCTTCGTCCTTGCCTCCATCCCTCCCCCTACCTCCATCCTAGCCTCCATCCCTCCCTCGACCTTTGCCTCTATCACTGTCTCTACCTCCTCACCTGGCCCTCAGCACATGTGGAATAACTGACTGCCTATCCATAGGCATTGGCCCATCTAGATCTGTTAGTGGCACTGGTCTATGTGCCTGCCACCATAGGTCATAATCAGCTGTGGTCTCGGGATCTACCTCTCCACCTCTCCATCCCCACGGTTGGGCTCCTAGCCCATTAATCTACTACTCGACAAAGGCTACGGGAATTGTTGGCCCCCAAACTGCCTCTCTGGAAGGCCGAGCATACTCGGTTGTCCCCGTAGGTACACCTTGTTGCTCTTCGAACTCTCGTAGGACATGCTATGGAAGGTACATCTCTATGATCAACTGGCTCTGCACTTTCCTCCCAATTAAGTAGTGGTACTGTCAGCAAAGGCTAAGATGGTCCACCTCATCATCCCACTGCTAGCAATCTCTATATGGCCTCTAGATGAATGACACCATCGTATCAATTCGATGCTGCCACCAACCTGTCTCACACATCTATGTCTTTTATAGAGTATTGTCATAGTAGTACGCATAGGGCATCCCCTCGGCCAGCTGCGGTCTCTGAATAGGCGGATGAAATATCGCTATGTGCTCCCAAGCCCAAATCATTAGCAATGTGGTGCCACATGAGATACTCTCTGCCCTCCTGTAGACAACCTCGTGTTGCTGGTGGTAGAGTGTGCCCAATAAATAAGGGCCCCATGCATATACTGTCGTATCTCATCTCATCCCCACTAGGAAATCTCCCTAACCAATAGGGAACCCATGTCCGTGACGGTCAGGAATCAATATTGCGCCAATCAGTGTCGCCAGGAATGCATCAAATCGAGCATAATGCTCCACCATAATGCCCTCATATCGATAGTATGCTGTGAAGGTCTGTTGGCCATGGCAAGGGTCATAGACGATTCGCTCTCCTCAGATCGACACACGTAGAATGTAGTAAACATCCTCAAGTGTAACGGTCACCTCTCCCATCAGCAGGTGAAAGGAGCATGTCTCAGAATGCCATCACTTGCATAGCGCAGTCAGTAGTCCCCTATTTTCCTAAATAGTGGGCATATAGGTAGCATAAAAAAAACCTAGTGACATCAATCATCGCCACTCTCGCGAACTCAGCTGATCAACAAACCGGAAGGTCATCAGTCTACTCTCTCGCATGTAAATAGGGGCTAGCTATCTCTGTACAAAGCCAAACAATACATCAATACCTTCTAGACAATTGTCAGTATCATCAAAAAACATTTCAAATTTGAAAAACATCAAAATCAACCCTAGTAAAGTCAAATTCAAATGCGTCGCGTTGACCGCACTTGCGTCGTGAAACAACAGTTGCATCGTTCCGTACTTCAAATGCGTCGTGACATGTCGATTGCATCATTTTGTCACTCAATTGCATCGCATCAGAACACTTGTGTCACAATATATGACACATGCGTCATTCCATTCAAATGCGTCACTCCAACAGGCGATTGCATCGCAAGATGACGAATGGGGCATTCTAACTTTCAAATGCAGCGGAAAAAAGCGAATGTGTCATAGTTTTTGTCAAATGCGTTGCAAACCATTGTCCTGCCCTAAAAAACCCTTGCACTTGTGTCATGACGCATCAAATGTGTCGAACGTGAAGTCAAATGCGGCTTACGCGCACGCATATGCATCATGGCGCATTCATTGTTCACCCTAAAACCCTAATTTTAACACGCAAAACAAGAAAATTACAAAGGGGGTTAGGGGTATATACCGCTGGCTCTAAGCCCTTTGGCCGCTTGTAAGTGCGCATGATCTCGCCGCGATGCTCTGTCACTGGAATCACTATCTTCACTGAGGTCCTCTTCACTCTGAGCTCTCAAAATTGCAATGTGAATAGTGGAAATGAATTGACTTTTACCCCTTTGTCAACCTATTTATAAAAGTCAAAATGACATTTGTCAATTAGGTTATTACTGGAGGCTCTTTTGACCAACTTTGACCACCTCGTTGGCTACCTTAAACATGTCAGAATCTAAAACCGTCTGCGCCATTGTTTTTCTACTAATTAAATTGACTTATCAGGACCCTTTCCAAATTTTTCTACCGCCGGCCCAAAATTTAAAAAATTTCCCAAGGGGGCATTGATACTCTATACCTTCACTGGGGCATGGCTTTGAATTATTTTCTTTGTCACAATGCGACATGCTACATTATGACAAAGAGGGGAAAAAATGTAGACACTTAAAAATGACCTAGGCCTGCAAGCTCTATTTTTACCACTTTCATCCTAGCATAATTATGACATTTAATTATGTCCTTGGTCCACATTCGACTATTGATTAAATAATTCATAATTATTTAATTAATTCATGTCCTTTTATTCTTCATGATTATTAAATAAATAAATTTTATTTATTTATTAAATACATCATTAATTGTCTAAGTCTTCCTCTAATTAAATAAATTTATAAATTTGTTTAATTATCTTGATTCATTAATTCTTCCTAATTATTAAATAAATGAATTTCATTTATTTACTTAATATGTGACTAATTCTCATAATTAAATGAATTTATTAATTTATTTAATTATTAATCATATCTTCTAAATTAAATAATTGTCTTTAATTATTTAATTGTCAAAATTAACATTTCCCTCATTTTAAATAAATGAAATTATTTAAAATGATTTCACTTTCTTCACTTCAGTCCATTTGGGTAAATAATCTAAAAATGATTATTTATTATCTCATAAAATCCATATTTTAAATTAATTTAATTCAAAATGGTAATATTCCTTCAAAAAAATCAAGTAATTGGGCAGATTCTTGATTTTCCAAATTTGATCTTCAGTTCAGCCCTTATCTTCTTGATTTTTTTGAATCTCACAAATCAGACAGTCTTTATCTTTTTTATTTTCAAAAATATTTATTTTCTAATTAATTATCTCATTTATTCTCCACCGCCGATTCGGTCTTCTCAGATGACATCTCGACCACTCATTTAAAAATCTTGCCCTAACAATGATTAGAGATTGTTAGATTAAATCTTGTCATCTGATTTTAGGTCTTTGTCAAAAGTTGATCTTGTCCATCTAGGGTATGTGCAAGATCATCATGGAAAAAATAGGACCTTAAGTGGCAAAAAATTCAAAAAAATTAGAGTTAGGCAACTTGATATAAAAATTTGAATAAGTTATCTATATTATTTCAAAAATATATAAGAATAGAATCTGTAGCAAATTGAATGTAGTTTTTCTAAACTACTAGGTTTGTTGTAAAAAAAAAAACTATTTGGTGAAAATTTGAAATTTCAATGCAGTAGTACTTAAATTTCAGGGAAAAAATAAGTAGGTGGTATGTCCGACCAACCTAACCACAATAAAATGATAATATTTTTTATAAGATTTTAGATATAAGTAGAGGACTCCTATGTCTCGATGTGATGCATATTTTTTTGTATTTTTACAAGTAAATAATTAATTATGAATTTTTATTACCACTTTTAAAAAATATAAAAAACTCATATGACCACCTTAACTTGGTCAAAACTTCATGAAATTCAATTTTTCTTTTTTTAATCCTATAGTATGCTAAGCATAGATGTGACACATGTTTTGGATTCAAAATGTGATGTCGTTGAAAGCTATAGATGTTTTTCAATCAACCTATCAATCAGAACTTTAGTTGTAATTCAAATAGAAAACAATAATAATTACTTTATTAAATTCAAAGTAAAGCATAATTTATATTGGTGGAAAGCTAAGAATCTCCTTTAAAACCCTTTTCGTTTCATAAATTTTGGGTAAAAAAAAGGTCGTCAACCACATACCCATCATATTGCCACTTTTTGGCCCATCATGATCTTGCACATACCCTCCATTCAAAATGGCATTTTCTATAAAATGCTATTTTGCTCACATTTTTAGATTACACATAGACACACAAGAATTTTGTTATTCAGACACTTAAATACTTAGAGTTATTTTGCATTTTAGAGTCATATCGTCATAGGCATAGGCGTAGTTTTATATTTAAATCCTTCAAAGCTTGTGTGGGTCTTAGTCTTTGGCATCCAATTGCTCACATGTTCAATCTAAGGGCAATACATTTGCAGCAAGTTAGGAGGTGCTATGAAGGTAATCATGGAAGATTCGAGGAATGACAGGGACATAACCATTCTTGCTTTTAATTTCCTTTGTGCTTCATAGTTCTTTGGGTTTATAGTCTTTCTTGATTTGCTAACATCTAATCTAACCTTAGAAAATTAACCCATAGATATAGCCATGATGCAAATGGATGAAAGAAAACTAAATGTAAGAAAATTAAAAAAACAACAAATATGGAAACAATGAAAGAAATGTAACAATAGAAAACCAAAATACAGAAAATGATCCAGAAATGCCAGAAATTATAGTGCAGAATGTACAAGTGGCTAAGTCGCCCAGTGTGGCGAATTAGTCCAAGTAGTGATTTTGTGAAAGTTTTCTAAATTTTTTTAATTGGATTTTATGATTTTTAAGTTTTGAGATGCATATACAATATGAATATGCAAAATTTTGTGAATTTTTAATGAAATGCAATGCAAAAATGTAAGCCAGATGAGCTTTTCACTAATACAAATTTTAAAACCCTAGGATGCAATTTAAACAATGAAACATGCAATGCAATGTTGATGCAAGCTATTCCTAAGATTTAAATGCACTCTAAATCAGTAGGATGTTCTCAATGTAGGTTCACCAAAATGAACCACAAACTTGTGTAGATAGGCACTCTCTTGCACTTCTAGGGCTTTGCACCTAAAAGGAGAAAGGTATCTCACAAAAACTTGGGGGTTCACTCAAGACTAATGCTAATATGATTGAAATATGTGTAAATGTGAATTGATAAAAGAAATTGAATACTAATGCAAAACTAATGAAATGCAAGATGTTTGAAAACACAATAAGATATGAAAAATGACCTAAGAATGCAAACAAACTATAACAAAAATGAATGAGACTGGAGAGGTGCACATGGAAACTGGAATGTGATGCAGAGAAGCTCTGGAATCTTGCAGAATTTGGTGTTGAAGCCAACTGGAACACTTACTAATTTTCCACTGATGGTAACTTAGTCCACCTTCAGCTTTCAGGAATTTTGAAGATGCAATCTGTAGCTCTCGGTTTGCACTTTGGTTCTTGATAGGTGTCCAGATTTGAATTTGCATAATTCGATCTGTAGGTGATCTCCAAGCTTCTTTTAGGGCTTTGTTGACTTTGAAATACTTTGATGAATTTTTGACACCTTTTAACACCTTGCTCTTTGAAAAATTTGTATACAAGACCTCCAAAACACACATGCAAAGAGGGGAAAAATGGTTAAGGGTTAGTGAATAGGGGTTTGCCTTGGTCAAACCTCGGTTTGGTAATCAAACCCTTGAAAATGAAATGAAATGGAATGAACAACATGCAATGCTAAAACTCACCAAACCCTTGATGTAGAAATTTGAAGATATGCAAGTAGATGCTCCAATGAATGTAGACTTGATAATGTCTAGAATGCTTGAGAATGATTAAGTGAATGAATGAGAGTATTAGGAAAATTAGGAGATTAGAAGATGAAAAATGAGGGGAAAACCTTTTATTTATACTTGATTATACAAAATTTCCTAAAAATACCACATCACAGGTTGACCTCAAGGTTTAGAAAATAATATCTTGCCAAAATTTTGAAATAATTTTGATTTTTGTGCCAAGTGGGACTAAGTCGCCCCTAGTGGCGACTTGGTCCCACCAGGGCAATTTTAATGGATGTCAAGAATTAAAGTGTATTTAATGATGTTTAACAGGATTATTCTTCGAAACACACTTAAGTAGGGCCTATAAGTGCATTAAGGGGTCATTTAAACATAAGAAAGGGTCAAATTATTGATGACAAGCCTAGAAAAGCATGAAATTTTTTTAAAACTCCTTATAACACTTTGAAATAGGAATTGGTAAGTGATAAGAAGGGGTTATGTAAGTGAATTATAATCAAAAGGTCCTAGAAAAGTGTGAAAGTGGGTTACAACACTTTTACAAGACATCATAGAATTCTTATTGATTCACAAGGGTCTAAGACCTAATGTGAATATATTGACCACATTACAACATTAAATCTAGGAAAAACTAGGCCAACATCCATAAGAAAGACCCAAATGAGCATAAAAATTTCCAAAGATACATTTTTTTGCGACATAGAAGCAAAAAGAGGTAAGAGGAAAGCCTGACCACCAAAATCCGAAAGGGGGCTATCAAATGTTGGGGTTCAAGAGGGAGGATTAAGGTTTAAGAAGAGATGGTGAATGATAAGAAGGAAGGTTGATACCTAAAGTCCGACAAGTCAAAACTTAAGCAAATCTTTAAAGACCTAATTGGGCCTTTGGTGATTGAAGGTAAGGCTTAAGGATTACTAGAAGGAAGCGATAAGGGTTAAAGGGTAAGGCCAATGACCAAAATATGAAACACTTAGGAAAAATATGGAAAGAAGAAGTAAAAGAGATGGAGGATTGGGGTGATGGAGAAGGTATACCAAAAGAGAGGTATGCAAAAACACAAAAGCCCAAAAAATTAGGACTTAGCGAATTTTAGGAACCTCCTCAAGGAAAAATCATGCAAGACGGTCCATGTCAGATCTCTCAGACCGGTTATCAATGATGGGCCATCAAGGGTGGCATGAAATGTCAACACTTATGGTGATTTCTATGGAATTATTTCCTACTAATCATGGAATCTAGGGGCCTTATCAGTCCATTAGGCACAGAGTCATGGAAGGGATTTATAAAATTGGCCTCTCAAGGGAAAAATAAAAACATGTGCAAGCCATCACTTGGAGGAAAGTAGAAAACTAGAACATACATCCCTTAAGGAGAATGTAGGGTGTGCAAAAGCACTTATTGGAAAATAAACAACTAAGATAATATGTACATGAAACTCAAAACCTTCATAAATAAGGTTTGAGGTGAATCCCATTTATAGAGATTGGAAGAAGCTCACCATCCAGCCTGGAGAGATGGAATGCATTAGCCTTCTTGCAACTAGTGATGATATATGGACCACTCCAAATGGCATCAAACTTGGAGTGACTCTCAACTTTGGCCCTATCTACATCCCATTTTAGCACTAGATATCCCTCTTGGAACACCCTGTGGAGTGATTTTTTGTCAAAATTTCTTTCAACTTGTGCTTGATGTGTCTCTATGACTTGCATAGATTTGTTCCTTGTATCCTCTAGTTCAAAAAGCTCAACTAGCTTTATTTTCATTGCATCATTTCCTTCTAACTCTAGCTAATGTGCCAACTCAAGATAAGATACCTCCAATGATAATGGTAATCTTACCTCTCTTCCATAAACTAGCATGAAAGGAGAATTGCCAATTGCTCTTTTAGGAGTAATTCTATCATCCCAAAGGGCTATCTTTAGTTTTTTATGCCAGACTCTTTAATTGTCTTCAATGGTCCTCTTGATAATCCTAATGAGGTTTTTATTTGAAGAATCACCAGGCCATTACCTTGAGGGTAATAATTAGATGAGGTCTTAAAATATATGTCATGCCTAATTGCCCAATATAGGACTTGAGCACTAGTTAAAACCTTGGAATTATCTAAAATGATGGTGGAAGGAGTTTCAAATCTTGTAAAATTTTTATCAAGGAATTCCAAATTTGAAGCATCAGTGGCATCCTTCAAGGAAACTGCCTCTATCCACTTAGTGAAGTAGTTGTGGCTATAAAAATCCATTTATGATCAACACTTGATGGTAGATTTATCACGCCGAAGAAATCCAAAACCTACTATGTTAATGGCTAATCAACTTGAATGGGATGAAGAGGGAGGGAAGCCAAGCTTTTATTTCCAAAAAAGAAAGCACACTTTTTAAATTTTCTCACCCATTTGTGAGAATCATTGAACAAGGTTGGCCAATAATAACCATCCCTCATGATCTCTATAGTAGTGGTCCTTGCAAAAAATGGCCACTTGAAGAGCCGTCATGGAATTCTTCCAATAGTTTGTTGACTTGATCTTGCCTCTATGTATCTTAATAGGACTCCATTGAAATACTTTCTTGGACTATGACCTGAAGTGTCTTCTTTTGGTCATATCTAGACCTCGAGGATGTCTACCTTCCTACAAAAAGGTAGTCATATCATTCGCCTAGCTATTATGAGCATCAAAGTTGGGTGCTTGGTGTTCCTATAACACAAGGGTAGCCTCTACAGGAGTTTCAAGTGTTGATACAAGTTGTTCACACAATCATTTTCCTCTCACTAGCTTGGTGATTTTGATGTCAACATCATACCCCATCACATTGGTGATCCATCCAACCATTTTGATTTATATCTCTACTTAAAACAAATTATTTAACGTTGACATGGAGTACCATTAATTGTATCTTGTTTTTAGACATGTGTCTAAACTTTTTTAATGCTCTAACAACAAAAAGGGCTTTCTTTTCAACATAGTTGTACATAACCTCATAATCTTTAAGCCCTTCACTGAAGAAAGCAATGGGTTGCTCCAGATCTTCCTTATTTAGTTGGTTTAGAACAACTAATATACTTGCTTCACCTTCAAAGGTATAAAGAATAAAATTATTGTCATAACTAGGATTGACAAGGGTAGGAGCCTGAGAAATTTCTTGTTTGATAGCCTCAGAGTTGTCCTTACCTTCCTTGGTCCATTTGAAGACTACATTTTTCTTAAGCATGAAAGTAAGAGGTTTTACCAAAAAAGAAAGATTTGGAATGATCCTCCTCACAAAGTTAATTATTCCCAAGAAACTTTGTAGTCCCTTCTTATGACTCGGAAGTGGGATGGCTAGGATAGACTTTACCCTTGTAAGATCAATGACTAGGCCATCCTTTGAAACAATGTGTCCAAGAAGTTTTCCTTGGTCAATGGAAAAGACACATTTGTTTGGATTTAGGGAAATACCATATTCCCTACATTTCTGAAATACCTATTCAAGGTGATTGAAATGGTCTCTTTCATGTTTTGAAAATACTATGATATCATCCAAGTAGAATTAAAAAACTGTTTGAAAACACCTTGAAACCCCATGCCCATGGCCCTCTAAAATGTGGCACCTACATTGGTTAGACCAAAAGAAATTTTACAATAAGCATAGGTTCCCCACTTTGTAGTAAATGACATCTTATGTTGATCAGATTGTTGGACTAGAATTTGATTATAGCTTGAGTAAATCTTTTTTTCCCACTGACTCTTTGCAAAATCTGCTCCATAGAGGGGAGGGGATAATGATCCTTTAGGGGGGCTCTATTTAGATCTCTAAAATCTACACAAAGCCTAATTTCCCCATTCTTTTTCTTGATAGGTACTAATTTTTCCACCCATGAAGAATGCTTGATGGGAAATATGATTTTAGTCTCAATCATTTTGGCCAACTCTTTTCTCATCAAAGGCTCAATGTTAAGATTTATAGACCTTTGTTTCTGCCTTACATGCTTGGCATCTAGATCTAATTCAACAGTATGTTGGGAAAGGCTTGGGTCAAAACCCTTTAGGTAGTCATAAGTCCATGCAACTATATCATTGTATCTATTGCAAAGATCTATAAAAAAATCATGTTTAGTAGTAGAGCATACCTTTCCCAAGTTTAAGGACTTTCCCTCTAAAATCTAAATTGGCTTGAAGTCACCCTTCTTTGTAGATAATTTTATCCTTTTCTATTTTAACTAATCATCAAGGTTGAAGATTGTGTCTCCAGTGTATACCTTGCTTGATATGGGAATAATTGATGGAAAATTGGACTTAATGAGGCCTTGATTTGGTGTTGTGAGGTGTTTTACACATCCACATTAGGTCTTGGGCCCTTACAAACAGAATAAAATGCATTTATTGATGTCTTGTAAAGGTGTTGTGTTGTAACACATCTTCACACTTTTCTAGGACCATCATATAATAATTCACCTAAATAAGCTTACCAAGACCTATTTTAAAGTGTTGTAAAGCGTTGTAACAAAATTTCACACTTTTCTAGGCTTGTCATCAATATTTACATCTTTCTTATGCTTTAAATGGCCCCTTTATGCACTTGCAAGTCTTAATTAAGTGTCTTGTTAAAGAAGAACATGATAAACATTATTTAAATTATCACAATTCTTGACACCCACTTAAAAATTCCTAGGTGGACTAAGTCACCATTGGTGGTGACTTAGTCCCATTTGGCTCAAAAATCAAAATTAATTTAAAATTATTTCAGGTTTTTATTCCCTAAGACCTAAGGTCGGCCTATGATGAGGTATTTTTCAGAATTAGGTCATAATTGTGTATAAATAAAGGATTTTCCCTCTCATTTCACTAATTCATTCATTCCATCAATCGATCTTCTCAATCACTCATCATTCTTCTTAAGAAAGCTAGGGTTTTAACATTGTAAAGTCACCAAGAGGCATTCAAGGACAAATTCTTCAACTATTGTTGCAAAAAATCAAGATCAATCATCATGGAAAGGTATTAACTCCATTGTTTCATTTTTCATTATATCATTTATCCATTTTGGTTTAATTACCTAAAAAGGGGTTTGACCAAGGCAAACCCCCATGCCCTAACATTCACCATTTCTTTCTCTTTCATTGTGTGTTTGCAGATTTAGGTACTTTGAGGGTTTGAAGATCATTGAATATTAATTTTAAGACTTGTTGAAGACCTCTCCTTGCTTGCAAAACCAAAATATCTAATAAAAGTCACTTTTAGGCCCAAAAATTAGAGTTTCAGAAGCAGACACTTGTAGAGAATCAAAGTGCAGACCGAGGGCTTTTGTTTCCCTTTTCAAATTTTTAGAAATACAGAAGTGGACTAAGTAACCACTAATGGTGAATTAGTCCCATTGTACATTCCTTTCAATGATTTTTGTAGATTTAAATACCCATTTGGCCGAAACGAGTTTTTGAGCAGCTTTTCTAGATCTAGGACTAAGTTGCCCAGATTGGTACAAGTGTCCCAGTTGGCTTCTGCATCAAGTTTCTCAAGATTCTAGGCCTTCATTCCATCCCTTTTCAACTTCCAGGCACACATTTCCTGTTTCATCAGTTTTTGTTACAATTTACTTGCATTCTAGGTGTTTTTGCATATCTCAATGTGTTTTCAAGCAACTTACATTTCTTAGGTTTTGCATTAATAATCATCTTTCTTTTTTAGTTATTGTATTAGACATCATATTTAGGCACATTTCATCTATTTTACATTAATATTGAGTGTAGACATTAGCATTTTGGGTCCATTTTCTCTCCTTCTAGGTGAAAAACCTAGAAGAGTTAGAGAACTCTTGGATACCAAAATCATTGTCCACAAAGATACCCTCTAGGGTGATGAGACCATTTGGTAGCTTGCTACTACTTAGTTGCACAATTTGATCACCATATTGATTCTGCAATTTGGATTGGTTTCTTTTAGAAATCTTCTTGCAAAAAAATCACTATTTGTTGGTCATTTTCAAAGATTTTTTAGTGGTCTTGATTATCTAGAATAGCAGGCCTCACAACAAGCCTGATATGTTGCTCTTTTTTTCTTGCAATATGTTTTGGTATGGAATACTAAGCACCAACTACAACAAGTATATCAACATACTTATTTTGATTTCTCAAAGTTATTTGGATGTTAAAACCCTCAAAGCCTACTATCAAATCTCAAATGCATTTGTAGGATTTGAGAAAATTTTTCTTGGTTGAGCTTTGAGTTCTGATTTGATGAATAAAAAATTCACTGTCACCAAATAATTGCAACAACTTGATGTTCGTTTTTGTGCAAGTTAAAGACCTTGGATGAGTGCTTCATACTCAACCGTGAAATTATTGGTGTAGCTAAAATGAAGCCTGAAAGAGAAATACTACTTCTCCTTGCTTGGATATACTAGCATTACACCAACATCGACACCAATTTTTTTCTAGATCCATCAGAAAAGATCTACCACAATCCCCCTAGATCCACTTGAGTTTTTATGAGATTGGGGATAGGAGTATTTTCTTCATGAATGTAATAGGTGCCAAGACCAGTCTCCTCTACTTTAGCTATGGTAAGTGGATCAAATTGTAAAGCATTTCCCCATTCATCCAATAAAAAATCAAGTACCTCTTCTATAGGAGTGGCAGGTTCATGAATAAAACACTTCTCCTTTTGGTCATGCAATGTGCATTTCATATTTATATGGCTATGAGTGCAAGGCTCTAGATGATCCTTTGCTATGGGCTCAAACCTGATGGTCACATTAGTACCATAACTAGTTCTAAATAACATGTGAGACCAATTAGAAGATAGGTATCCATCTATCTTAGTAGTGAAATCTCTAGACAAACAAATGGAAAAATGACCAGGGAGGTCTATGACTGAGATATCTTGCAACACATCACAGCCAGGGCATGCATACAAGGTCAATTTCAAATTCTTAATCACTCCCATTGTTTTGACAATAGTGCCATCCAACTGTAAAACCCCTTTTGACACAAGTTCATATTTGATACCAAGGAGATTAACAATCACCTTAGGCATAATAGAACCACTAGCCCTAGAATCTATCATACAGTTATGCACTATATGACTTCCAATAATTAGAGAATGGTAGAAGGGAGGTGGCTTACTGATTTTGTTCGAGTTCCCTCCTTCTTTGGGTTGCACCAGGCTACTTGATGGAGAAGTCCACGCATTTTCTTGTACATCAACCACTTGTTTATGTTACTTTAAAGCATATTGTACCAAATCCAATTTTGATGGAATGGATAGAGCCTCCCTCATAGTAACATTTAGATTAGCTTTCTTCATTTGATACACTATGTTGAAAGGAAGTTGACTGGTTTTAGAAGGAACCTTTGTAACAAAAAGGTTTGTTCTTGTTTCTTTGGTGATCTTAGGTTGCTCCACTACTTGTTTGGGCATACTAGCAGGATAATTTGATTGTGGAACATTGTTGTCCTACTTTTTGGCCTAGCATCTATAGCCTATTGAGGTTGTGGAGAGATTGGTACCTATCCAACCATGGAAGATGTAATACCTCCATTTCTCTTCTTTTGACCTATTATGGGTTATTGTATCAACAACTACTTGATTTACACCACAAAAATATTCTTGATGCTAATTGACCAATGAAGAGTCTTCATGTGAGTGATTTTGACTACTAACAACTGGTTGGTTGGTACCAAATTACTGACTTGAGGTATAGGTTTCATTTTGAATCACTAGAGTTTGTACAAACTCTCCATTTTGGTAGGAATTTTGATTGTGAGACCGCTCACGTGGGTAACATCACTCCTACTCTTGAGATAGATTATTTTAAACTAGAATCAAAGCTTTATAAGTATTGGTAGTAGGTGGATGTATGCTATTCATGGGCTTAGTATGATTCCACTAATTTTTTCCTTGATAAGGTTGTCTATTCTACTGATAACTTTGACCTTGAGGTTGATAAGGCCTACTATTTTGAGCTTGTTTCTTATCAATTGTTATTAACTTATTATTCATATTTCAGAGCAAGGTGGACCAATCTTTTGGAAATGTAGCAGAAGTAGAAGGTTGGCTTGTGGAAACCACTATAATAGGATCCACCAGGATAGGAGCCACTATTGGTTGTGGAGGAAGCTCTGGAAATAAAGGCATTGGTGGCCTAGGAGCTATCTTCCAAGCTTGTATTAAGCAATTTTATGCCCTTATGGCAATATTATATTCACCTTGTAAGGTAAACCTTCCCATAGATTGAATCATAACAACTATATCACTATTAAGAGATTTTAAGAAATAAGTAAGACATACTTAGGAGAAGGTTTCACTAAGGTAGGGATTTTATCCCAAGTCTTCTAAAATCTATAGTTTCAAACCCTTATCAATCTTTAAACCCTTATTAAGAATTATCAAATTATAAACATGTGAAAATATACACATTTAACTCCATACACAAGAGAACACCATATTTATGTGGAAATCCCTAATCAGGGAAAAACCATGGTTAGGATTAACTCGCATATATATATGAATAGTAACACCAAATACACTAGGCTCACTACCCAAAAGAGAAGAATGGCTCACTGCCTAGAAGAAATAAGAATAGATGAAGACTATTACAAAGAGATTCACTATCTTAGACCAACAAGAAAAATATACCACTACAACTTTGCACCATTTGCAACCTTTGACTCACTACCTCTAGCAAATTCAGGCACACTGAAAATGTAGACACCTTCTACTCACTACATTTAGAGTCATAGAAATTTAAGCTAACATTCAAATCACCACACTTGATCACATTCACATCACACACACACACACCTTACTTTTCCACACCACATCTCCAATAATTAACCTTTCTTATATATACTCCACAACCTCAAAAACATTCTCCATGTTAATCATAATAAAACATATGCACCTCAAGTGTGCAACCACTGAATAGGTCAGCACCAAAAACTTTTGCAGTGGAAACAAGTGAAGGAAAGCCATTCCAAGAGTCAACAAGGACCCAAATCTGCATTGACATTGTTCACCACACTTCCACAATCAACATACAATCTTTTCAATTAGTGCTAGCACCCAGGTCAGCCAGAATTGCACTAACACTAACAAGCAACCACATACGCACCTCTCCAGGTCCAAAAACAACATCCGCACAACATCTAAAAATATTCCAGCATCATCAAAATATTTTGCAACACTGTCACAACCACTTGAAACTGAGAACACCATCATTCTATGCAACAAACAACATTTTCACAAACATGCACCACACTATCCCATCTTTCAGAACACCTGGACAGACAAAAATCCAAGGGAAGGTAGACATACGAAATATTAGCACATTCCCAAATCTGCAAGATAAGAAGCAACAACACAAAGAAATGTAGAGCAATTCCATTTCTCCCAAACAACCTTCTACACAAAAAGACACACTATCAAACACAACTTCCACTGCCACACGATCTAGAACCTAAAAAATTGAATATATCACCTCTAAAAACCTTTGATCATCACATTCAAACCACACAAGCATAACTTCAACCATGAAGAAATGCAGAGCACAACACTGAACACACCTTTTTCACACTGCACACTCTTTTATTCATTTTTTCTCAAAAGCACTTGGAAACCAAGTGAATTAGCTACATCAACAACACCACAAACACCTTCTCAACATATATTCAAAATCTCCAACACCTACAATACCTGCTCAACACCACACTAGAGGTTGACATTAGTGACAACTCTAAAGGAGACATAGTACAACACACTCACTGTTTACATCAATGCAGTAATATTCTTGACCATACTAGAGGTTGACAACAATGTGAAATCAAACCATAACACATCCACACTAGGAGTTGAACCATAAATTTTTCTTATGCAATACTCTTCAACAGTTCCAACAATCTCCACACAATAGTGGTTGACATCAATGACAACACTAATGACAACACCAACAATCTCCAACAATCTCCAACAATCTCCAACAATCTAGCAAATCTCCAACAAAACCTTGTGGTGTGAGGATATTTTTTCTAAATCCCCTCTTTTTTTCAAATATATTTTTTTGTGGGAAAGGTTTATGAATCCTTTATCCTAACTAGGGAATATTGTGACATGATAAAACACCCTTCTAATGAGGAAATGAAGGATTGAAGAATAACCTTATTTGTATTTTTAGTGTCTATATTACTAGTGGTTGATTCTACATTTTTTATTGCCTCAAAAATTTTGATATTTAAGTAGAGATTCATAGGTTGTAGTCTATGATGCTAACAAGTTTCTTAAAATATGAGTAGCTTTTAGTGACTTCTATTCAAGAATTGAATCAAGATTCTTAGAACCCAAATTCATGGATGTTTGATTACAAATTATTACTTTGTGGTTTAATTTTTCCCTCTAGATAAATGAAGGTAGGTTATATGAATGACTTACTCCAAGCCTTAATTGTGGGAAATCACTCTCCAAGAATATATTTTAGGGTTTACTATCTCATCCTTATCTTCAATTTTATTATAAGTTTGAATTTAGGTTTTGTGGTTAGTTCTAGAGTCAAGAAACTCTAGAAGCTATTGGTCATAATATGAGAGATTTGGAAGAGTTGTACCAATTATCTCTAGAGAAAACTTATATTATTTATGCAAGCCTAGATATTATCCATGATTCAAGTATTTTTTTTATAAAAAATGGTATTTATCTTTCTCACTACTAGTTATTTTTATCGATAAATAGACTATGAAGGGATCTCTTTTAAATTATTCTACTCAAATAGAAAGCTTTAAAATTCAAAGTGGAAAATATTTGTAATATTTTTAGATCTTGCAATAATGATTGATTTTTCTTATCCAAACCAATACCTCCTTTAGAGAATGCCTTTATGGATCTATGCAATATGGATTATTCTAAGGGGTAATGTTTTTCCTTAGAGTGGGATGGATATTCTAGTGATTTTCTAAAGTATCATGGGTAATTCTCCTCATTTATGTTATTCTCATATCTCATGGGAGGAATCCTCCTATTTTTGAATTTACTCAAGAGATGGATCAATTCCTAGGATGTAAGGAATGAGAAGAAAACCTAGAATCCTTGGATTGGTTTCAAGTGTTTGTTTTTCCCAATAGACCTTTCCTATATGATAAATCAAGGAGGGTGATAAGAAAATATAAATTGAGCTCCTAATTATTAAATATTTAGAGGAATCTAGATAAGGTTTTAAAAAAACTTTGATGTATTCCTAGAGGGCACAACCAACATATGGTAGAGGGGGAACAACCCTCCATGAATGAAATAAATAATTGAGCTTTGTGTATTTTTTGTGGTCTCAATTCCCTTAACATGTGTAATTTGGTGAGGAACCAACTCTTAACTTGTAAAATATTATTTATTTTTGTTCAAGAAACAAATTATTAGAATTAGAAATTTTTTGATTACACACAATTTCTTGAAAATAAAGATAAGATATAGCTATGGATGTTTCTAAGGACTTCGATATTATTTGAATCATTTGGAATCTATCTTAATTGATGGTTTCAATCATTTGTAAATATCCTAATTAAATCTATTTATCTTTGAAGTCTTGTAAGTTTTACATGTCTAGTTTTTTCTCCAATGTTTATAGGCCTAATAGCCCCATTTGAAAGTAGAAGCTTCAAGAGGATCTATTGACACTTCTTAGGGATTAAAAAGTCCTCCTTGGATAAACTCAATTCTTTCATTAGTCTTAAAAAAAATGGATGGAATGGTTCAATATGTCCAATGTAAAGTAGATTTTAAGGTGTTTTTGCTTAGAAACAATATTTTGGATTGTGAACCCCAATCTTAAACCTGCACAAACAAACACAATATTAGATCCATATGCAAGTTAGAATTAAGATTCCCCATAAAATTCATCTAGAATGTTCAAAATAGGAAAGAAATGAAGAATAAAATAAGAAAAGCAATTAAATCCTATTTAAAAATGCAAACTCTCAATCCCATGGGGGAATTGGTGCCAATTTGATGTGGAAATTGTCCCTTTCCCAACTCCTTTACAAGTTTGATGAATATTGATCCACTTGATGATGATGAACAATGTGCTTCCTTGATAAAATCTGCAATAACCTAGCTATGATGATGGAAAATTCTTTGGAAATGGATGAATTTTCTCTAAATGTGAAGATAGTAACTTTTTCTCTAAGTTTTGGATCCCAAATACAAAGGAAATTCTTCTATTTATAGAAGAACAAGATGGACGAATGAGAAAAATGAAGTAGTGTGGGATCGTTCAACATCCAATGGCCAAGTGCCACTTGTCAAGAAGCGAATGGAGGAAGCTTGAGCACATTTTGATGAATGTGCACAATAAATGATATTATGTGGAATTCAAAATTTATGAAATGACATGTTGGAGGGAGAAAGGAATGAATTAAATTCCACTTGGCTCAATGCACAAGGACATGTAAGAGGAAATGAATGCCTTGTTGGAAGGACAAATCCATTTGGAGGGATTTTCAAACTTGGAGGAATATTCCCTTTTTGATGCCATGATAAAAGTAATTAAGGGAATTATTAAATCAAATAAATAATTTATTGGTGCAAGTTGCAAAACCTAGAGGATTTAGGTGATTAGGATTAAATTAATTAGGATTTGATTAATTTAATAGGAGATTAGTTGATGTCACAATTTGATTTAGATTTTTGGATTGATTTAAATCAAAGTTGAGAGGAATATGGTTTAAATTTAATTAAATAAAGATTTGATTAATTTAATTAAAGAGGGGATGATGTTAGCTTAAATTAAAAAAGGTTTAATTTATTTAATTTAATAGGATGACTTTAGAGATTTAATTAAATAAAATAGATTATTTAATTAAATCCAGACTGATAAGGTTGATTAAATAAAATTGATTTATTTAATTAACAAGAAGTGATGACTTAATTAGATAAATTTGATTTATTCAATTAAGGCACTATTATGCCTTGCATAACCACCCCATTTTGATTTGGAACAAAATGGGTCCCCCTTCTCTTTTTGGTTACTTGCTTTCCCCTTGGTGGTTCTTCTGGTTTTTGCCTGTGTTTGTCTTCTGGTTTTGTCAAAGTTTGGTTTTGCCTCAGTCGGAATTCGGGTTTTCTCCTGGATTCGGGATTTTCCACCCAATCTGGATTTTCTCGGATCTCACTCAAGCTCTGGCCAAACGCTGTTGTTTGGGGATTTTTGGTCTTCGTGGAATTCCGCGTGGACCGGATTTTCCTGAAATCCTCGAGGCCTCCGAGCAATGTCTCCTTCTTCACGGATTTCTTTCTCCTCCGAATTTTCCCGAAATCCGTTGTTCCCTGTTTTTTCCAGGTTTTCCGGAATGTCTTCTTCTTCGCGGAAATATGTCCCGCACGGATTTCCCTGGAATCTGGTGGAATGTGAAGAAGTATGGAGTAGTAAGGCTAGTTAATAAATGATGATGCATTTTATGATTCATTTATGCTATTTTGAAGATCTCACATGTTGTTCCTTGATTGATAATGATCAGATTAAGTTTCTAATGGGTGTTTTCATGCTTATTCCACTGGAATCCGCCTAGCTCAGAATTATCCAAAATTCCTCCCTGGCTTGGGTTCCGCGGGTCGGCCTGAAACCCAAACTGTTTGTATGATCATTTTGTTCAAAGATTTAGCGGTACCCTACTAACATAGGATTCGTTTTAATGATTATTTTGATTAATGAACTTCTGTTTGTGTGATCTTTACTGTGGCTTTCTTTATTGAATGCAGGATTAAACCCTATACATGATGATATTTTCCAAGGGAGTTCAGCTCGAATGCATTCCCCAGTCCAGTTGGTCATGAAAATCTGCTAAGGAAAAGGTCGGCAAGACTTTCCTAACCTCTTGCCAACCGATGGCTCGGCTCTGACTATTTAAAATTCAAGGAATTAGATACTCCCCATTATGGATCTTATCGGTGTAAGGTTGTCATGATCTCCCTGACCCATGGTTCGTTTTGTTCAAATCTGCATTTATGTTTCCTATCGGGAAGACTTCAGGGATGTCGTGGTGAGTGGAAGTTACATACAGGCATCTATCGGCAGGACCAAGGTCTTCATCTCGGTGACTTAAGGATTCATATATCGGCATAAGGTTTACTCCCCGCCAAGAGGTCTCGGTGAGTGCACGAAGTCCAACCGACTCGTAAAAAGGGGTCTAACACTTTGGCGGGAGTCATCTCCATCGACGTATGGTCTTGGTGAGGTCTTTTGGTCTCGCCGACTGGCGGTAGGGAGAAGGCGTATCGGTGGGAGATATTGAGTTCAGGATAGAGTCTTGGCAAAAGCCTAGTGTCTCACCGACTAGCGAGAACAAACAAGTCCTTTCGGTGAGAGACTTTGCTTCAGAGAGAAGTCTCAGCAAGGAAGGAAAGTCACACCGACACAACGCTAGGGGATTCCATTGGTGGTCTTCAGCGAGAAAATCAGTATGCCACAGCGACAACAGGATGAATTAGTAAGGCTTTCACCGAGACATGAGGTATCTATAGGACGTCTTCTCGACAAGTGGATGCTACAACGAACCTCATACAAAGATTTCATTTCGATATGACTATATCAATGTCTCCCCGAAATGGAAAATATCCAAAGGATGATTCCTTCAGCGGGATGTTTTGCCGACAGTTGATCTCTTGCCGATAACAGAGGAGGGTCCCACCGAAACTCTGAGCCCGACAATAATTTTTTCCTTTGGCAGGAGGTTTGCCCGAAATGAAAAGGTCTTACCAAAGGGTCAGTCTTCGGTATGACATAGGGAACTCGATCAAAGGTCTCGGTGAAGAGGAAATGTCTCACCGACATGAAGTAACATCAGCATAATCTCTTGCTGATTCAACAAGGTCTAGCCAAAATGAAACAAAATCGCTGAAGGATATGGGACTCGGTGTAATGTCTCACCGACACATGAAGGTCACGTTGAAACAAAGGAAATCGGGGAGACTCCCAAAGAGTAAGGGGGCACTTGGTGAAATGTCTGGGTGACTCCAAGGAGTCACACCAAAAGAGAATGGGCTCGGTAAGAAGAAAAAACATCTAAGGTCTCCCTAAAACATTATAGTCTCACTGACATGAAGAAGCTCGCTTAAAGGTTTGCATCTTCGCCAAGAAGTCTCGGTGACATTGAAAGGTCTTGTTGAAAGCAAAAAGGAGCTCATGGAGAGGAAAGACGTGCGCCAAGAGGTCTCAGCAAAACAAAGGAGTCTTGCCGAGGGGTTTTGCGAACTCGATATGACTTCTACTGCTCGCCGAAACGTCTCACCGACTATCTTGTGTCATGTTGATAACTGCACAATGACGAAATCACATCGGGGAAACACGATAAGTGTCTCACCGACATGCGATCCAGGATGGACCACTTTTGATTGCCTGAAAAGCTCGCGTGGCATATGCTCCACCAACCAGAAGGAGCCAAAAGAGTGACTCATTGGTCCCTTTCATCGATTGACTGCCCTTGTGATGAAAAACAACAGAATACAAGCAAAGTGGATTCCTTCTAAGATCCAAAGGCAATAGATCGACTCGGGTGAAAGGTTCAAATCTACAGGAAGGCCCGATGGCGTTTCTAGGAGAGCGGTCAAATATACAGAGAAGTCCAGAACAGAAGGAGGCCAAAGGAAAGAAGAAGCTATGACTCATAGGGACAGCTGTAATGACCACTAGAAAGAAGGTGGATCAATATTAACGATGATATTCTGAGCATTCAAGGCGAACTACAAGAGAGTTCAAAGATGGACACAAAGATAGGTGAGTTAATGTTGCAGCAGCAAAAGATCTACAGGTATTTCCCATAAATATTTCATCAACATGGACAGTAGGGCTTCACATTGAATGCAGCTTTGACTCTCTTTAGAAAGATCTAAAGAACCGACTCTCCTGGAAGAAGATATTTTGTAAACCCTAATACAGGGGGACAATGCATTCTTTGGGATGCATTCTGTATATAAGGCATTCTTGCCTTTTTGTAAAGGTTGTAGCTTTGTAGGGTTAGAAAGTAGAAGTAGATAGAGGAATAGAGGGGATAGAAGCTGAGCCTGATTCTTTGTAATAGGAGCTTCTTTTTTCTTCCTGAGTAGGAGTTAGATTCTAAATAGACTAATGTATCTTTCAGTTTTCTTAGTGTAAATGGAAACAATTTGGAGCCACATATTTTCTGTACATTGGTGATTGTGCCAGCTTTGTAATTGTTGTTTATCTGTTTTATGACAGTAGAAGCAACTAGATAAAAATCTACTTCATGTTGTGTTCCAAAATGGTGTTTGTCTTGAATTAATCATTTGATTTAGGAAGCTTTCAAGGAATGAAGTTTGGTTTTATGTTTTACTTGAATGGTAATTTGCAATCTGTTGTTGAAATCAACACTGTGAATGGATGAAACTGTGTGTTAGTCACAGGTTAATTCTATTTTGTAGTTTTAGTCAGGAATTCCTTGGAAGGTGACAGGTCTAGTTAATTCGGAGGAAGTATCATTCTTTTCTATTCCAAAGCCCTGATCCATCTTTTTTTGTTTATTTAAAATGCCGGTTAGAATAGGTTTTAAGTTTATGTTTGATCTCATAACAATCCATAAGCTCACACCAGCAGGCCCCTTGAACATTACTGTTACATTGACCACTGAGGGACATCAACATAGTTGATAACCAACTACAGAGACCTTGGGAGCTAAGGCATCCATGTGTTGCCTTTCTCTTTCAGGAGAAGCAGAATAGCAATATTCTGCTTGCATTGTTGTTATGCCATTTGGGACGTCAACAGGAACTGGCACTAGAAGGAGGGCCCCTTGAGAAAATTTTGGATCATTGTGAGTTGGATTGGGTTTAGTCTTGGAAAAACTAGCTCTGATGGGTAGCCCTTTGCATATACCAGGATTTGTCCATGAAATCTCTGATCACCTGTATGATCGGCTTCCATTATTTTTTCCTAACAATGGGAAAAAAGATTCTGAACACGTCGAAACTTGTAGGCGTATACTTACTTTTCTCCAGGTTCAGCATGAGGATGTCATTTTTCAATTGTTCCTCAAAACACTTCAAGGTTCAACTAGGAAATGGTATGATAATCTGTCACCATAATCTATTTGTTCATGGACAGAACTGGAAATCTTATTTTTAGATCAGTTTGATCCTCATGCACTACACCCCTTACATGAATTTTCAACTACAAAAAGGATACCATTAGAACTCATTGATCAATTTAATCATAGATTCTTGTTTATGTATCAAAGGGTTCAATCCTTAGATTTGGTTGTTGATGATTATATGCTGATAGAACATTACTATTGGGGTTTAAACCCCTCATATGCAACCAAAGTCAGAGGTTGTGGTGAGGCTACATCCTTGCATGAGGTATTGAAAAAATCTCTCTTATTGGCACAATTTGGAGGTGACACTAGAAATTCAGATAGCCAAACTCAAGGTTATAACCCTCTTGTGCTTACAAACTACCATCATCTACAGCCTTATGCCACTTCACCCACCATCCCTGCCCAGGTGCAACCATTCTCATCAACCAGCTATAATCTTCCTAAGGTTCCAAGCACCACATTCTCTGACACCCCATATCAGGTCAATCACACACAAGACCATTGGGAGAATTCACTCCTACAAAATCCGATCATAGAGTTAGGTCCTCCACTCATCAATGAGGTTGTGACCATATCATCTCTTTTCAGTCATCTTCCAAAGCATAGTCCATTACATCACAATGAAGTTGTGGATGAAACATTTGATGAGCCAGAATATACTTTTGATGACTTGTTTGGTAAAAGGGATGAAATGGATGTAAATCCAGAGCAATGGAAATCTCAAGATCGAATCTAGCTTTGTTGAGAGTGCTAGTACTAACGATGGCTGTGAAGGATATGAGGTAAACTCTTTTGACCAAAATGAGAATCAGAGTGATGAGGGATGGATAGAGAGACATGGTTCATGTTGGATTGATATCCCTTGTATGCAAAATCGAATAAGGGAGAAGTTAGAAGAGCTGGGAGGTCTAAAACTATCAGAACTTGTTGGGCCAAGTGGATGTAGGATACATCGAACTGATCAACATTATTAGATGGACTGCCATGTCTTCCTAGGAAGGATGGATTTGTATTTCAAGTAGATGATCACTATTGAAGGAATACTTATGGAAGATCCTTGGAGTACCTATCCCCCCAATGAAGAGGATGAAACACCCTTTGGATGGATTGAAATAGATAATATGCTTCAAGATGAGATTGCTAGTGAACCTTGTGGTCAAGGACAAGAACTTAAATGCCAACATGAAATTTTAAGGGAAGAAATTCAAGTAGATGTGCAGATCAGTCAATTATTCCCTGAAGAACTTCATGACAGAGTACATTTGGATGAAGCAGAGGAATGCCAAGAAAGCGACCAAGGGGCTATCTCAGAAGTTGAATCTCTTCAATATGACGAAGAGAATGAGACCAGGGAGTGTTTTCCCGATTTTGGTTCTGTCTACTCAGATGTGTTGGTGGAGGAATGTGAATTGAGAAAGTGTTTTCCTAACTCTGACTCTGTGCATTCAAGTGAGTTTGAAGGAAGTCCTTGTTCACCATGTACAAGTAGCCCTGACATCAATGGTGATAAACTGGAAGCAGATTCTCAAACCCTTAGGGGTGACATGTTTCAAGAGAATGTTCAAATTGAGACTTCATCTCAAGAAATTCAGGAAAATTTTGACTTCGTGCCCGAGATGAATACAAAGATGCTGGTGAGTGAATATCCTGACTGCAAGTTAAACCTTGATTTAGTGGTGTTCCATGAGCTAAGACCTTGTGAGGAGGAGATCATACAACACAAGCCTACATTGGTAACTAGAAATCTTCAGAATAAGGTGGTGTCCTTTCATTATTCTCTGTGTTTTAATAATCTTCAGTTTGATTATGACGTTGGGGATAGTAAAACATGTTTGTGGGTAAATCATGACAAAACTGAGAACCCATAGTTGATAATATTTCAAGATTTATGCCCTCAGAATGAACTTATTGCCTATAAACTTCATATTTCTGAGTATAAAGATAAATTTGCTAGGCTTAGAACTGTGCCTAGTAAGTTAAGATTGCTACACATAATGAAAAATCAGTCAAGTCAATGTATAAATTTTTACAGTTTTGTGTTTGTAAAGCTTAGCTTTTGGAGTTAGTTTAGGATTAGGATTGGTTAGTATTAGTTTTAGGTCTAGTTAGTTTTCCTTTGTTTTGTCTTTTTTTCCTTTTCCTTTTCCTGTTCTTTTTTGTTTTTGTTTGTAGATATTTTGTTTTTCTGTTGTAAATAATCTATTTGTCTCCTGTTTGTGAATAATTTGCATTTTGTGAATACTTTCTATGTTTCTGCTTGTAAGTAATCTACTGCTCTTTGTGTAAGTCATTTTCCCTCTTCTTGTAAAAATTTTCCTATTTGTTGGTTTGTCCTTTCCTTTCGGGTTCTCTGTTTTGCTTTGTGCTTTGGGGGTTTATCTGTTGCTTTCCATCTTTAAGTAGTGGGTTGTTATCTGAAGCATACTCTGGTCATTAAGAGAAGTGGTTTAGATATTTTCAGGTTTTCTGATTGAATGATTTTGTCCTCAATTCATTGTTTCATGCTTGTTGTCAATAAGAGTTGTGGAACGTCTTGAAAACAAGGTGCAAAGTAAGTAGCCTTCATTAACTCCTCTGAATCTTTCACAAATAAATAAGATCATCTCCTCTTGTAATGGTACATTTGTCCTAGAACAACAGTATTGTAAGATTTGAGTGAAAAATCTGACTTCCAAGTGCTGTCATGAGGTCCATGGTAGTTTTCAACCCAGATCACGTGTTAAACATCTGACATATTGAAAAAGAGAATTAAATGAATATCTGGAACTTCATGAGAAAACATAAAAGATCTAAAAAATTACCTAAAGAGAAAAGGATTCAATATGAATGCATGATTCTAGTATCTCTACCGGGGCTATGGACGCCTGGCTGGCAGTAGAGCAATGCTGTGAGGAAACTAGAGGTATCTCCATCGGGGCTATGGACACCTGACTGGCAGCGAAGCAATGCCTAGGATATCATTGCACAACAACCAAAGGAAATCAACTCATGTAGCTCAAATATTACACATTTTTGTCCAAAAGATGAGGAAAACTTCATGAGAGAGTGATGCACAATCAAGCACACACATTGATTTAGGGGGTAGCCATTGATTGACTTACATTTGAAATTCTAGCTCAACCTTGCTTCTAAAATTGACCCAACTGGAGTTGTGATGTTCATGAACCAAGAGTTCTGGGTAGCGGAATCCTTCAGATTCATGAAAATGGTTAAACCATTTTCCCAGCTGAGTCGCCATTTGTTATGCCTTGCATAACCACCCCCATTTTGATTTGGAACAAAATGGGTCCCCCTTCTCTTTTTGGTTACTTGCTTTCCCCTTGGTGGTTCTTCTGGTTTTCTGCCTATGTTTGTCTTCTGGTTTTGTCAAAGTTTGGTTTTGCCTCAGTCAGAATTTAGGTTTTCTCCTGGATTCAGGATTTTCCACCCAATCCGGATTTTCTCGGATCTCACTCGAGCTCCAGCCAAATGCTGTTGTTCGGGGATTTTTGGTCTTCATGAAATTCCACGTGGACCAGATTTTCCCAAAATCCCTGAGGCCTCCGAGCGATGTCTCCTTCTTCACGGATTTCTTTCTCCTCTAGATTTTCCCGAAATCTATTGTTCCCTATTTTTTCCGGGTTTGTCGGAATGTCTTCTTCTTTGCGGAAATCTGTCCCGCAAGGATTTCCCTGGAATCTGGTGGAATGTGAAGAAGTATGGAGTAGTAAGGCTAGTTAATAAATGATGATGCATTTTATGATTCATTTATGCTATTTTGAAGATCTCGCATGTTGTTCCTTGATTGATAATGATCAGATTAAGTTTCTAATGGGTGTTTTCATGCTTATTCTGTTGGAATACGCCTAGCTCATAATTCTCCAAAATTCCTCCCTCGCTTGGGTTCCGTAGGTCGGCCTAAAACCCAAACTGTTTGTATGATCATTTTGTTCAAATATTTAACGGTACCCTACTAACATAGGATTCATTTTAATGATTATTTTGATTAATTAACTTCTGTTTGTGTGATCTTTATTGTGGCTTTCTTTGTTGAATGCATGATTAAACCCTATACATGGTGATATTTTCCAAGGGAGTTCAGCTCGAATGCATTCCCCAGTCCGGTTGGTCATGAAAATCTGCTAAGGAAAAGGTCGGCAAGACTCTCCTAACCTCTTGCCGACTGGTGGCTCGACTCTGACTGTTTAAAATTCAAGGAATCAGATACTCCCCATTATGGATCTTATCAGCGTAAGGTTGTCACGATCTCCTCGACCCATGGTTCGTTTTGTTCAAATTTTTGTTTATGTTGCCTATCGGCAAGACTTCAGGGATGTCGTGGCGAGTGGAAGTTACATACAGGAATCTATCAGCAGGACTAAGGTCTTTGTCTTGGTAACTTAAGGATTCATATATCAGCATAAGGTTTACTCCCCGCCAAGAGGTCTCGGCGAGTGCACAAAGTCTCACCGACTAGTAAAAAGGGGTCTAACACTTCGGCGAGAGTCATCTCCATTGGCATATGGTCTTGGCGAGGTCTTTTGGTCTCACCGACCGGCGGCAGGGAGAAGGTGTATCGGCGGGAGATATTGAGTTTAGGATAGAGTCTTGGCGAAATCCTAGTGTCTCACTAACTAGCGAGAACAAACAAGTCCTTTCGGTGAGAGACTTTGCTTTAGAGAGAAGTCTCGGCGAGGAAGGAAAGTCACACCGACACAGCGCTAGGGGATTCCATCGGTGGTCTTTGGCAAGAAAATCAGTATGCCACAGCGACTACGGGTTGAATTAGTAAGGCTTTCGTCGAGACATGAGGTATCTATAGGACGTCTTCTTGACAAGTGGATGCTACAATGAACCTCCTACAAAATTTCATTTTGGTATGACTACATCAGTGTCTCTCCGAAATGGAAAATCTTGAAAGGATGATGCCTTCAATAGGATGTTTTGCCAACAGTTGATCTCTTGCTGATAATAGAGGAGGGTCCCACCAAAACTCTGAGCCCGATGATAATTTTTTCCTTCGGCAGGAGGTATGCCCGAAATGAAAAGGTCTTACCAAAGGGTCAGTCTTTGGTATGACATAGGGAACTCGATCAAAGGTCTTGGCGAAGAGGAAAGGTCTCACCGATGTGAAGTAACATCGGCATAATCTCTTGCTGATTGAATAGGGTCTAGCCGAAATGAAACAAAATCGCCGAAGGATATGGGACTCGGTGTAATGTCTCACCAACTCATTAAGGTCACACCAAAACAAAGGAAATCGGGGAGACTCTAGAAGAATAAGGGGGCACTCGGAAATTTTTTTGGGTGACTCCAAGGAGTCACACCGAAAGAGAATGGGCTTGATTTAAGAAGAAAAAAGATCTAAGGTCTCCCCGAAACATTATAGTCTCGCCAACATGAAGAAGCTCACTGAAAGGTTTGCATCTTTGCTAGGAAGTCTCGGCGACATTGAAAGGTCTTGCCGAAGGTGAAAAGGAGCTCACAGAGAGGAAAGACGTGCGCCAAGAGGTCTCAATGAAATGAAGGAGTCTTGCCGAGGGGTTTTGCTAACTTGATATGACTTCTACTACTCGCTGAAACATCTCACCAACTATCTTGTGTCATTTCAATAACTGCACAATGACGAAATCGCATTGGGGAGACATGATAAGTGTCTCACCGACATGTGATTCAGGATGGACCACTTTTGACCGCTTGAAAAGTTTGCATGGCGTATGCTCGACCAACCAGAAGGAGCCAAAAGAGTGACTCATCGATCCCTTTCATCGATTGACTGCCCCTGTGATGAAAAACAACAGAATACAAGCGAAGTGGATTCCTTCTAAGATCCAAATGCAATGGATTGACTCGCGTGAAAGGTTCAAATCTATAGGAAGGCCTGATGGAATTTCCAGGAGAGCAGTCAAATATACAGAGAAGTCCAGAATAGAAGGAGGCCGAAGGAAAGAAGAAGTTGTGACTCATAGGGACAGCTATAATGATCACTGGAAAGAAGGTGGATCAATATTAATGATGATATTCTGAGCATTCAAGGTAGATTGCAAGAGAGTTCAAAGATGGACACGGAGATAGGTGAGTTAATGTTGCAGCAGCAAAAGATCTACAGGTCTTTCCCAGAAATCTTTCATCAGCATGGACAACAGGGCTTCACATTGAATGCAACTTTGACTCTCTTCAGAAAGATCTAAAGAGCCGACTCTTCTGGAAGAAGATATTTTGTAAACCCTAATATGGGGGGACAATGCATTCATTGGGATGCATTCTATATATAAGGCATTCTTGCCTCTTTGTAAAGGTTGGAACTTTGTAGGGTTAGAAAGTAGAAGTAGATAGAGGAATAGAGGGGATAGAAGTTGAGCCTGATTCTTTGTAATAGGAGCTTCTTTTGTCTTCCTGAGTAGGAGTTAGATTTTGAATAAACTAATGTATCTTTCAGTTTTCTTAGTGTAAATGGAAACAATTTGGAGCCACATATTTTCTGTACACTGGTGATTGTGCTAGCTTTGTAATTGTTGTTTATCTGTTTTATGACAGTAGAAGCAACCAAATTAAAATCTACTTCATGTTGTGTTCCAGAATGGTGTTTGTCTTGAATTAATCATCTGATTTAGGAAGCTTTCAAGGAATGAAGTTTGGTTTTATGTTTTACTTGAATGGTAATTTGCAATTTGTTGTTGAAATCAACACTGTGAATGGATGAAACTGTGTGTTAGTCACAGGTTAATTTTGTTTTGAAGTTTTAGTCAGGAATTCTTTGGAAGGTGACAGGTCTAGTTAATTCAGAGGAAGTAGCATTCTTTTATGTTCCAAAGCCCTGATCGATCTTTTTTTGTTTATTTAAAATGCCGGTTAGAATAGGTTTTAAGTTTATGTTTGATCTCATAACAATCCATAAGCTCACACCAGTAGGCCCCTTGAAAATTACTGTTACATTGACCACTGAGGGGCATCAACACAGTTGAGAACCAATTACAAAGACCTTGAGAGCTAAGGCATCCATGTGTTTCCTTTCTCTTTCAGGAGAAGCAGAATAGCAATATTCTGCTTGCATTGTTGCTTTGCCATTTGGGACGTCAACATGGATGAAAGGTGATGACTAGTTAAGAAGATGATTAAGGACGAAATGATGTTAGTAAATCAGGATCAAATGTTTCAGTATATTTTTCATGTCTACATTTTTCCCCTCTTTGAAGCAAAGTACTTGTTGCGTTGGTTCAAAGAATAAATTTTTTGATTTTCAAAATTGCCCCACTATTGCTCCAACGAGAAGAAACATGTCGATATATTTCCCCCTCGAGAGATCGGACGAAAATTTCAATTTTTGGGAGATCTCACAAAAAAAGAGGACAAGGTGGCTGATGGGTCTAGAAAGGTTCTGGGATGCAAAGAATGGCCCTCAGTTGGGAGAAAACAGGATTGGGGGACCAAAACCCTAGTTGGACGGCTAAACGAGGTAAAAAAACCCTAATTTTCAAGTTTAAATAGGCCTCGAGGGGCCACTTCCAGTTCATTTGCACACATAGCCTTTTAAGATGTCTGCAATTTGAGCTTTGACCCCCATGAGAGATGGTGCAATGACCACTTCCACGACACGTCTCAGAGCGAGTACAAGTGTACTAGAGGCTGCCTAGCACTGGACCATCGGTGAGTCAACTTGCCCCGACTTTCATTTCATCTTTTGTGTGCATTTATTACCTTAGAAAGTCAACTTTTGGTTAGGTGGTCTTGTATAGCACTGCTACAAACTTTTTTTTGGCATCACACAACATTAAACTACACTGGCTTTGCGAATAGCAATGTGATGTCACAGTTTGGAGTTAGGGTTCAAACTCCAAATTGGACTACATATGAATATAGCATCGTGGTGGGCCACTTTGCAAATTAGGGTTTAGGGTCAAACTGGGGCGTGCTCCAATTGCACCACGATGATAGAGTTTGGGAGTTTGGAGCTTCCAGCGGCATAGTTTGGAACTTCAAACTGCATCGCAATTGCAAACAACAACACAATTGATGTTTCAATTGTGAAAAATTTGAATAGGATCCTAATTTTTTATGAAACTTCAAGTCGTGACTTTCTTGATGCAGGAGGAGGTAGAGATTCTTAATTCACGTGAGCATAGATCCTCCATATTTGGCAAACTAGTTGGTATGCACGAGCAACTCCAGGAGTACCTGGGGGTGATTGGACTCTGGTACATTGCATATGCACCACCAGTGAGGATGCATTTGGGGATGATGACAATGCTAGAAGAGTGGTGGCATAGTGAGACATCATCATTCCACCTTCCGACGAGCGAGGCCATATTGACATTAGAGGACATGTGGCGCATTCTTCAATTTCCTATCCATGGAGAGCGAGTGATCTATGATGTGATGCCGAGAGAGATGCATGTTACAATGTGATTGGCCTTGATGTGATCATCTTTTCAGAGGGCTAGATTGAGTTAGAGCACTACAGTCTCACTGTGTCACCCTTTCACTTGGTCATTGTAGCTATCATTTTAGGGCTTGTTGCACCAGATTGGTGGGGCCGATATTTTAGTAAAAAATGGGGGCTCACTTGGGAGCTGATGGTGCAGAGAAGAGTATGCTTTACATGGGGACCAGTACTGCTAGCCTCTCTATATCGATATTTACACGAGTTCGCATACTGCGACAGTAGAGCCATTGGGGCTGGGATCATACTTCTCCATATCTGGGCCTAGGAGCACATCGTCGTGCTCTGCCCATGAGTCACAGTGGTTGATATGGATCCAGATGCTCTAGTCGTATGGAGATACAGGGGAGGACTCTCTTTTACATTCACAGGATAGGTTGGGATCCCTCAATGGAGGAGGGTCACTGATGACATGAGAGCTTTCACATGGCGGTCATATCTTGGATGGCCAACATGGTACGATGACGCCCAAAATATTTTTTTTTCCAGACATGACAGATTGATGCAGGGATGAGTTCAGAGAGTTTGGTGAGCCGCAGGACAGACTTGATGACTAGTACGTTGCCATATTTGCATGTACTACAAGGGATACTTCATGGGGCCTCTACATTCTAGCCCAGGAGGCCATTTATTCCTTCAGACAGTTGGTGGCCAATCCATGGCCATATGATTAGGGTCAAGCCTATGTGGGGACCACATAGGCGTATAGAGATTGGTTTAGGCCACCCCTCAAGTTGACAGTGCTAGGGACACCATCAACACGACATAGAGCCAGGGGTAGAGGGGCAGGATGAGGTCAGGGCTAGGGGGTTGAGGAGAAATAGATGGGGATGGAGATGGGGGTCGAGGAGATAGAGATGGGGATGGAGATGGGGGCCAAGGAGGAGGTGGGCCACCTCAATAGCCCGATTAAGGTAGGGGGCAGCAGGATTAGCCGAGGCAGGACCAGGACCAGGGAAAGTAGGATAAATAGGAGGATCAACCACCTTGAAGAGATCAGGGACCTCCATCACCACCATGAATGCCACCTCCACCTGATCAAAGGGATGCTCATATACATCAGTTACAGGCACATGTCCAGGGGATATAGAGATAGGTTGTTGCTTTGACAGCAGAGAGAGACCAATTGCGGATAGAGTGAGACCAGGCTATCTAGCAGAGATAGGTCACAGAGCTCAAAGTAGCACAAGAGATGGGCAACAGAAAGTAGCTCAAGAGCATGTCCACAAGCTCCTCTCAGAGTTTAGTTTCATTGCAAGAATACAGGGAGGTGATCCGAGAGGCTGATTATTATAGGGTACATTATCATTAGGCTGTGCCTCGAGCATCCCGGGTCCCAGATTTTTCGTAGCAGATAGGGTACCAGCATCCAAAGTATCATGGAGAGAGACAGGCCGATGAGGGAAAGGGTAGCTAGTAGGGCTATCTCACCTTTGATCATAGACATGATTCCTTTTGTGCTCCACGGGCTTGTTTTTGATAGCCCTGTGGGTGATTGTACTTTATGTATTTGATACACACTTGATTCGATTTGTACCATGACAGTGTATTATTTTATTTATGTATGATGCAATGTTCTTACTTTCTATATGTGGTACAATGATTCTATCTTATGTGATGATGATGTGATGTGATGTATGATATTATGATGTGATGCAATGATTTATGGATGCATTTTTTTTTTAGTATCTTTTCTGTACTTTTGATGATGATGTATCCAAATGTGATTGCTTAAACTAATAGATCTATATTGTGATGCTTAATGGATAATGATGATAACATGTATGAGATGCAATATTTTTCTTTTTTCATTATCTTTCTCATGTATGATATGGTGATGCATTTACAAATGTTATGATGATGCACATGATATGATGCGATGATGCATTTTATAATGATGTCTATGAGATGATGTATTTAATGATGATGTAATGATGTATATGTTATGATATGATGCCTATGTTATGATAATGCAAATGGATGATATGTATTGATTGTTATATGGTTATATAATGGATGAAAATGAGTTATATTATGATGTATATGTGATGATGCAATAGATTCTTTGACAATGATGTGAGTTAATAATTCCTATGTGATGGTTTCCTTTATGTTTATGTAATGAATGCATATGTATGGTTTATGAGATGCTTAGAATAACCAGTTTATAATGATGGAAATGCATGAGAGATGATTAATGTTTTTTATATGATATGATATGTATTATATTGATGGATTATGGATGCAGGATGGATGCAATGGAAATGATGATTTGTAATCAACTGTCATGGTACCATGTTAGCATGGAAAGAAGATAGAATAAAGTAAGAGACTCCAACAAGTCAAAAGATGATAATGTTGATGAAAATGATGATGATCTACTTACCAAGGAGTTGGGACTTTAAAGGGCCATTTACCTTATGTTTGATAACACAAATAGATGTGATGCATCAAGGTATAAAGAACCAGGATGGCATTGCACCTAGTGTGATGGACTTTGACTCGACAATTAGATAGGAGTATCCCTATTCACACTTGGCATACGTGACCTTTTTCAGAATGTAGTTCAAATATTTCAAATATCTCAGACCAAAACATAGAAAAGCAAGCCTTCCTATGTAGTCAACAAGACACCTAAAACACCCTCCCTACAAACCAAACAAAGCACACATGACCAAGGTTATATTACAAGAATATCCAACAAGCACAATAGATAAAAAGATAATGATCATTGCCCCATTCCTTTCTCTCTAAACCCCTTCATTTGGAACATCATCGAGAGGTCATCGAAATGAGTGCAATAAGATAAGTCAAAAGACAAAGATAAAGTAAACAAACAAGCTAATGTTCTTCATACTGCTAGCCAAGACTAAAATACAATGATGCTTGATGTTGATGTCCATTGTAGGAAGGATGCATCCCAGGACATGATGTTATCAAATGATTGATTTGGGACTGATTGGATGATAGGCTATTGACACAAAGAGTTGACCAATCTTTCTTACGTACTAACCTAGACTTGAGACCTTGAAGTTTGAGTTTTCATTTTTAACCTGCTAGACTCGTTTCCAACTATTTCACCAAAGGTTGAGGATGATGATTGATTTATTATGAGTGATGTTTATTGCAGGTAAAAGCGAGATGGTATGGATGGATTTTTTCAAATATTTGGATGTTTTTTGAAATGTTTTGAGGAAATTTTTTTTGGGTTTTTTTTAGATTTTTCAAATGTTTTGATTTTCAAAATTTCCAATTTTTAGGTGTTTTCTAAGATTTTGACCAAAGACCTAACCTAAAGACCTATCCTAGGGGCCTTGGGGGATGATCAACAGATTAGCCTTGCCTACGTTATACATGCATAGACCACGTAGTTCGATTGATGCATACTCAATTATTGATGAAATATGAACAAATGGATTTCCAGTTTATTATGACAGACTCCTAAAGGGCTGACCTAAGTGTCTTGATGGATGATCAAAGATCAATCTTTCCTATGTTCAGAGATTAGAGACTCATAGTTTGATAAGATGACTTTGTTTTTGACTTTTTGACTTTTTGACCTATTTTTAGGTTTTGATATGTTTTGAATGTTTTTGGATTTTCCAATTTTAGGAAGACTTCAAGAATATACATGAATCCGATCGATGAGAACATTCCCCCAATGTGATGTAATAAAATACTCCAATAAAGGCAAGACAAAATGGCCTTAAGAATGGGCCGAGTAGTACTAGGAGGGATCATGAGGGGAACACAAGACCAAGCTATGATGTAGGTGAGGGTGAGTGATGGATGGAGATATGGAATGCGACGGAAGTGTAATGGATGGGTGGATGGATGATGCATAACAAGCCATGGAGATTTTGGTGGATGGAAGGTGCTTATTTACATAAGGCGCCTATTTTCCAGGTTTTCACCAAGGTACTTGCCCAAAGCGCCACCGAATGGTTTTCACTAGAGGATGATTTTTCTCTTTACTATTTTAATCCTTTTTTTGATTTTTTTTTATTTTTGCTTTTTTTAATTTTTTTGTTGTCACCAAGATTCCTGTTTGCCAAGTTTTCATCAGGGTGACCATTTTTTCAGGATATTTTCTAATTTTTTTTGTATTTTTCATTTTATAACTTGAAATATTTAGGCATAAAACTTTTTCAGATGAGAGCTTTTCATGGGCTCCTACAAAAGCTCGCCTTCTAGTGTTGATAATTGATATTCCCCTAACTTGTAATTGGCTATGATGATAAAATGCCCCAACCAATTGGGTTCAAATTTTCCTTTACTATCTGGGTTGGGTACATTCTTCTAATTTTCCTTTAGCACAAATTCTCCGACCTTGAAGGTCCTGCTCCTAAGCTTCTTGTTGTAGTTCCGCTTGAGAAAGTTTTGATAGACCTGTAGATGATTCAAGGCATCCATACGCCACTCATCCAACAATTCTAGCTTGTTTAGTCATGAAACCTGGTACTCTTCATTTGTGATGTGGTTTTGTAGTGATATTCTCAGTGATGGGAGCTCCATCTTGATGGGTAATATGGCTTCTGATCCATAGAATAGGGAAAAGGGGGTGGCACCTATGGGTGTGCGGATGCTTGTTCGATAGGCCCAGAGGGTGGGATTTAATTGCAAGTGCCAATCACAACTAGCTTCATTGATTGTTTTCTTGAGGATTTTTCAAAATGGTCTTGTTTGTATCCTCAGCTTGGTCGTTTCCTTGGGGATAATATGGGGTGGAAAAGCGATGTTGGATTTTGAGTTTTTAGCATAAGTCACAGACATCCTGATTTTTGAATGGTGTCCCATTATATGAGCTAATGGCTTGTGGGACATCATAGCAGCATATTAGGTAGTTTAGGATGAACTTGGATATTTGCTTCCTAGTAATGTATGTCATGGGGATGGATTCCACCCACTTTGTGAAATATTCAATGGCAGTGATGATGAATTTATGCCCACTAGATGAGGTAGGGGTGATTTTTCCAACAAGATCGAGCCCCCACTGTGAAAAGGGCCATGGTGTGACAATCGAGTGGAGCTCTTGAGTTGGTGCATGGATGAAGTCCCCATGCTACTGACATTGTAGACACCTTCTAACATAATCATGTGCTTCTCTTTCCATGGTAGGCCAATAATACCCTGTCCTCAACAATTTCTTGGCCAAGGTCATTCCGCTCGAGTGTGAACCAAAAATGTCGTTATGTACCTTGGTTAAGGAAGTTAATGCCTCCTCAACATTTAAGCAATGTAATAGGGTTCCTTCAATGCTTCTACGGTAAAGGGTATCTCCTAGGATGATAAAATGGGATGCCTTTTTGACAAAAGATCTTTTGAGGTTTTGGGTTATGTCAGCTAGGAGGACTCCTATTCTTAGATACGTGTATATATAATGGTACCAGGGATCACTAGGACCAACGATTTTGTAGAAAAATTTAGACTTTGATACCTTGAATGCAGGCACGAGAAGCTACTCTACGAGGAATTCCTATTTTGGAATGTTGCGTGGGACATCTAGGAGTGATCCAATCGTAGCCATTGCATCTGTTGCTCTGTTGTTTGCTCTTGTAAGTTGCTAGAATGAGATATCAATGAATAATTCCTTAAGGCTTTCCACCAACTTCTTTTATGGGGTCACCTTTTCTTCCTTTGTTTGATACTCATCATTTACTTGATTGATCACGAGCTATGAATCCCCATAGACTTTAAGTGCCATTATCTGCCATTGCACTCTATTCTTAGCCCTATGGAAAGAGCTTTATATTTTTTGATGTTATTTGTGCAAGGGAATGACAATGTGTATGATTTTGGAATGCAATCCCCTTGTGGGGTGATGAATAAGATTCCTACGCCTGATCCATGTTGCGTGTAGGATCCATCAAAGTACATTTTCTAATGATTTGCTACACTTAAATTGAAGATTGATTCATCAGGGAATTATGAGACAAGGGGATTCTCTGAGTAGATTGGTGCCTCCGCTAGTTGGTTTGCAACAGATTTCCATTTGATGGCCTTACGTTCCACGTACTCAATATCATGTTTTGTGAGGATCATGACCCACTTGGTTGTTTGCCTTGTAAGCATTGCTTTGGAAAGCAAGTACTTAAGGCGATCTATCTTTGCGATGAGTTTTATTTGATAGGCTAACATGTAATGCCTAAACTTTTGTGTTGCAAGTAAAATTGCTAGACATGCTTTCTCAATAGATGTGTATTTTAGTTCATGGCCCACCATAGTTCTACTGATATAATAGATAGCTCTCTCTTTTCCATTTTCATCATGCTATTTTAGGAGAGCGCCGAGAGCTGCCACTGTTGCTGATATGTATAAGATCAAAGGTTTGCCTAGAATTGGCGGCATGAGGACAGGCGGTGTGAGTAAATACTCCTTGATCTTGTTGAAGGCTTCATCACACTTTTCATCTCACTTGTATGCTACCCCCTTGTGGAGTAGATGAGAGTAGGGGACTGCCTTGTTTGCTAATTAAGCTATGAACCAACAGATTGACTGGAGCCTCCCTTGTAGGCCTCTTAGCTGTTTCAATGTCTTGGGTGCCTCCATCTCAAGAATTTCCTTCACCTGAGTAGGACCTATTTCAATTCCTCTCATAGACACAATTTATCCCAACAACTTCCCTGATTGTACGTCAAAGACGCACTTCTTTGGATTAAGGAAAACTTTGTATTCCTCCAGTCTGTCGAAGATGGAGATTAGAGATGGTATGTGATCTCGCATTTTCTTAGATTTTTCCAATATTTCGTTGACATAATCCTCCACAGTCTATTAGAACATTTCATGAAAGATTAATTTCATGGCCCTTTGATAGGTTGCTCCAGTGTTCTTTAGGCTGAACAACATCATGTTCCAGCAATATGTCCCCCATAGACAAGTAAAAGCCATTTTGTGATGGTCTTCTTTGGATATCATGATTTGGTTATACCTGGAGAATCCATCCATCAATGAAAGCATCTAATGTCCCACGACCATATCTACAATCATATCAATGTTGGGAAGCAGGAAGTCATCTTTGGGGCATGCCTTGTTTAGGTCTCTAAAATCTATGTAGATACAGATGCCCCCAGTGGGCTTTGACACGGGTACTAGATTTCATACTCACTCTGGATAGTCGATAGGCCATATGAACCCTACATCAAGGAGCTTTTGCAGTTCCATTTTGACCAATAATGCTATCCGGGGATGCATTTTTCTGAGTTTTTTTCTAATGGGCTTTGATTTAGGGTAAACTACTAGATGGTGGACCACAACCTCCAGATCAAGCCCGGGCATGTCAGCATAGGTCCATGCAAAGTTTGTATTTCTTTCCTTCAGGAACGCAACTAGAAGTTCTTGCTCTTCTGTGAGAAGTGACTCTACATAGAATGTTATGTGTGGTTGTTCTTCTATCCCCATGTTAACTGGATTGCATTTCTTGGCTAATATTGCTGACTTCTCCTGATGTATTGCATTGAGAGGAAGATTGAATCCTTCATCCTCTGGTGCCCCAGAGAGGTTTTCACCGTTGGATATGTGCTTTATTTTTTCTTTTTTTGGGTCAGAGAGTGCCACAATGTGGTTTTCACTCAAGGACCTAGAGATTATTCTCAATTTTTCACTTTTGCGACTAAAGGATTCAATTGTTTCCCCATAATAAGCCTGTGTGTCTAATATGATATCAAACCTAGCTTTGTGGTCTCCATATGGTATGGTATCCCTCAGTCCCATGAATTCTGAGAGCACTTCATCATTTTCAAAAGTGTCCAGAATTGGTAGTCCTCGTTGGTTGTAATCGATGAGTTGGGGGTAGACTAGGCTTATTTCATGGGTTTGATGGTCATTGGTCTCAAAAGACAAGGTGCTAATCATTAGTAGGGAGGTATCTTTGAAAAGAATAGGAAAGTTAGTTATGGGATCTTCATCATTACTACTCATATCTGGCATGCCAAGGGTAAAGTTTTCTATGACCTGACTCATGGATACTGGTATTTGAAGGGTGGAAGCTGATAGCTGAGAGGGGTTTTTAACCTTCCTAACCGAGGCACCTCTTCCAAGTATGGTCACCCTCGGAGGGGTACATCCGAGGCCAAGATTTCTTATATGCATCTCAGGAATGAGAGGTACTAGAAGCCCATTGTCATTTTGTCCAAGCTTCTTGTTTCTGTCATAACCCATACCAAGCATCATTTGTAATCCTTTACTGCTCTCATTCATGGATAGGTCAGGCATGAGCCTTTCATCTTGGTACAGTAAGCTTGATATGTCTCTTTCATCTATTACTTCCTGACTTAGATCTCCCCATCTTTTGAATTTAGCAGGATCTACTCTAAAAGTTTGGGATGAGGTTTCAACTGACTGGGGTTGCCCATGGGACCTAGGAGATTGAGGCAACTCTACCACCACAAAATAATTTTTCTTCATTTTATAGTCCCCACACCCATTGTCTTGGATTATGACCTTGATCTCAGATATATCAGGGATGGCAGGTGTCTTTGTCTCAAAAGTGGAAGGAAAAGTGGCTGGGTCTACATATAGGGTTGTAGGGCCTTCACCGTTCTTTGGAACTTGGGGAATTTTATAGTATTTTGCTTCTAGGCCCTTGCAGTATGCAAATGGTTTAGGATCACCATGAATCATGACCTCTTTATTTTCATATGGGAATTCGACACATTGATGAAAGGTCGATGCAACCACTTGCATCCCATGGATCCACGGATGCCCCAGGAGAATGTTATAGGGTAGATCAAGGTCAAAGAATTGGCAGGTTGTTTCCATAATGGTTGGCCTTACTTGGATAGGAAGTTGGATAGTGCCTTGAGACACTCTTTCCTGATCATCATAATCTCTGATTGTGATGCCCTTACCCTTTTCAATGGCATCCTCTGAGAATCCCATATTTTTTATCAATTTGAGGGAACAAATGTTAAGTCTTGTGCCTCCATCCACCAAGACTCTTTTGACTTTATTTTTGTGAACCAGGACTTCAAGGTGAAGAGAACAATTGTGAGATGGTTGGGAGGGGAATTCTTGATCAGAGAATGTTAGGAGGCTTGGGATGGTGATATTTCTGACCATAGCTTGGAACTGGTCAACATCTAGATCTGTAGAGACAGTCGACGAAGCCAATGCTTCCTCTAGGATTTTTTTGTGGGTGGGTGATATCTTCATCAACTCCATGATGGAGATCTGTGGGGGTGTTCTCTTTAGTTGGTCGAGGACAATGTAGTCGTTGGGGGCAGATTTTGGATTGGAGGTGGATGCTCTAGGTGGCTGGGATGATCGAACAATGGTGACCTTGCCGCTGTGTGTGGTGACTCGACAATCAACTTTGGCTTCTTTGATGGTGACAACGATGACCATTTCATCAATGGATGAGACAACATGATCATATGCATGGTTCACTCTGGTATACTTTTGTTTCCCATGGTTATTTCCCTTGTTATGATTCAACATCAGATTCGTGTATATCTTTAAGTCTTGATTTTCGGTAGGTTGTTCCACATTTATGATCTTGTCATCTATGAGGTCTTGGATTATATTTTTCAACCTCATGCAACTGGCAGTTGTGTACCTTGATTTTGTGAAAATCACAAAGGTGGTTTTCATTGTACCATGGTGGTTTTACTTGGGGTTCCTGATAGTTCTCATAAGTGGGAATCTTAATGAGATTTTTGTTCACCAGTTTCTTCATGATTGATTCGATTGGTCCCCCAGGGCAGTTTACTTCTGCTTGGGGGGATATTTGTTTCACGAGGGTGGTCCCCCTTGATCATTTAGGTTGTTGATTTGATTGGTGGTTGGTTGCTACGATACCATGCTAGCTTGCGTATTGTTTCAATTTTTATTCTACGGTTGCTCGTATGTTTGGGTGTTTTGCTTTAGAGCACTGATTACAACCTTGGCGTCCACCACACCATCATTTGTGACATTTTTGTTTCTTACCTAGGTGCAAGGTTTTTCATTATAGCTGGTGGATGGATGATTGTCTTGAGGTTCTTGATATGAGGGTGTCACTCCTTGTGAAATAAGGGCTCATTCGATATTGAGCACCTTGGAGATCAATTGGTCGTATGTGGTGATACCTTGTACCTTGAGATGGAATGCCAAGGTTTTCTCAAGATTGGATATGATGGTGCAAACTTGTTGTTCTTTTGGCATGGCCCATTTGCTTCTGTTGGCCTTGGATCACCATCTTTGCAAGAAGGAAGTGAATGATTCCCCCTTAGCTTGTTTAAGATCCGATAGTTCCTCTAGGCTGACATCCATACTAATATTGAAGGAATATTTTTTTATGAATGTGTCCACTATCTCTTGGAACTTTTTGATGCTAGGAGGAAGGTGAGAGAACCACTCCATATCTTGTCCATCCAAACTTTGAGGAAATAGCCGCATCAGATATGTATCATCATATGTGACTTCCATGCAATGCACTTGGAATTCCCTAATGTCATCTTTAGGGTTTCCTGTCCCATGATATTTTTTGAATTTAGGGATTTCAAACCCCTTGTGGAATGGTTTCATTGCAAGGATCTTGTCAAATGCATAGGGGCACAAGTTGCTTGGTGTCTTGGTGATTTTCCCTGATTGAAGATCAAGCACTTGCTGTGAGAGCAACTTGATTTGTGTTGTCATTTCATCTTGTGGATTAGGGGGTAGAGTGAATGTGTTTTGGAGTGGTTGAGGTGTTTGAGTGGTAGGTGGGGTATTGGGTGTATTGGTGGGAATTTGTTGCAAGCTCTATTGATATACCTGCATTTGTTGTTGCGCCAACAATGCTTGTTGTTGGTCACGTTGTTGTTGTGCCAACAACGCTTGATGTTGGTCATGTTGTTGTTGTGCCAACAATTCTTGTTGTTGGGCTAATAATGTTGCTTCTTGTTGTGCTTGATACTATTGCAAGACTTGTTGATATTCCTATTGTTGGGATGCTTGCAATTGTGCCTAGTATTGCGCCTGTGATTGCACTTGTTGAGCTTGGTATTAGGCTTGTGCTTGAGCTTGAGCTTGCACTTGAGCTTGCACCTGAGCTTGCCCCTGAGCTTGAGCTTACACTTGAGCTTGTGATTTTTGGGAAGCTTGTGCAATTTGTGTAGCCTGTGCGGCTTGTGCATCCTATGCGGCTTGAGCGGCTTGAGCTGCTTGTGCTGCTTGTACAACTTGAGCAGCTTGGGTGGCTTGTTATTGTTGTAATAGGGCTTGGGCTTGAACATCCTTTTGTGCTTGTTGTGCTTGTTGCGCTTATTGTGCGGCTTGTGTTGCTTGTGCTTGCTAAGCAGCTTGGGCTTGTTGAGTAGCTAGTTGTGCAGCTTGTTGATTTTGAATTTGTTGAAGCACTTTTTGATAGGAAACTTGCTAAGCTGCTTGCAACACGATGCTATATTGGTTTGTTGTGTTTTATTTTGGTGGTGGAAGATTCGGAATGGTGTTTGTTGTTGTGATGAGAGGCATCATTGTATTGATGATTGGGACTTGTGTAGTGGATGGTGCGATTGATATGCTCAGTGCAATTGATGTGTTTGGTCCTTAAGAGACCATGTTTATGGATGGTTTCCATTTAATGTTGTGATATTGATGGAAAATTTGGAGGATTAGGTAAGATGTTCTCATTGATGATCAGGGGGTTGTTTTGAATGAGTGGTGGTAATAGAGGTAGCCCTAAACCGAGAGGTGATGTGGATGTTAATGGAAAAGGTGGAAGTGATGGAAATAATGATGATGAGGGGTTAAAGATACCCCTTGGTCTGAATAGCCCACCTTCTCCTTGTGAGGTCATAGGCAGAGAGGTTTGTGTGTTGAGGGGTGTTGCGTGAAATGATGATGACGTGTCATTGGGATCATGAAAAGTGAGAGGAATGTATGGGTGTAGCTAGTTTTTCATAACAGACTGACCCAAGATGGTGTTAGCGTCCAAATCTTGGTTGTTCATAAGGGGATGTGTTTGCAGTGCATTAAGAAATGTGCTCCCCTTATTGATGATAGGTTGTGTTAGAGCGATGGATGATGTGATTTGGGGGATGCTTTGGGTGATGCTTTGAAATGGAGGTGTGGATGAAATTAGGGTTGTGAATGATATTGGGGGTATGATTCCAAAGGGTTGTTCCACAATAGTTCTCACATCAAAATCGGAAGGGAGTTTAGCCCCTTGTTTTTCCAATTCAAGCATATATTTGGAAGGATTGTGTTTCATCATAGTATTGACAATTTTATGTGTTTCAGGATTTTGGACCATTTCAATAATCTCATCTTGTGTCATCCCTATCATGTTGTTGGTGACATCCTCTACTTGGAAACCTTCCTCCTGATGGTCTTGTGGAAGGGGAGGAAAATTGAGAGTGGGATTGCTAGTCCTAATGGGATTGATTTCAGCAATGGTTTGACTTAGATCACTTGAAGTTGATGTTTCTTTGTTGGTCTCTATGCTCTTCTTGTGTTGTGATCTAGTTTGAACCATAAAATAGGGATCAATTTTTGAGAATGTAAGAGATGAACCTCTAATTCTTTGGATTGATCTAATCTTAGGGACAAAAGAGAAAATCTAGGATGATTAAAGATCAAAGGGTGATAGTGAAATGTGTGAAAGATGGATGATTAGTGAATGATTGGAACTCTTTGAGAAATATTGAAGGAGATGTTAAACTTTAGGACTTGGATTGATGTTTGATTTGATTTGGGATTGGTTCAATTTAATTTGGATTTGGATAGTGAACTCATAAACTCTAAGAGGTTGGATGAAAACCTAGAGTAAATTTGTCCACAAGATGCTTAATTTGACTAAATGTGTAAAAAAGGATTCATCTATACACACCTAGCCAAACAAGATGATTTTTGTTTGGTTTGATTTTGGATAATGAATCCTAAACCCCAAGATGTTGGATGTTATCAAGGGATAGACTTGTTCACAAGGATTGATAATTTCACTACATATGTGGAGAAGGATTCATCTACACAAATCTAATCAAACAAGATGATTTTGATTTGTTTCAAATGGTTTTCCCAAAGTTTAACATGAAGGATTTTTTCAATATTTTCAAGAGTTATTGGTGAGATAATTTTTGGATTAATGTTTTGAAGGATGAATGAAAGTGATTGGTTTGATCCTAAATGAACCTAAAAAGACTCTTGTTTACAAGACCTTGGTGTTGAAGAACATGCAATACTTCCTATGTGATATACTCAAACCTTTGAAAGAGACTTGGATTTTGACAATACTAAAATAAGTACAAATTTGGATTGTTCCTTGATGCACATTTGTAAAGCATAGAAAACCTTTTCTTGTGATCCTTTTGACTAAGACCTTTGTTCTTTGGCTTCCAAATTTTGATCTTTTGGGAAATCATTTGGAAGAGCACATGTGTGGGGTTCAATTGTTTCTTAGCTTTGCTTAGTGAATTATTTTTACCACAACCAATTCTTGATTAGGTTTTCAAACTAGATGTCTAATGTCTAAATTTTTTCTCATCCCACAAAGTCCATTATGTGGAAATCAAGGAAATTAAGGAAAAATTTCCCTATTTTGTTGACTTTTGTGAGAAAATGGAGATATAGATTCAAATGTTTAGAAACTTCTAAGGATAGAATCCCTAGGGCAAGCAATAACACTCAAATTTTTTCAAAGGTATTTACTCTAAAGGGTTTGAAATTTGATGTTTATGTTGAATGTTTGTTTTCCCAATGTTTATGATCAAGCAAAGTATTTTTGATTCCAAGAACATGCACAACCCTATAGATATGAAATATAGTATTTGTTGAGTTCCCACTTGGATAAATCCAGCTACATGTACTCGTAGTGGATGATTAGATGCTTGACCACACAGGCTCCCCCTTACAGTGCACTCGCTTCTTAGGTCATCCAAGCATCAGTACCTATAAAAATCCCATGGCATACTTCTCATCTCTACTAAGAGCTGTAAAAAATGTGGGACAACTTTAGAATGACCGTTCTTGCACCAACAAATAGATCAAGGATTTTGGCCTATTCTAAACAAAGGTTCTAGTAGGGTCATTTCGTTTGTGGGGGATCATCCATGCAACAAAATACCATTGCTTCCATTCTTGTTGGAACAATCCTCATGATACTTTCCTTTCCTCAAGTACCCACACTTATATACTGGTTGGAAGTCGCTTGGATTTAGCATGTTCCCGGTTGGGTCGTTCCCTTGGGTGAGTACTTTTTCCCACAAGGCAGGCCCTCTAGCGATAAAAAAAAGTGAGCAAGTACATCTATAGTTTGATCGATCTTCGTTGAGAAACAAAGAGAGGACACATGCGATATACCTAACTCACACTGCAAGATTTGTTCAATTTTAGAATCCAAATTGAAGTGTGGAGGCAACCACTTACACAACTTAATATCACCAAAATCATTTTGATTCTCAAGATCGTCTGAGGCGTGAGAAAAGTACATACGTCTTTTAGATGATATTATTTTGGGTAAGTGATTATAAAACATAGATGCACATGCTCATTTTAAATCCTCAAAGCAATGATTAGATTCTTTTTAAAGCACCAAACGGAAATATGAAAATTGTTTGTTCAATTTTTAACCTTAAACAAAATCTAGTAAGTTTTCCTAAAGTTCTTTTTAACCCTTTTTCTTGTTCGTTTTAAACCCAAATTGAAATCTATTGAATCCTAAAAGCTTGAAGGGGTAAAGTCCTTAGACTCAGAATAATAATTGCTTCCAAAAGTGTCTAAAGACACTTGATACAATGGATAAATGTTGTTATACTTCAAACTCCTCCTTTCTCCTTCCTTTCTTCTACCTACAAAAATTGATTAATCCAAGAAAAACAAAGGTAGAAAACAGGTCAATAGCTTAAAATGATCAAAAGAAAAAAAATACATGTTGAAATAACTTAAAATTTGATCCTTTACCCCACCCCAACAACACAACCTGCATATGTGTCACAGTTTAAGGAAGTCAATGGTGCTATATAGTGCTGCTAGGTTTGGTAGCGATGCTCTATAATATAACAAAGAGTGTGATTGTGGCGGTATTTATGTCAGCGTCACAGTTTAGAGTTTGAAAACCCAACATTAGAAAAATAGATCAGTGTCGCAGTTTAGAAATTTGAATTTTTGGACGGGAAGACCTTAGTGGTGGAGTTTGGAGTTTGTAGTGTCATTGTATGGCACCGCTAGAAGGCTTGCGTCACTGTATGGTTTCTTTGAACTGATAGTGGTGTAGTTTCCTGTAGACACATAAAATCACAAAAACTACAAAATTTTGTCAAAAAACATGTTAAGAATTTGAGATTCTGCCCTCCTTATAGCACCAAAATGTGAACCCCAATCCTAGACCTAAACAAATATAGCAAACAAACACAATATTAGATCCATATGCAAGTTAGAACTAAGATTCCCCATGAAATTCATCTACAATGTTCAAAATAGGAAAGAAATAAAGAACAAAACAAGAAAATCAATTAAATCCTATTTAAACATGCAAACTCTCAATCCCATGGGGGAATTGGTGCCAATTTGATGTGGAAATTGGCTCTTTCCCAACTCCTTTGCAAGCTTGATGAAGATTGATCCACTTGATGATGATGAACAATGTGATTCCTTGATAAAATCTGCAATAACCTAGCTATGATGATGGAAAATTCTATGGAAATGGATGAATTTTCTCTAAATGTGAAGATAGTAACTTTTTCTCTAAGTTTTGGATCCCAAATACAAAGGAAAGTCTTCTATTTATAGAAGAACAAGATGGAAGAATGAGCAAAATGAAGCAATGTGGGATCATTCAACATCCAATGGCCAAGTGCCACTTTTCAATATGTGAATGGAGGAAGCTTGAGCACATTTTGATGAATGCACACAATAAATGATATTAGGTGGAATTCAAAATTTATGAAATGACATGTTGGAAGGAGAAAGGAATGAATTAAATGCCACTTGGCTCAATGCACAGGGACATGTAAGAGGAAATGAATTCCTTGTTGGAAGGACACACCCATTTGGAGGGATTTTCAAACTTGGAGGAATATTCCCTTTTTGATGCCATGTTGAAAGTAATTAAGGGAATTATTAAATCAAAGAAATGACTTATTGGTGCAAGTTGCAAAATCTAGAGGATTTAGGTGATTAGGATTAAATTAATCAGGATTTGATTAATTTAATAGGGGATTAGTTGATGTGACAATTTGATTTAGATTTTTGGATTGATTTAAATCAAAGTTGAGAGGAATATGATTTAGATTTAATTAAATAAAGATTTTGATTTATTTAATTAAAGAGGGTGTTGGTGTAAATAAAGTTTTGTACCTAGTTAATTCATTACTAGGGGACTTATTTACACATGTTAAGTTTACTTAGGTCCTAGGAAGGAATCTTTCTAGAAGGTGTTAGTTGTCATTAGTTGTTATCTTATCCTTTGACAACTACTACATGTGAACCTAGGTAAGTGTGATTAGTTGTCTCATGTCATATGATTAAGACACTTGTCATAATCCTATGACAGCTTGCATCTCACCTTGGTTATATAACCAAGGGATCTCTCATTGTACTATCATCTCATATCATTGACATTGAATACAGTTTATTATTTTCATATTCATTTCTCTCTTTTTGTGCTTTCCATTTGGTCTCAAGATCTTGGCATCCATAGCCAATTCTAACATGGTATTAGAGCAGGTTGGGTGCCATTGGAGTCTTTTTCTGAAGAGAGATACCAGATTTGGGGGTGCTCTATTTTTGGCTCTTTATTGCAGGTTTAAATCAAAGCTTGTTGGTGCAAATCCAAGCTCACCATTGCATCTAGAAGGTTCGAGAAAGTCAATTTTTCTTTTTGTTTCATCCAAATCAGACATACGAGGCCAAATCTAAGAGGGTTTGAAGCTGAAGAGTGGTTGCCAGATCCAGAAGGTAGCTGCATTTTTGGAGCATTTTGGGTCAAATTTGACCCTACCATTGTGTCTAGAAGGGCCAAAAACCCTAAGATCAACTGCCAATTCGTCCAAATTGGAGCAATTGTCCCATGAGGAAAAAAATTTTTGCCCAAAGAGTTGTATGGCCCCCCAGGCGTCATAATGATAGCGTCGGTACGAATTTTCTAATAAAAAAATTTATTTTATTTGTAGAAATTTTTTGAAATTTTTTTACGGAAATTTTCATTTTTACCGATTAAAAGTCATTGTAAAAATTTTATTGAAAAATCATAAAAAAGAAATCAAAAAGTTCTGCAGATTTTTTTGCACACTGTACATCATATCTTTCTCTGCAATATCGGGTACCTTTTTTACCCTACGTACCGCACTCTCCGCATGGTCAGGTTCTATTTGCCTGCCACATTCCACTGATGGCAAAAAGCATTCCAAACTAGCCGGTGGTCACCAAAAATATCGACAGCTGGTAAAGTTCACGCCAGTCAATTGAAAACCGTCCAACCAATATAAAAACCGGCGATCACTCAAATTCGGTGACAGAAAGAATATTCTGAAGTATCTTCTGCAGATTCCCTCCAGCGATGCCCATCAATTTTAAGCTCATCATCGGCGAATATTCCGCAGGGGGAGAATATTTTGACGGCCCGACAGACATCAAATTTAATTTCCTGTTCTATTGATGTCATCACGTGTCAGCGATGACATCAACACTTAATTGAAATTTTTAGCCCCCTCATGATTGGAGTTTTCATTTTTGCAGCTCAACTTCAGAGGCTCATAACTTGCTCACTTTGACTCCTTTTTTCGAGCAATTTTTTTTATTTGGGCTAGAATTTCGCACTCTTCACAATGGTGCAATCAATTTTTGGTTTTGGTTCCTGGTTTTTCCAGAATAGGTGTTGTTTCTTTGTCCTCATTTTGGAAATTTTGGGAGCTCATATCTTGCTCCTACGGTAACATTTTTGGGTGCAGTTTTTTTTTTTGAAAGTGCATGATTTTTTGTGTACTTATCAGTGGTATGATCAGATTGATCTCATTTTGTACCAAAAATTCTACTCGATTATGTGGCCTTTTTTGGCATATGTAAGTACCAAGATCAAAGTCGACTTTGCTATTTTGGCAAGTGGCAATTGTAAACGCACTAAGTATAAAGTGTCAAATTAGATATTGCTTTGGGGGGTTTCTTGATTGAGTGATTTGGGGGGGTAATCTTGTAGTGGTTGATTTCATTCTTTTTGCTTGGTTTGTGTTCTTGCAATGGGGAAATCTCAAATTGAACTCCTAACTCCACATAATTATGCTATATGGAGAAAATCAGTATGAAACTATCTCATCATGAAAGGTCTAATAGGTCATCTAAAGGACACCATTCAAAAACCTATTGATGCTAAAGAGTTGGAAAGGTGGGACATTGATCGTGAGAAAACACTTGGATGCATATGTTCATTAGTCTCATTTGATTTGCAATTTCATATTGAATCATGTAATACACCTAAAGAGGCATGGGAGACTTTTGAAAAATTGTATGGTAAAACAGATAAGATTAGAGGCTATCAGATTGATAATGATTTGATGAATCTTGATTCTAAATGTTTTGACCACATCCAAGACTACATCTCCAAAATCAAGCAACTAAGAACATAGTTGAAAGAATGCAGTATTGAAAAAGAGGATTTACAATTGATTCTGAATGTGTTATCCAAGCTTGGTCCTGAGTATTCAATTTTTGTTTATGGATTTCATACCCATCGACTTTCTATGGGAGCATCATATGTTGATCCTAAGTTTGATGACTTTGTGAATCTCCTAATCCAAGAGGAAGCTAAGTTAATGAACATGGGTCTAATCAAGTCTTCCAAGCCACAACCATTGGTGGCTAATGAGTCTAAGGTACAAAAAGAATCATGGAATCTTGATAAGAAGCAAAAGAAGAAAAAGAACAAGCCACATAAAGAATCAAAATCCTCATCCTCCTCAAAAGGAGAATCATCTAGGAAGAAGAGGCCTTTTTGTGCATATTGCAAGAAGGATGGACATGAAGAACACTATTGTTATAAGAAGGATGTTGATGAGTTGAAAAATATTCTCAAAAGCAATCACATTGATTTTCCTTCTAAAATATTTGAATCTTCTTCTCCTTCTACTTCAAATAGTCTAAAAATGACAAATGTCAAGCATCTATATCAGGAAATAAAGGACAAGCTCTTTGTGCTCTTTCAGGTCCAGGATTAGGGAGATGGCTTCTAGATTTAGGAGCATCTCATCATATGGAATCTTCACAAACTATCTTCTCTTCATTTCAGCCTTGTACTATGTCTCCTATCTTGATGGGAAACAATACATACATGAGTGTAACAGGGAAGGGATCTATTAGTTTTGGGGACAACACTTTTCAGGATGTCTTGTGTGTTCCTCATTTGACGAACAATCTTCTTTCCATATATCATATTACACATGGCGGAGATGGGAGAACTGTGGAGTTCACACCTGATTCTGTCATCATTCGAGACTTGGAGACTAGAGTTATCATTGCTACTAGGGCTTGATCATTCATCTCGGTTGTATACCTTTGCACTATTTGCTTCTAATGATGACAATGTTCCTTTGGTTGTTGATCACATGAACCATGATTCAGAGGAGACATTTTGCTTTTTGAACTTGGGAGTTCTCACATCAGATCTAGTTCTTGAGCCATGCATTTCATCTCCTCCATCTACTGTTGTACTTGATGATGCTTGTGTTGCTATAGTTTTGGCTCCTAGTGATTCAATGCAACAGGATCCTCATTGTCTTCCAGATATGGCTACTTTGGATGACTTCCTGATAGGTATTTCAAACTTGTTTGTGGAGTCTCATCTTGCAGATTTGGCAGACACAATTGATAGAATTCATCTTCTCTTTGATGAAGATGCTCCTTCTTTAGTTGTTGTGAGGGAACACCTTGACCCTCTTGTTCATTCTCTACATGATCATTCTTCGCAAATTGGCGTGAGTGTGGATACTTTTGTATAGCATTTGGAGGATGCTTCTTTGTCTTTAGAGGGGATATCCTTGTCTTTGGATTGTGTTCTACATTTATCTCTACTAGATGTTGGATTGTCCTCTTCATCAGTGTAGCCTAGAATGCATGTTTGGAGTGTGTCAACTTTTGACATCGACGTGGAGACACTTGAACATCATTCAAAGACATCATTCATCATCCATATTCCTAACATCCTACATACATCCATGGTTTTGTTTCTTCCTAAGGGGAGGAACGTTGTTCAACAAGATTGAATCATCTTCAACATTCAATGTCGAGCTTCTACCATCATTGCAAGAGACTCAACATTGAGGGGGGGCTGCCTTGTCTCTCTTCTACTTCTCTCTTATGGGGGGGTCTTTTTCCTCACATGGGGTTTTTACCTTCTCATTCTTCATTGAGAGTATTTCATTTTTTTATTTCATCTCTCTTTTGGGGAGGAGTTTTGTCCCACTGGGTTTTCTCCTTTTCTCCATTTATGAGAGATTTCATTGTCATTTCATTTGCATTTGTACATGGGTACCTAACATGGCCTAGTAGTTGGGACCCATTCTTGCATCTTTGTGTCATTTGCATAATAATCTGCTACTCCTTAAGTTGCACTTAAGGGGGGGTGTTGGTGTAAATAAAGTTTTGTACCTAGTTAATTCATTACTAGGGGACTTATTTTCACATGTTAAGTTTACTTAGGTCCTAGGAAGGAATCTTTCTAGAAGGTGTTAGTTGTCATTAGTTTTTATCTTATCTTTTGAAAACTACTACATGTGAACCTAGGTAAGTGTGATTAGTTGTCTCATGTCATATGATTAAGACACTTGTCATAATCCTATGACATCTTGCATCTCACCTTGGCTATATAACCAAGGGATCTCTCATTGTACAATCATCTCATATCATTGACATTGAATACAGTTTATTCTTTTCATATTCATTTCTCTCTTTTCGTTCTTTCCATTTGGTCTCAAGATCTTGGCATCCATAGCCAATTCTAACAAAGGGGATGATGTTAGCTTAAATTAAACAAGGTTTAATTTATTTAATTTAATAGGATGACTTTAGAGATTTAATTAAATAAAATGGATTATTTAATTAAATCGAGACTAATAAGGTTAATTAAATAAAATTGATTTATTTAATTAACAAGAAATGATGACTTAATTAGATCAATTTGATTTATTCAATTAAGGGATGAAAGGTGATGACTAGTTAAGAAGATGATTCAGGATCAAATGTGTCGGTATATTTTCCATGTGTACATGGATATATCATTCCTAAAGGGAGAAGTTTCACTTGTCATAATGGAAGAAAGGGTTTATGGTATATTTTAAAAAGGATTAATTGTTTCTTGCTAGATCATAAATTTTATTGGGGAGTACATTTAAAGTTAGTGGTCCTTAAAAAAAATTTATATTGGTTATATTTGGTATACAATTTATCCTTATAAAATAATATTATAGGTAAGTCACTATTAATAATTTATTAATAAATATTACTTTATTGATTAAAAATTAAAAATCATTTGATGATGGAGAGCTAAAACTATGGAACAAGCTAAGGATTTGGGAACTTAGGTGAATAATCCCATGGATCTATCACCTTTGAATAACAAATAAAATCCTACTCCAAGGAATGATAGGAAATTAGAGACCTTCGAAATCTTGCTATCAATAGAGATTAGTTTTAGTTTTCTAAGCTTTTTTCTTTACTACGCTATCACTCAAGTGTTTTCTCTATTTATTGGATTCTATGATTTTTGGTTGTTCTAGTCCCATATATCAAGGGAATTTTATCATATACCTCTTGGTTGCTTCAATATAATAGGGTTTGGGCCTTGAACTAGTATCTTTTTTTATCAATTTTGAAAAAATCATTTGATGAAGGATCTTAACTACTTCTATGTGTGGATAAATTACATCTACTACCCATATTTAAGGAAGCCCTATGTGGGAAAGTAAATATATCCATTGAAATATTTTATGTTGTGAATGAGTATTGAAAATTAATGAATCAGAATATAATAGGTATTTGTGAGGAAATTTTGGGAAGAAGGAGAGGAAGGAGATTGAATAAGAAAGGTTTCTTGTATCAAGAATTATACAAAATTAATGTAATTTTTTGTACCATTGAATGTTCTTTGTACCCATTTTTTGATTAGATTATAACTAGAAGGGCCAATACCCATAAAAAAATAACCATAGAGGCAAGGGTGGCTCACAAAAAGTGAGACCACAAAAAATAGGACTTACAAGAAGTGAGCCAAGGAAGAACAAACCAAAAACCTGTGCTTTTGACTAGAGCATAAAACTAGAAGAGTAAACCCCAAACCTATTCTTTTGATCAAAGCATAGAACCCAAACGAATCATGCTTTTACTCATAGCATAAAACTAAAAAATAGACTGCAGCGAAATAGATGCAGCAAATGGAACAACTCATAAAACACTTCACAGAGCAAAGCCTAGGAAGAACGATACACTAAATAAATAAAAGACCAGAACAAAGAGCTAATAATAGAAAAACCCATTCAAGAGCCCAAAAAACCAACATGGCATGCTTTTAACCAGAGCATGAAACTGTAGAACACCAATCAGCTACAAGAAATAGAGCAGCCAAAGGAAACCAAGAAAAAAGACTCCACCCTACAGAAACAGGGGAAACCAGTGAAACAAATAGAGGGCAGCAACCCCCAATTAACTATTCCAAAACTTTTGAACCAAAATCAAAATAAACCAAAGGGAAAAAGGTATCCTTTTCCACAAAACACCCACCTTACCAGCAATCTCAAACTTTTCCTCTAAAGGAGCATAGTCCACCTCAAAAGGATCTACAAAGGAGAAGGCAAGCAAGAGGAAAGATCTTCCCAACAACCCCCAAAACAAAACTCCACCTCAATAGGAGAATCAAAAAAAGTAGGCTATAGAGGAGAAATAGAACCAACAAAATTCAAGAAGGGTAAGGAAAATGCCCTAGCCAGGTGAAACAAGGAAGGGGCAGCCCCAACCCTCAAGAGAATGACCATTAAAACAAGCATCGTAGACTATGAAGTGATACCATCATAACAACAAATGCTAAAACCATCCAAAAAAGACCCAATACAAGAGAACTTTCCCTAGAAATGAACTCGGGCCAACAAAGCACCAATAGCTACCAAAATAGCATTTCCAAAAATAAAGCAATATCTTTGCAAGCCTTTCAATAAACCAAAGAATCCCCCAAAAGAACCTTATTCAAGAGCTAAAACAAAGGGCTTAGAACTTCTACAACAACAACTATTGTAAAAGAGAGAAACCCCAAGCAAAGACAAGAGCCACCCAAATCTAACACACAATGCCAAAGGCCCAAGAACATTAGCAGGCACCACAAAAACAGGACAACCAACTCCAAAAGTAGTAGGGGAGAGAAAAACTCTACCAACACCAGCACGTAAATCCATGGGAAACTAGTCTGCCTGATAAGAAGCTTCTAGAACCCGCACCAATAAGATTAGGTGAGCATGAGACACATTGCACCTACTAGTAGAATGGAAAAGCCTCCCCTCAAAGCACCAACTCCCACCAAACGTCCCACCCAGAGAAGCAACACAACATTGTAGCTCCCAAGAAAAGAAGGGCTAAACAGAGAAAGGCATAACCCCATCCTCTAGATTACCAATGCCCTCCATTGTAGATTTCAACCTAGAACCCCTGCTCTGAATCCCACACAAAGCCATGAAATTCTCACAAGCAAGCTGCATCTCAGAAGAGATAAGCAATAAGGGGTAGAACACCACAACCAGAATGATGACGGTCAACAACAATGAACCACAACATCCCACATTAGGGAGGAGAAGAAGGGCATAGGAATTGGAGTAGAAGAAACCAATAACCATCGCAACACCAAAAACCTCAACACAAAGGAAAAGCAACAACCCTGGAAAGATAGGCACAAAGTGAGGAGGCGGGCTCGAGCCACAAACCCCAACTGTGAGTAGGAGAAAGAAGAGGGAAAAAAGCCCAAGACAAACAAAATCTAGGGAATGAGGTATCCCTACTAAAACTAACCCCAATAACTCATTTTTCAGAGTGTTGACATTTCGTCAATCAGTTGTGCAAACTCATGAATTCTGATTTTCTGACTATTGTTTTGATTTTCTGAGTTTTGTTTGATTTCTTTTGATATTTGGTTGAGTGTTTTCAATGCCAATAACATAAATGAAATGCATAGAACTGATATATAAATGATTACACAACATAAATTGATAAACCCACTTCCATTTATGCCATTAAATTAAATATCTAAGGTCTAATTAAAATGACATTTATGTTTGATATGAAAATTATCAGACTGTAACAGCTCTATTAAAGCCAATACAAATGAAAGATTTGAATACCCAATATGCCAATAACATACCCGTTCTATGCCAACATGAAAATACAATGTATGAAGGCTGATATGAACATGATAACAATGGTAGAAGACTAAAATATAATGTGAAATATGTAGCTATAGGTCTGATCGTTGTTATGGAAGTGTTGATATGAAATTGGTTGCCAAAATCAATTTCAAATGCATACGAAACCCCTTCCAAATGATGGTGCACCAACTAGAAATGGTACGACTGGTATGGAAGATGTCAAATCCTTAATGTAAACTTGTCAAAGGGCTGGAATAAATCTGCAATGATGATTGTGCCACAAACCCTAGGTGCACTTGGCCAAAAATCATATAGCCAACAAGTAGAATGCAAACATGTGATAGTATTGGCCTGGTTGAGACTCAATCTATCAATGGTTGTACCTGATTTGAAGAAATATGCTGATATAACACTGTTGCAAACTCAGACCTAGAAATTAAACACTTGAAACTCCTCCAATGAAGCCCAAACGAAGACCCAAGGCAGGTCCTCTTCAAAGGTGAACTGGGTTCTCATCCAATTCACGATAGCCCTAGGGAGTTTTCATTCCCAGAAGACTGAAACCAAGCTGCAACCCTTCTCTAGAGCTCAAACCTGCAAGTGTTGATATGAAAAATGACAAATGAATGCCAAAATTCACTTTATAAGCCCCCATGAGATTTTTTATAAAAGATAATAAAATATTCCTCCTCAAGGGTCTTTTCCTCATCAAAAGAAAATGCCACTTTTTAAAAACAACTTTGTATCACTAGGATGGGGGCACTTTTCACTATTCACTTTATAATTCTCTATTACTATTCACTTTTACTATTCCATTAAAGAAAAATTTAATATTTTCAATTTATCCCTGGATTCAACAACTAAACTCCAAATTGAAAGGCTAGTAAAACTCCCAGCTAGGCCTTGCATCCCTTGGTTGGGTCCCCTAACCATATTGTTGACCTACGAGAACCCTAATAGTAGGTGAACCTCGGCTAGTCTGAGCTGCCTAAGGAAGGCACATTACATTCCTCCCTTCCCGGGATTGCTGGCACCCAAGCAACTACAAAGTTGGATGCTGAAGTATCATCTCTCCTTCCCATGTGGCATCCTCCAATGACAAGTCCTTCCATCATACCAAATACTCCTTCATAACTCTACTATCACCTAACACCAAGTCCATAGAAGATAAGGTTTCATAACTGTACAGTTCTCGATAGGGATTCATACCAATCAACATGTGATGCATAGTATTACAACAACACTCGCCCAAATACAACCATTGCATCCAAGCCTTCTGCTGTCCTGAAACATAGTTACATAGGTAACCCTCAAGCCAACACTAAACACACTGTTGCTCCACTCTGATAGTGACATTCATGTACCATAACTTGTGAAGCAACATCATGGAATCCATGCAAACACCATGCACCCATAACGGATCACGTTGAGAAGTGATCCTCACCCAACTACTTGCTGCCCCAAAAAGTGTAATACTGCTCATCGACAGACCAACAAAGTCCCTTGTACACTCTGCTAAAGGAAAAGCATCATGCCTGGAAATGGGAGTATCCCCCTCAAAATATGTCAACTGACTCCCAAATCTCTGTGGCCTGTAGCTTCCATGTCTAGTAACACTCATACACCAAGGAGTCTCTGAGTGTCTAGTGAGTGCAGTTTCACCAACATCAAATTGGAAATCACTACCCAGCCCAAAAAGTGGATTGTCATAAGTCCTATCGTCACCCATCTCAAACAATGGGTTATCAATACAAGAATTATAGCCAGGAATACTAGTTACACCACTCTCCATCACTCTATGATGCATGATAGGCCACTTGCACTAAATATTTCATTGCCCCATGCTAATACGATCAATATCATGTCGGAAAAAGTGAAGCAACACACTGTGGTCTTGATGGAGGAGTGCATTCAAATTGATGTTAGGGACCCAAATGAACCCTGATAGGGTAGAACTCCATCTACCTTAATCACTTCCGTGTGATGGAGTAATACTACTACCTCCATCAAAGACAATAACCAAGTCACAATCTAACGAGCTACTAGGATCTCAAATGTTCTAGTGGAATGCACTAAGATCAATTCTTTGCACTAACCGGTAACAACAGTATCCTCCATCCTTGACAGACCCTGTCACTCTATGTCACAACTGCCACCACCAATGCATCTAATCACTGGGCTTGTGGGTTATGGACCCAAAAAACTACCAAAAAAGATGAGTATCTCCTAACCCATCTGCAAATGTTGGTGTCCTCACAATACTCCAATTTCCAAGGTTGGAAGAAGAGTGCTCCTGACACCAACTCATAAAGCCAGTTGCACTAATCAATGCAACTGTGGAGGGTTGATCCCTCTCATCACTGAATCCCATCTGATCAAACCTTGCCTCTCTATCTCATGTGTCGATAATACATCCATCTTGGAGAAGCGGTGAAGGGTTTTTTTTAGATATCACTCCATCCCTTGCAGAAGGGAGCACCTCATACCACATATTCACCCCGCTCTTATGTGTCACATGGAGCATCAAATCATGCGAAATTGGGATGAATACAAAGGAATGTTCAAATATCACAATGAAATCACTATGAAATGCACCAAGGGATTCTGAGGGAAGTATGGAATCAACACTATCCAAAACAGGAGCCTCAAAACTCAAAGCATAGGGTGTAAAAACTGCTTCAACAAAGGCTGACTGCTCCCCATGACTAACTAAAACTATCTCACCCTGCTCTACTCCTATAGCCATGTCATAGGTATCCTCCATGGTATTTGATCCACTACTACTACTAGATACCTCATCCCTCTCAGCATCAACGGAAGTGGATATCTATGCCTCCTCCCTCACAAGTGCACCATACAATTGTCTAGCAAGCATGAAAGCATAACCTCTATCTGTAAGCAACTACATGGCATTAGATCTTGTCCTGTCAAGCGTACGTCTAACCAAGTGTAAGCTAGATGTCGAGATTCCATACTTATGCCCATCTAGTGCCCCATCAGACTAAGTTATCCCAATGAGGTACTCTATCCATCTATCTACCTTATCATATTGGCCTAAGACTCATGCCACCTCCTCCACTACTGAATACTTATCCTCAAGGAATAAGCCAAGAGGTGTAGCCTGCTGCAATTCATGCATGTTCTCTACCAAATCTTGGACTTCATAGCTACATGTGGCATCATTGTGTGGATTTTCTACCTCTACAACATGAAGTTTGAGACCCTTAATGAGGAGTAACTCTTCTTCATCTAAATTTGATTCCAAATCAGTAACATGTTCATTTACTAAAAGTGATTTTAAATCATGCACATGGCTTCCATCAACATCACAATGTGAGCATGCATCATTGTCTTCTTGAACCTCATCATGTAACTCTTCTTTTTCCTCATTTCCTTGTCCCTCAATCTCATGCACAACACAAGATTCTTGCCCATCCAAAGAGGCTGCAATAGGATATCGATTTTCTGATTTCTTTGGTGAAGTATGAGCCAAACTGAACTCCATGCTCAACTCCTCAATCTGATTTTCCACCATTAGGGGAGTCACTTCAGAGTCTTCCAAATATTTTCTAGTCTTCACTAGCTTTGTAATGAGTTGATCAACCTCTTCCTATTTCCTCCTCAATGCTTCTGAATATATGACACCCAAATCAAGTAGGTGATCTCTATCGGAAAGAAGGGATAAATAATTATTTTTCATACACTCCATGACTGTCTTAAATGCTTGAAAATAATAAATAGATGAAGCCTCTTCAATGCCACTATGTCTCTCCTCAAGTTGGACCTTCCATAGGTAATTTCCCACCAACTTATGGGAATGATCAAAATGGGACAGTGTTGCAGCAATCTTATCTTCACCAACCTTAAGTTGGTTCTCCAAATCATGCTTAGGGGCAAAGGTAAATTCATTAGTTGAAGTAGTGGGATGCCAATGGAGAGCTTGACTCTCATCAAAAAATTCTTCTGAAGTTTCTTCTTGCTGGTCCGGAACTAAGGCAGTATTAGTTCCCATCACAAACTCCTCATCATCACTCCAAAAAGTGGTCTTAATGGATGATGATTCACTATCCTTATGTAGAGAAGTAAGATCACTCTTAGGACTATCAAAAGAGTCCCCAAGCATAACCTCCATGTTGCCTACTAGGATACTCATGCAACCCTATCCTATAGGCTCCCTCGTTTCTCCCTCTCTACCTTCTGTAGGATCAACTGGATGAAGATCAACTAAAATAGACCCAATCTTTATATCGTTGCCCCTTGCTTCCCTTGTTGACGTTTCTTTGCTATCTTTTTATTTTTCTTCATGTGTAGGTGATGTGACATTATTGGAATCAACTATCACACTAGAAGATTCTTTATGATCATCCAAAGAGTCCATGCCATTTCTATCCAAAGCACTAACATGAACTATGCTAGCCTCTAATGTAGGAGCCGCTTGTGAAACCTATTGCAAGGATGATGTACACAAATCATTACCCAAGGTTGTCCTAATGCCTTCTTGATTCAAATCAACATGTCTATCTAATTCATCATATAAATTTTTGCATACCTCATTGGAACTTGAATACACCCAATCATTCTCGTGAAGAGTTGTATCAACCATGTGTGAAGATTCTCTAAACAATTCATAAGCTATAGTGTGATATTCCTTCCTTGCATGCTTAGTCTTGTGGAAAAGATTCAGGTGCATGGCCATGTAGTTCTTGAAAGGAAAATTCTCCTTAACACGTTGAGGAAGAATGCTATAGTCCCCAAATATTTTAATCACCACTGCTTCTTTGTTTTGTGGTGTTGGGATTTTTCTAGTAGAAAGTGAGGTTGATCCTTTAGAGAGTCCCAACCTTGAAAGTGACTCATTTAAACGCTACAATTTTTGTATGGTCTTGTATTGTGTTTGCTCAATTTCTTTCTATGCCTGTTTATTGCCAAACAACTTTTCCATGATGACCTTTTTCGTTGTCCCAACTAAACACCACTGAAAACCAAATCCAAACTGACTAGTGCACAACTTATTTCACACAAATTGAATGCAATTATTACCCAACAAGCTGGCAGGAATATGGCTCTGATACCACTGAGGTATCCCTACTAAAACTAACCCCAATAACTCATTTTTCAGAGTGTTGACATTTCATCAAACAGTTGTTGTGCAAACGCATGAACTCTGATTTTCTGATTGTTGTTCTGATTTTTTGAGTTTTGTTTGATTGCTTTTGATGTTTGGTTGAGTGTTTTCAATGCCAATAACATAAAGGAAATGCATAGAACTGATATATAAATGATTACACGACATAAATTGATAAACCCACTACCATTTATGCTATTAAATTAAAGATATAAGGTCTGATTAAAATGACATTTATGTCTGATATGAAAATTATCAAACTATAACAGCTCTATTAAACCCAATACAAATGAAAGATTTGAATACCCAGTATGCCAATAACATACCTATTCTATGCCAGCATGAAAATACAATGTATGAAGGCTGATATGAGTATGATAACAATGGTAGAAGACTGAAATAGAATGTGAAATATGCAGCTACAGGTCTGATCGTTGTTATGGAAGTGCTGATATGAAATTGGTTTCCAAAATCAACTTCAAATGCCCATGAAACTCCTTCCAAATGATGGTGCACCAACTATAAATGGTACAAATGGTATGGAAGATGTCAAATTCTCAATGTAAACTTGTCAAAGGACTGGAATAAATCTGCAATGATGATTGTGCCAAAAACCCTAGGTGCACTTGGCCAAAAATCATACAACCAACAAGTAGAATGAAAACATGTGATAGTATTGGCCTGGTTGAGACTCGATCTATCAATGGTTGTACTTCATTTGAAGAAATATGTTGATATAACACTGCTGCAAAATTAGGCCTAAAAATTAAACACCTGAAACTCCTCCAATGAAGCCCAAATGAAGACCCAAGGTAGGTCCTCCTCAAAGGTGAACTGGGTTCTCATCCAATTCACGATAGCCCTTAGGAGTTTTCATTCCCAGAAGACTGAAACCAAGTTGAAACCCTTCTCCAGAGCTCAAACCTGCAAGTGCTAATATGAAAAATGACAAATGAATGCCAAAATAGAAGGCCAAAATTCACTTTATAACCCCCCATGAGATTTTTTATAAAAGATAATAAAATATTCCTCCTCAAGGGTCTTTTCCTCATCAAAAGAAAATGCCACTTTAAAAAAAAAAACTTTGTATCACTAGGATGGGGGCACTTTTCACTATTCACTTTATAATTCTCTGTTACTATTCACTTTTACTATTCCATTAAAGCAAACTTTAATATTTTTAATTTATCCTTGGATTCAACAACTAAACTCCAAATTGAAAGGCTCGTAAAGCCCCCGGCTAGGCTATGCATCCCTCGGTTGGGTCCCCTAACCATACTATTGACCTACGGGAACCCTAATAGTAGGCCAACCTCAGCTAGTCTAAGTTGCCTAAGGAAGGGACATTATAGGGAAGAAACCTTGGCAGGAAGGAGGACCACCGCATATAGCCAGATGCCCAACCAGACAGATCTCAAGCCACCAACATGCATGGAAAAAAATAGAGATCTCAACACAAAATGTAGATCCAAAAACACCAAACCCAAGCTATCTGAGACAAAAAGGACAACAAAATCAACACTGCTCAGACACAACAGAAACACCACCAAGAGGGAAAATAACAAACCCAAAACACAACCCCCCCACACTTAGAGTCTTGAAGCACCTACGCAACCCATCATCTTCCTCAGAATCGGTCCTCTCATCACCCTCATCCTTTGGAATTTTTAAAAAACTTCGCCCACACACTCTCCCACTCACACTCCTGCTCATCGCTCCTTTCCTATTGGGATATGCTAAGGCTTTACCCATGTTAATTCTTATATATTTTGTCAATTATAATTCTACAATTTATTCTACAAATGTGTTTACATTTCACTATTAATAGTATTAGTATCAAATACTCTTATAGGATGTGCTAATCTTTCCTACAAGAAATAGGGAAAACCTCATTCTAGAGAAAATGAAAAGCTAGTTATTAAGTATTTGTGAGACGCCTATTACCTTGGTATGGTTTGTTACAATTTTTTTTTTAATAGATTTTTACTACTATGGTTTCTTCCTATAATGAATTATGCAAAAACTAATAAAACCCATTTCTATTTAATATATTTTCCTAAAAAAAATTCTAAAACTGAGTTTAAAAAAAAGGATTTTTTTCTTGCTCAATTAGGCCTCTTGAAATAAAATACATAACCATACATTAAAATGATATATTATAACATTGTATTCTATGAATAGTATTTTTTTTAAGGAATATTTATATAATGCATAAGTTATTAAATTAGTTGGAAACATGAAAATGTAAAGGCCATGCATATTTTCTTCTATTGTAGCCCATTTAATAAAATAGTCATAGATCCTTAATATTTAACAACATTATCAATGGAATCACTAGATTCTTTTCGGTATGGCTAGGATTCATAGCCCCCTTGGCTTTGTTCACTTCACTTTTTTCTAGTCAATTTAAGGATGCATATATCCTACATCACTCATTTTCACTATTACATCCATTTGAGCATTATCATTTCAACATTACTCTTTGAACAAAATGATGACTGCCTATTATATCATAAGAAATTTATCTAGGCCTTTTATCCAATCAAAAATTTATGACATACTAGTTTCTATTTCTCATTGGGTCAACTATCATCTTTAGCCATGAGGTGGTTCTCACTTAATCACTAGAGAAGTTTCTAGGTTCCATTATGTTGGCTACCATCTTTAGCTATGGGATATCTCCCACCAAATTGTGAAAAAAAATCCATAGGGTCAATTCTATTATCTTTAGTGCAATAAGGTAGCTCTCACCAAATTACCACAATAATTTATTGTTTGTTTAAGGTTGGCTACCATCTTTAGCCAAGGGGTGGCTCTTACCAAGTCACCAAAATGATGGATCCATTCAAGCTTAGCATCTCCTAAATGACCTAGTTCATATTTGTTGATGATGCCCACAGTTTTCCACTTAATAGGGTGGCCTTGAATTTTCACCCTCCTACCACAAATTTGGAATGCAAGATAATCAATTTATAGAGATCCCCACCTAATAAGTTTTCATCCTCAATTTCCCTTATTAAATTATTTAATTCAGGTCACCTTGGTTTCATTTTAACATAAGAAAATGGAAAATATAAGTTGTTGATTTCTTAAAAAATCTAAGATAGCTTCAAAAATATTTACTTTAAAGTGACCTCAAAATTACTTCAAAAATTTAGGAGTTAGCTAGCTTTATCCCCCGCCTCTCAAGATAAATTTGTTTTTCCATTAGGCAATGCTATAATAGGATCTTTGAGAATAGGTGATTGGTTTACAAGGGATTTCATTGGTGGTTGAAGTCATAACCCTTGTGTACCTCCATTTCCTCTTGGTTTCTCTCTAAAATTCCCTTAACCCACATCTATTTTTCTGATTTGTAAACCTTATTCCATTCTCTTTCATTGATAGTAATCCTTTATCATGTCATATTATCATTTTAACGTGTCTCCCATCACTCTTTGTGAGTGTTGGTCATTGTTTGTCACCTTTGAGAGTTGCTAACCGATTTGATACGAAATCCTCACCTAAGTGCTTCAAACTTGTGGTTTCCTATTTTCATATTAGTCCTCTTTGAAGTCCCAAAAGAATTTTAGTTTGAACCATCACCATGTTTCCAAAAAAGCTAATCCCATCTTACCTAGTTTGTTGTGTACTCATTATCCATTAGCAACATCATTAAGATTTTAAAGGGTTCTATTTTAATTAAGAGTGATTTTGAAGTATAGATTAGTTTATTATCCAATTATGTATCAATATGTTAATGAATATTGATCTTTAAATCACATAAGGGAATTGATTGAGGTGGACTCCCCTTTAACCACTTAGTTTTTGTAGGATTTGAACCCACAAAGTTTGTTAGAGCATAATGCTTATTACGAGATTTTATTTAATATAAATATACCTAAATAAAATTTATAAAACTCTAAATTATTAGGTTTATTCTTACAATATAAAGTTGGAGGTGATTTATAAATATTAGCTTCGTAAAAAATAACTAATTTATTAATTCAATTAATAACCAAAATTTAATAAAGTAAAAGGTTGTGACTTTTACACCAACCTCTTAGGTTGCCTTAAATATAGGCAAGCATATTAAATGCATATAAATTACATTGTGGATACAAGTTTGTTTTGTTTTTTGTTGTTGTATTGAAACAATGCAAAAAGAGTACAATAAGAATAAGGCAACACGAAGGTTGCCAAAGAAAAATTACATAGCAAACAACCAGATACACCTCACACAACTGGCAACCATAAGCTCAAGGCATGGTAAAATACAAAATCATTAAAAGACGGCCATAATTTTGCTTATGAACAACATTCAGTCCTGCATTTAAGCAAACACTATAGCTGCTGCAAACATAGAGAGTCTTTTTCATGAAGCTGAAGCAATTAATACTTTATCTCATCCAAGTGGTTGAGGCGCTTCCAAAGCATGAGAGGTATATTTATGAATGCATTTATATGCACATGAGATCATTAAGGAAGGACGAGAGGAAGAAGGTACTATAATCTCTAGGTTATTGATGATTGATATTTTATTGGATTTTTTATGGAAATGTTGTCCCCATATAGACAATGTATTTTCTATCTCTTTTTTGCATTACTGTCTATTCCATATTTAATAGTATATTGTCTAATTGACCATAATTTCTAACATAATATCATAACAATAAATCACAATTATCGACCTTGAATTCTCATAATCCACCGTTCAAGGACATAAATAAAACCTTCCATTTACAGATGATGTAAAGCCGAAATGAACCTTAAATATGAGCGACCATATAAAAATGAGAAAATGCTTTTACAAGATTTGTACATATGTTTGAAAGGATAATATATGCAGTTCACCTTTTAGCAGGGTTGTTGAGATTATCTGTACACCCATCACATGCTTCATCTCTTAGTATTCATCTACCATTAAAGCAGAAAATTACGGTTTTCTTGAAAAATGACAGAGTTATGATTATGTTTGTAATTGGAATTCGGCTTAATATGCCTGCCAATTGCATTTGCTTTAATCTTTTTAAAGCTTTTTCAATAAATCCATTTTGTGCATATCAAGCAATCATTGCAGTCCGGGTGGAATAGTGTAATTCAATTGGGAGGATATCCTTAAAACCTTATTGAAGAAAAAATAGAATCCAATTTAATAATTATATTTAGTTTATAATCTTTTTCTTTACATTAGGATTCCATTAGTTTTTACTATTAGATGTAATATATAATGTTGAAAGTCCAATGTGTTGATAGACATATTTTTTCCACTATCACATATTTAACTCAGTCTAAAATATTAATTATAATAAAACCTAAGGTAAATGAGAGTCATGCATGTTACCGGACATCAAAAATAAATAAATCAAAATTTAATGGAATATTATATCTATTAGGCCGTTGGGTCCAACAAAGCACAATGGTTTCTACAATTAGTGCACGGAAGAAGCCGGATGCAAGAAATAATTCAATGGGTTGAAATGTGAATCTTGCATCCATGGTCCTATCGAAATTAAAATTTATTAAAAATTGGTGAACACTTAAAGATAAGGGACCCACATGTGATAAGCCTATGAAAGAGATTGAATAATGATATGTACCAAAACACACTTTGAAGATGAATGAAGGGTCAAGAATGTTAGGAAATGTGTTATTCATCTTTTATATAAAAATATTAAATATTTTGTAAAGTTGTGGTACGTAGGATTATATTAATCATTTTAGAATTAATGACAATTATAAGTAGTTAAGGTCAATAGAATAATATGTTTTTATGGTCTATTTTATTTGAATTTCATGTTTATTTAAGATTTTTATTCAAAGGTAGTTTGTCTTATATGGTTAGATGATTTAGTTGGTGATTGTTTAGTTGCCACGCATCCTTCTTTGCAGTCTTTTACTTTGATCAATACAAAAAAGTGGTTTATTTTAAAATGGGGCACTACATTTTGTGGGTGCAATATTTTTTGTGTGGTTGTTGTGTGTAACAATAGAAATGTATTTAATATTAGTGATATATTAGAGAAACACATTTAATATTGAGGTCATAGTTTAGTGAGTACATAGATTAATGGCCCCATGATTTAATATGAAAAAATATTATAGAGATGTATTTAATTATTAAATGTCTTTTTAGAAAGCATTTAATGTGGGGCCATAAGAGACAAACCATCTTGGGCTCCCACCTTAAAGAAGTATTTGGGTGCATTGATTAAGAGTGGCTAGAAAAAATAAAATTAGTCTTGTTTATAAATAGAAGGATTAAGTTGGAGCTTAGATATCATATTGTAATTGATCATCATCTTGTGCATGCTCATTATGAGTGAATGTGGTGTATACATTTAAAAACTTGAGTTATTTTTTGAGAGATCTAGAGGAGCATGTGGATCTCATTGATTCTTGAGTCAATGTCGCAACAAATATAATAATGGTTCTTAATTGTTTGTAAAGAAGGTTATATCTTACATGGTTTGCTCCTTCATTGAGAGCATTGATCTCCTATAAAAGCTTGGAGCCTAATATTATATAGTAGTTATTTTTTGTTGAGAATACATTAGCATAAGTGCTTTGAAGGTTAGTTTTTTTTTAGGTTTTTTAAGGATACCATTATCAATCTTACAATTTTCCTCTTCTCTATTTCATTCTAATTATTTCTTAGTATTTTTCCTATGTCAAAATGTTATTGGAATTTGTATAGATTTGATAACTTGTAACATCTCTTCTCATAAGACTAAGCAATAAATTATTTCATATTTCCTTTCATAAACTCAAAAAACAATATATATATATATATACAAAAGAGATAAATAAACAAATGCATAACCTAATGTCAACACCTCAAATAATTCAAAGGAAAACCTATGAAAAATACAACCATCTAAAAAAAATTCTAGCCTCGATTCCAAAACCAAACTTAGGTGGATTATATTCATGACATATTATTTATTATTGAAATTTGACCAATTAAAAATATTGAAGAATCGATTCAAGAAGGTGAAAGAAAAAATAGAGAGAAGAATAAATTTAATAGTTGTTTTTTCTAATTAAAAACCCTTGTAGAAATTTTGGTGTATGAAATATTTTTACATCATTCCCTATTTTTCCTTTTTCTCTTTTTTTGAAGGCTTATGAGCTTGTGAAACTCCTTATACCACTGATATTCTATCCAACAATTAGTAGATCATGAAAAAAATAAAAATAGAATACCTCAAACATTCCCAGAGATTATAATTAAGTACATAGTTCATGACTTAAAACCCCAAATATAAAGTTAAGCCTATTTTGCATAGAACACATTATAACTCTATTGAAATGAATGAACCTCATTGATTCACACTTTTCAAACACAAGGAAAAAGTAAAATGAAGTTAACCTAACCTATTATACCTAATGATTTAATGCAAAATCATAGTGAGCTAAAAAAATTAGAAAACGTAAGAAGACTTGATTTATGTATAATTAGGTGATTGGAATTAATGTTGTACAATTATTTTTACTGCCTTAATAAGTTGATATGATCTTTCTTTCTAGCCTAATTTACATGTTATAAGATATCTTTCTCTTTAAAATTTTCATACTCTGAACTTACAAATTGAGATTTTTGAGGAAGTGAAAAGATTTGAGAGATTTTATAGTTAACTTAATCAAAATAGATAAATTCAAGAAAATAAAACATGATAGAAAAGGAAATAAATGATAGTGAAAATATTAGATTCTTCTTCTACAACAAATAAAAATTAGCTATTAAAGAAAAATATCCAACAATCCATCACTTTAAATGCATGGACCACACAACACTCTTCATGGGAACCATCCATTCATTCACATTTATAATCAATTTATAGTGTTTTATTTGGTCATAAAACTTGTATTAGTCCTAGAAACATCTACCAACCATCCAACTTATAAATTATTTGGAAACCTTCACCAATTTTAAACGTCTCTACAAAATCTACCAAATCTCACCCCTTTTCAGGAAGATATCCATTTGTAAGCTAGCCCCTCTTTGTGGATGATGCTATTTAGGAATTTTCAAAGGGTTCATAAAAGTATTTAAAGGTTGAATATTTTTATTTTAAAAAATCTATTATCTAATTTAATTTATTATTTTTCATATGGTTGTAAGATTATAAATTATTTTAAAATTATTTGTCTTATTTGTGCACATTTAAGTGGCTATCTCCTTAAGTGTGTTTTAGGGCCCATTTTTATTTCATAATCATTTACTTTAATAATGGAGTGATTTCTCTTTTGGAATTAAGTCTTATGCCATTCCTAAAATCTACTCTAGATTTTTTAGTCATAATTGCAAATGGACAATTATGTGTGAAAACGAGGATGCTTAGACACATGTATATCTAGGATAATTTTAAAATCATGATATTTTAACCATGGATCTTAACCTTCCTCTAATGTAATTCTAAAATACCTCCAATAAAAATTATCCTCAATAATACAAATAAATTTAATACTACCACTCTTCTCATACTAAGATTTTCTAGCTGACTCCAAGTGATATTAAGTTTGTAATATTCTCATTTTCAATGTCAAGATTTCTTCTACAACATCCACACTACAACATTTTTGGAGCTCACAAATTGAAGGTCCTCTCTCTCTCTCTCTCTCTCTTACGATTCTCCCTCCCTCTAAATACATACATACATACAGGCATACATACATACAAGCATACATACTTATATACATACATACATACATACATACATACATGTCATGTGAGCATACATGCATACATACATACATATACATACATTTAGTAGACTAGCATTTAACACAAAGCAAGACATAACGCGAGTGTGCATTATAACGCGCTCGTGTTATGTCTTGCTTAGGAAACTCAAGCACAAATGCAAAAAAATATGTCAAAATTATGAAATAATGCTAGTGCATTATAATGCGCTTGTGTTATTTCTTGCTTTGGGAATCCCCAAGCCTTAGGCTTGCTATTTGCTTTGAAATACCAACCCAAAGGCTTGGAGTTCCTTCCCAATGTCCAAATACATGCTTTTGCAAATTCTACAATATTTCACATAATCGCGTTCGTGCTAAGCATCAGGTTTGCAAGTGTTTCAAGGTCGAACAAATCAAACACCTGGGTAATGTTAAGCTCTCTCTTAGCTATCTAATGATGTAATTTTTTTCACATTTTGACAATGTTAAGCCTTTCATCTTTAATTTATTTTGTTTGTGTGTCTATTTTTTGGTAAAAACCAATGTTTGGTATTTTTTCTTTATAAATTAATCGTTCATCAAAATTTCAAATAAATTACATTTTTAGAAACTAGATTCCATTCTACACATTAAAAAAAAGTGATTTTCAATTAGTTTTCAAAATTTATAGGGGTAGCACGGCCAAAATTTTGTTTTTTAGGAAGTGCCCACTTTGAAAATTAGTAAAAAATCAAATATTCATTAAAAATTATAAAAAAAATCGGGCATAAACTACATGTTATTAGCTAATTTCTCACCGAAGTGATTTTAAAAATACCAAAAAAAATTAACCTTTTGAGGGAGCCACAAAAGTCTCTACGTTATGTTTTTTTGACAAAAACAACACCAATTTATGTGGCTCCCTCTTTTGAACCCCTTAATCTCTACCATTTAAAAATAATAATTAATAGTTTAGAAAGTAGATTCAGAGCACTATGATCCTTGTTTTTGTTGCATCTAAATTTTTTGAGTGTAACTATCCTCAATTTCACATCCAAGGTCAATATTTCCTGATTTCAGAAAAAAAGTGGCCACTTAAGACCCCTTTTTGGCCCCCCATCTTTTTGCACTTACCCTTACCCCAACCCTCTAGTTGTCATTTGATTGTTACCATGGTATCCATTCCATTACTTGATATGGTTCATTACCACACTTCCATCAAATTTGTTAGGGAGTGGATATCCATAGATCTATCTAACAAAAAATAAAGTAGTTAATAATGGGTGTGTTTCCATGTAGTTATTAAATGAATTCTAAAGTTATATTTATAAATCATGAATTTGCATTGTATAAATAAGTTGAATTCTTTAAATGATGATGTCAAAATTCTTATATTTATGTGTTAGCCTAGTTCTCTTTGTTAGCGTATAATGACTAGTCTCCTTGGGCGCTTTGTGGGAATATTTATGTAAGATCTAGAATGAATATTGAAGAATGAAGAAAAAATCAAAGACCAATATCTCTATCATTTGGTATTGGTTATCCTTCACAGTTTATGATTATGTTTTTTTTTAAGCAAAACGCAGGGTATGCCTATATATATATTAATATATAAATGGAGATTTACAAAGGGTAATTGTCAAAATCCAAGTAAAATGGCAAACGAATAGACACTAGGGTGATCACATAATACTGGTTTACAATTTTTGGCCAAACTGGACATTGAACTGATTTTTTCTAACTAAATCTTCACTTTCGGGCACCTATAGTGGCTAAACCGTGAGGAATTTGAAGATGATAAAAAATAGTGATTTGTGACATTTTTCTGTAGATTCTAAATATATTTTTTTCAAAAAAATTGGAATAAGATTGCACTTCTTTTTCCATCTCCTTCAAAAACTAGTTTTTTTCAATAAACACCATTTTTAAGGAGTGATGCTCACCATATACAATATAATTTTTTTCCATGAATGATAAAATTCTTTTTTTTGAATTTAGATTTTTAACTACGATATCTAGCTTTCATTTGGTTTCATAGTGTTTTATTGAATATTTTTTCCTTAATCAAGTTTTGAAGTCAAACAAATTACAATCACATAGGTGGACTATATAACACACATTTTTGTATGTATCAAAATTCTTTTTTTTTGGATCAAAGACTTCAATATCTAGTGCACTGATATTTTTCAATTTTTTTATAATCTGCTATTTTTCCACATGTGCAGAACAAGAGCTTGATTTTTAGTGAAAAACCTACATTCACAAGAAATAAAAAATAAATATAGTAATAAAATTAAATTTATTTAAAATTATACTTTTTGGGAAGCTTATAATAAGGACTACATACTTACAAAAGATAAATTTTAAATGAATTCATTTGATCCCCCAAAAGGTAAATCAAAAGTGGTTTTTTATCAGCATTTTGATACGTGTAAAGGAGACTCCGTTATAGGTATGGTTTAAAACTAGTGGGGTTCTATCCAAGGGGGTTTGATCTAAGGTGGTTCGATCAAACCCTCTTCAATTGGAATCCTTTAAATGGAACTTTTCAAGGCTTAAATCATTATATTTTCTAAAAACATGTGATTTCAACAAAAATCAGGATCTTTCAAAAATTGTAAACCAGTATTGTGGGATCACTCACTATAATTAACAAACTTTCATGATAACTAGAGAACCATAACATAACCCATACTAGAGAACATACCTTACAAAAATCATGCATACAAACCCCTATAGTTGTGCTTGTTAAATTTCTAACTTAGACTCGGACTATATACGATTCATGAAGATACAAGGGAATTTTGAAACCTCTTACAAACCAGATATACATTGTCAACAAATGGTACATAGCCTTAGAAAATGATCAAAATTAATCTTCCATGTCGAAGTGTCGATTAACAGATGGAAGAACGTTGTCGACGGGACATCATGGGTTTGCCGTGACCTTGAGTCTTGTCTCCTCAATGTGCCGATGGGAGGATGGAGGACTCTTGTTGATGAGACCTTGATGGTTCGATAGGACATTGTGAAATGTCACCTCGACAACCCGAAACTTTGAATTAGTCTTCGTTGGTGGGAATCAACTTCATTGAAGGGACTCAATCCTGAGTCTCTTCAATGACCCTATGTAGCATGTAAAGGAAGCCAATCAAGGAGACATATCCATATCAAAGGGACATAGCCTCCAATCTCCCCGATGGACCAATGCCAGAGATGAGACATCTTGTAATGAAGGGACCAAGGGAGAACACACTTCGACAAGTCGATAAACTTCATTAGAGGGACTTGCTTCTATCAGAGGGAGAGGATGTGTTGTCTCCTTGACATGGTGATAAGTGGCCTAGTAGCTATCGAAGTTCCGAAGAATGGGTGGAGGATTATTGTTGACAGGACTTCATGGGTTTGTCGTGACTTTGAGTCTTGTCTCCTCGATACGTCGATGGGAGGTTGGAGGAATCTTGTTGATGAAACCTTGATGGTTCGATGGGACATTGTGAAATGTCTCCTCGACATCCCAAAATTTCCTTGATTCACCTCGATAGATTGATGGGTTGTGGTGAGCATGTTGGTGACTCTCATCGGTGTGACTTAGCTTCATTGGCGAGACTCTATCCCAAGTCAATTTGATGAACTGATAGCTTTGGCGATTCAAAACCCCAATAAACTTCATCGGAGGTACTTGCTTCTTTTAGAGGGAGAGGATGTGTTGTCTCATCGAAATGGCGATGAGTGGCTTGGTAGCTTTTGAAGTGTTGAAGAACGAATGGAGGATCGTTGTCGACGAGACTTCGTAGGATCGTTGTGACTTTGAGTCTTGTCTCCTCGATACGCCGATGGGAGGCTGGAGGACTCTTATTGATGAGACCTTGATGGTTCGACAGGACATTGTGAAATGTCTCCTCGACAGCCCGAAACTACCTTGATTCATCATGATAGACCGATAAGGTATGGTGATCATGTTGGTAACTCTCATTAGTGTGACTTGGCTTCATCGGCGGGACTCTATCCCGAGTCACTCTGATGACTTGATATCTGTGGCAATTCAGAACCCTAATAAATTTCATCGAAGGGACTTTCTTATGTTGAACAGAGATGATATGATGTCTCCTCGATATGGCAATGAGTGACTTGATAGCTTGTGGAAACTAAGCTCTTATTCATTAGGAAAATACCTGCAAAACAAAGTATCATGTTAGCATAAAAACCTTCACTTGCCACCAACAATAACACCCATGTCTCGCGACTCAGCTCTGCCCATTCCATTATACCAGTGCCATCTTAACTTCCACCAATTACTGAATACATACACACCAAATTTGATTCTGATTTACAACATGTGTGAACCTTATAGTCTTCAGCAGGCATATTCTCTAATGGATCACTTTACTTATCCACATTCACATATTCTTGTGCAACTATCTCTACTAGTTGTGGATACATTTGCAATTGAACATCGTTATATATTGAGACTTCTAAACCCTCACAACCCAAGTTAGCCAATTTATCTGCCAGATTTTTTCCCTCTCGATAAGTCTGCGAGATTATGTATGATTCAAATTTGTCTAAAAAGTCCCAAACTTTTTGCAAACAATAATTTAGATTCCAACTTTGAATCTTTCTACCTTTGCAAGCATTTAAAATAATCAATGAGTCCCCTTCCACGTGGATCCTTGATATACCCAGATTTAAAGCCACCTCTAACCCTAATAAGACAGCCTGGGCTTCAACAACATTATTTGTGCCTATTGAAAGTTTGTATGAACATGCTGCAACAACCTTTCATATTGAGTCACATATGCAAATGCCTGCCCCTGAAGCTCCCAGATTCCCTCTTGACACTCCATCAAAATTCAATTTTAAGTAACCAAAATGTGGGGTTTTCCATTTGATTTCTTTTTTATCCACCTTTTGTTTGATGCTTTGATGAAGACACACTGAAGATGGTAGTACTATAATTTTCCAAGCTTTCAAAATGAAATCATCCCAGCTTGTGTAGAGTGAAGATGAATTCTTGTACTTTAGGACATATGCATGTAATGTCCCCTTCCTAGACAGTTCAGATAATTCAAGGGTTAGCCTATCATTCAGGCCCTCATAGGCTGATAGATGTGTTTAGAGGGGTTATTTTGGCAGTTATTCGGAGTTTGGAGACACTACTCCATTAGTTGATTCAGGTTTGGGCCTTGGAAGAGTCTTATAGAGTCAGATTCAGGCACTTACTATTTATAGTAAGTCAGGCAGACAGGGGTTGCTATTTCAAGCAGGGCACCTGGTTCAGTTGATCATCTCAATTTCAACCTAGTTTGATGATTTGATGAGAAAATAGTGAATAATGGAGCATTTGATAATTATTAAAAGATTATTAATTTGACTTTATAATATAAAGTCACTTTAATGAAATATTAAAGTAATTATTAATGGCGAATTATAAAGTATTTAATACTTTATGATAAAGGAGTAAAATTAATATTAAATGAGTATTTATTACTCATTTAAAAAAGGATGCCATTATTAAGTGAATTTGCCTAAGTCTTAAAAGGGATAATTAATGATTTATTAAATGCTTAATCAGTTGCTTTTTTGGGTCGACTTATTGAAGGGGTTATTTAATTCATCCAAAGGAAAATCGAACTTCATTGTGAATTATTCTAATTTGTCTTATTTTCTCTCTGAGAACATTTGGGTTTGTGAAACAAGGGTTTCTACAAATTCGTGCACTTCCAAACTTTGAAGAACGATACCTCTTCAGAGTTAAGCTTTCTAAAGTTGTGAAAGATCAGCTAAAGATTGCTCAGCAAGTTGGCTTCACACAGAAGTCGAATTTGGGCTTATAGTGGAGATTTATTTTGGGGTTTTTAATTGATTTCATCAAAAAGAAGGGGCGAATTGATTGAGGTTTATTTCTAGTTGATCTGGCACTTATTTCTCTCAGTTATGCCATATTTATTGCTGCTACCAGGTCGTACAAACCTATAGTTGCAAATGTGTCCTTTCAGTTGAAGTGAAAACGCCTTGCCTTTTTTATTTGGGTCTTCACCATTATTGGTGCCTTGGTCTCTAGAGGCCATTGCATAGATTTTTCAGAGGGAGATCTTGTCTATTAGTTGGCCGTACCATTTAATTTCATCCTTTTAGGCGACTACAAGCTTATCCAGGTTCCTCAATAAATAACTTGCCTTTTATTTGTATGTTTGATCTTCACAGTTGTAATCATTCTGAAAGAATAATTAATCATATGTCTCCAGTCTATTGGTTGTATTCTTTCATATTTAGTCTTCTGGTATTTTATTTTAATTTTCCAAGCATTTCTTTTCAAAATCGCACCATTTCTCCTTATTGCAAAAATTACAAAAAACTCAAAAATCAACAAAACAAACAAAAAGTTGCATTATCGTCAGAAGTCAGGGTTGAGAGACACCTAGTCTCTTCTAGTGGTATCAGAGCATAGTTTTCCTACCATCCTATGCTTTTTCAGTTAGATGTGTTCTTTTCGATGCTTTTTCATGAGTATAGACATTATCTTCTATAGTAAGGGTAGAGGAATATGAAGAGTAGAGGATTGGATAGGTCCACCTATTCCAGAATTGGAGATAGTATTAGGGGTTCTGGGTATACACAGATCTAGTTCTAGTAGCAGTGAGAACAGTGTCACCACACTCATGTCAGATTATGAGACTCCTACAGAGTCTCGTAGGGATACATGGAAAGAACCTACCGAGGGTGAGATGTCTAAGACTGAGTTTAGACAAAGACATGACAATATGATGGACATGATGTCTCAGTTGATGGGCACGATGAGGTAGTATGGTCCGCCTTAGCAGCATTACATACAGATAGGATAGACCAGTAGGAATGCAGGCATAGACCAGCCACAGGTGTCAGTACAGCAGCAATCATCACCTATCTTTCATGAGCATAGGCCTGTACAACCTACCTTTATTACTAGGGAGGCACCTCTGACTCTGGAGGTAGAGTAGTCGGGTCACCAGCCAGAGTTTCAGCCACAACATGGTACATTAGTGGCAGACGTGACTAGATTCTTTGGAGAGTACTCGACATTGGCTCCTGAAATTAGGCAGTCGTTGTCGTTTCATGATTTCATGGATGTGCATAGACCCAGGGGTGGAGGTAGATTCAAGCATAGAGATCCTCAGTACCATCCACCACCATAGGTGAATAGGGATCTTCAACATGCAGTGAGAAAGATTGTCTTGCCTTATTTTGATGGCTCGGATAAGAGTTCAGCGAGGTCTTGGGTACAGAAGTTAAAAAGCTACCTATCTTTGAGACCTATGCAAGAGGATGAGGCCATTAAATTTTCCATGCTACATCTTGATGGATTAGCGCATGACTAGTGGCATCACGACATGTACACATTGGGTCATCACATGGTTACTACTTACCAAGAGTTCACGAACAGGCTCATAGAGCGTTTTGATAAGAAGGATCTAGAACTTTACTTTAGAGAGCTAGCTTAGCTCAGGTAGATAGGTAGTCTGGATGCCTACATTGGTGAATTCTAGAGGGTTGTAGTCATGGTGACAAGTATTTTGGAGAGAAGACTTTTCATTCTATTTATTAAGGGATTATATGAGTCGATGAGAGGTTGGGTCAAGGAATTTGATCCTCCTACTCTTCAGGAGGTGATGAGGAAGGAATGCGGTATGGAGCTTGCAGCACCTCGCAGCAAGTTCTCCTCAGGCTCCACACCTTATTCAAGGCCTAACAGATCATTTGATAGGAATAGAGCATTTGAAAAGAAGAAGGATCCACCTAATCCTAAGAGATGAAATGCACCACCATTTGACAAGGAAACATTGAATGATTTATGCAAGAAAAAGTTATGTTTTTGGTGCAAGGAACCTTATGATGAAAAACATGTATGCCCTCTTCGTCCTAAGGCCAAAAGTAACTAGATGGAGTGGTTTTATGAGGGTGAAGAGAATTCTGATCTGTCAGACCAGCAAGCTGATTCAGAGCATTTAGATGATGAAAGGTCTGAAAATGATAGTGAAAATGAGGGAGGAAAGAAGTTACAGGAGGCAACTTGACTAGTCTTCAGAGAGATGGGTCTTTTAGGCTACGTGGGCTCCTAGCAAGTCAAAAAGTGATTACTCTACTTAACACTTGTGCCACTCATAAATTTATAGATCCACGGTTGGTAGAGATACGAGGCATACAAACTGAGGAGTTTAAGGGTATTCGAGTCAAGGTGGCTGATGGGTACACCCTCAAATGTGATAGAAGAATAACAAATCTTCTGATGCGGCTTAACAACTATGAGTTCAAGGCTGAATTCTAGGTTGTTAATATGGGAGATACTGATGTGGTACTTGGGATGGCATGGCTTCATGATTTGGGTGAGTTCACACTCAATCTTCGAGACATGGAGATGAAGTTCAAGGTAAATGGGAAACCACATGTCATAAAATCCATCAAAGAAAGTAATTTGAGAGTGGTATCTTTCAAATAGATGGAGAGGCTCATTTCTTCATGATATGGTGGATTGGGCTGCAGAGTGTATGTTGTTACCAGCACAACAGGAGCAGCAGAAGGTTGAGTACCATCCTGACATTCAGGTACTGAGGACTTAACACTCTAAATTGTTTAGTGATATTCCACCTGGTAAACCTCCAGACAAGGGCATCGAGCACATTATCAAGTTGGAGGAGGACGCAAAGCCCATTATGATCACACCATATAGGAATCTGAAATGCCTCAAGGATGAGATAGAGAAAACAATTAGTGAGTTGTTGGCTATGGGGCATATCAGACCTAGCAAGTCACCTTTTGCTTCATCGGTTGTATTGGTGAAGAAAAAGGATGGGTCACTACAGATGTGTATAGATTGCCACTAGCTTAATAAGAAGACAATAAAAAATAGGTACCCTATACCCCGCATTGATGAGTTGATTGATGAGTTGCACGGTGCTATCTTCTTCACGAAGATTGACTTGAGGTCTGGGTACCATCAAATTCATATGAGGGAGCAGGACATAGAGAAAAATGATTTCAGGTGCCATTGTGGTCACTTTGAGTTCTTGGTTATGCCTTTTGGTCTAACCAATGCCCCGAATACCTTTCAGGCTACAATGAACAGAGTTTTCAATTCTCAGCTGCGGAGATATGTGTTGGTCTTCTTTGATGACATTTTGGTGTATAGTAGGTCATGGGAGGAGCATTTAGGTCACTTGGATATAGTTCTGAGTATTTTGGCTGAGGAGTCTATGTATGCCAAGGAGTCTAAGTGTGAGCTAGGCATGACTGAGTTGTTGTATCTTGGGCACATCATCAGTGCCAAGGGAGTCAGTATGGACCCTGAGAAGGTTTGAGCTATAATGGAGTGGCCAGTACCAAAAAACCTTACCCAGCTCAGAGGATTCAATGGGTTGTGTGCTTTTTACAGATGATTTGTTAGTGGGTTCTCACGACACAACGCACCCCTTATTGATCTGACAAAGAAAGGGGCATTTTCTTGGTCATCACAGGCTCAGGAGTGTTTTGATAGAGTCAAGGTGATTATGACTTCGTGCCCAGTTCTATCACTACTAGACTTTACGAAGTCTTTTGATTTGTATTGTGATGCCTCAGGAGAGGGCATTGGTGTCATTTTGATGCAGGAGAGACACCCTATTGCTTTTGAGAGTAGGAATCTTAGGGGTCCTGAGAGATTTTATAGAATTTATGACAAGGAGATGTTAGCCATTATGCACGCTTTGGCTAAGTTCAGGAAATATCTGGTGGGCAATAAATTCAGTGTGTGTACAAATCACAATAGCTTGAAACACTTCCTTGGACAGTGAGACTTAAATGAAAGGAAATAAAAATGGGTCAATAAACTGCAATCGTATGGTTTTGATATCACCTTCATTAAGGGAAAGAAAAATGTTGTAGCTGACGCATTGTCTCACAGACCTTAGTTGAATGCTATGGCATAGATCTCTGAGGATTGGAGGCACAGGATTATTGCAGAGTATGCTAAGAACCAATGGGATTCTAGCATAGTTGATGGGACATAGCAGGATAGTAGATACACTGTTTTGAATGACTTGATCATTTACAAGGGATGAATTTTTCTGGTTCCTGATTTAGAGTTGAAGGATATAGTTCTGAAAGCCTTTCATGATTTTGCTATGGTGGGCCATCTTGGTTATTTCAAAACATATAAGCTGGTACGAGAACAGTTTACTTGGAAAGGGCTAAAGACTGATGTTCTTCGGTATGTTCGAGAGTGTTTTGTCTGCTAGCAGAACAAACAGGAACACACATATCCTGTTGGATTGCTTTAGCCACTTTTGATACCTAACAGGAAGTGGGAATGTTTATCAATGGATTTTATCACAGGCTTTCCGAAAGCCCAAGGGAAAGATTGTATTTATGTGGTTGTTGATTAGCTGACAAAATATGCACACTTCTTTCTGATCACCACTACATTCACAGCATCGCATACTTTAGAGCTCTTCTTCAGAGAGGTATTCCGGTTACATGGTTTTCCTTAGACTATAGTCAGCGATAGAGACAAAATGTTCATGAGCAACTTTTGGCAGGAGTTGTTCAGACTTTGTGGAACCGAACTGACACCTAGTACTAGCTACCATCTATAGACATTTGGGTAGACGAAGATCGTCAATAAGTGGGTGGAAGGATATATGTGTAATTATATAGCTGGACAACAGAGAGCTTGGGTGAGGTGGATATACCTCTATGAGTATTGTTATAACTCTAATCACCACATGACTATATAGATGATGCCCTTTATGGAATTATACGAGTATGAGGCACCCAACCTTTTAGATTTGGTGTTGAGTGATAGCAGAGTTCCTAGCGCAGGTGATATGTTACATGATCAATAGGATATTATGAGGTCTCTCAGAGACAATATTCAACGGGCACAAAATCAACAGAAGCAGTATGCTGATCAGAAAAGGGTTAAGCATTCCTTTGTAGTGGGTGACATGGTGTATCTCATGTTACAACCTTACCGTCATTCCACTCTGCGGAAGAGTGGTGCAGAGAAGTTGAAACCTCATTACTATGGTCCATTTCGAGTCATCAGATGAGTGGGAAAGGTTGCATATGAGTTGGATTTACCGACAGATAGCAAGGTTCACAACATGTTTCACGTTTCTTGCCTGAAGAAGGTGTTGGGTCAACATGTGATTCCCTCTCCAGTACTGCCACCCCTTGATGATGAGGGGAAGTTGATATTAGTGCCTAAGGCCATCCTCGATGTTAGAGAGAGACATTTCAAAGGTGGGTCATCAGAGAGTATTTGATTAATTGGAGAGACTTTCCGGTTGAGGATGCTACATGGGAGTCAGAGGAGATTTTACAGCATCCAGAGCTGAGATTGCTTGAGGACAAGCAATTTCAGGGAGGGCGGACTGTAATGTCCCCTTCCTAGATAGTTCAGATAATTCAGGGGTTAGCCTATCATTCAGACCCTTGTAGGCTGAAATATGTGTTTAGAGGGGTTGTTTTGGTAGTTATCCGGCGTTTGGGGACACTACTCCATTAGTTGATTCAGGTTTGGGCCTTGGCAAAGTCTTATAGAGTCAGATTCAAGCACTTACTATTTATAGTAAGTCAAGCAAAAAGGGGTTGCTATTTCGGGTAGGGCACCTGGTTCAGTTGATCATCTCAGTTTTGACCCAATTTGACGATTTGATGAGAAAACAATGAATATTGGAGCATTTGATAATTATTAAGAGATTATTAATTTGACTTTATAATATAAAGTCAGTTTAATGAAATATTAAAGTAATTATTAATGGCGAATTATAAAGTATTTAATACTTTATAATAAAGGAATAAAATTAATATTAAATGAGTATTTATTACTCATTTAAAAAAGGATTCCATTATTAAGTGAATTCGCCTAAGTCTCAAAAGGGTGAATTCATGATTTATTAAATGCTTAAATAGTTGCTTTTTTGGGTCGACTTATTGAAGGGATTATTTAATTCATCCAAAGGAAAATCAAAATTCATTGTGAATTATTCTAATTTGTCTTATTTTCTCTCTGAGAACATTGGGGTTTGTGAAACAAGGGTTTTTACAAATTCGTGCACTTCCAGACTTTGAAGAATGATACCTCTTTAGAGTTAAGCTTTTTGAAGTTGTGAAAGATCAGCTAAAGATTGCTCAGCAGGTTGGCTTCACACAGAAGTCGAATTTGGGCTTACAGTGGAGATTTATTTTGGGGTTTTTAATTGATTTCATCAGAAACAAGGGGTGAATTGATTGAGGTTTATTTCTAGTTGATCTGGTACTTATTTATCTCAGTCATACCATCTTTATTGCTGCTGCTAGGTCATACAAACCTACAGCTACAAATGTGTCCTTTTAGTTGAAGTGAAAATGCCTTGCCTTTTTGATCTGGGTCTTAAACATTATTGGCGCCTTGGTCTCTAGAGGCCATTGCATCGAGTTTTTAGAGGGAGATCCTATCTATCAGCTGGCTGTACCATTTAATTTCATCCTTTCAGGCGACTGCAAGCTTATCTAGGTTCCTCAATAAATAGCTTGCCTTTTTATTTGTATGTTTGATCTTCACAGTTGTAATCATTCTGAAAGAATAATAAATCATGTGTCTCCAATATATCGGTTGTATTCTTTCATATTTAGTCTTTTGGTATTTTATTTTAATTTTCCAAGCATTTCTTTTCAAAATCACATCATTTCTCCTTATTGCAAAAATTACAAAAAACTCAAAAATCATCAAAACAAACAAAAAATTGCATTATCGTTAGAAGTCAGGGTTGAGAGACACCTAGTCTCTTACAGTGCATTTATTACCTCTGAAACTACATTCTCAATTTTTAATTTAATGAACTCGAGAGAGGATGATGTTTTCTAGAAGATTCAAAAATTACGCTCCCACCATAAGCTCCATATTACTGCAGATGGAATAACCTTCCAAATAGATGCAAAAAAGGAAGTTTTATATAACATTGGCCAATTCTGAAAGATATCCCAAAGGGATTTTGGCAAAGGAATCTGCAAATTTAATTATCTCTTTACAAACATCTAGCATTCCTGTGCAAAATTACATTGCACAAGCAAGTGGTCAGTTGTTTCCAATTCTGCATCACAAAGCAGCATGTTAGCATAAAAACCTTCACTTTCCACTGACAATAACACACGTCTTGTGACCTAGCTCTTCCCATTCCCTTGTATCAACACCATCTCAACTGCTGCCAATTACTGAATGCACACACACCAAATTTGATTATGATTTACAACATGTACGAACCTTACAGTCTTCAACAGGGATATTCTCTGATGGATCACTTTACTTATCCACATTCATAGATTCTTGTGCAACTTCTCTACTATTTGTGGATACATTTGCAATTTAACATCATTATATATTGAGACTTCTAAACCCTCACAACCCAAGTTAGCCAATTTATCTACTAGATTGTTTCCCTCTCGATAGTTGTACGAGATTATGTATGATATAAATTTGTCTAACAAGTCCCAAAATTTTTGAAAACAATAATTTAGATTCCAAATTTGAATCTTTCTACCTTTGCAAGAATTTACAATAATCAATGAGTCCCCTTCCACGTGGATCCTTGATATACCCAGATTAAAGCCACCTCTAACCCTAATAGGATAGCCTGGGCTTCAACAACACTATTTGTGCCTATTTGTAGTTTGTATGAACATGCCGCAACAATCTTTCCTATTGAATCACATATGCAAATGCTTGCCCCTGAAGCTCCTAGATTCCCTCTTGACGCTCCATCAAAATTCAATTTTAAGTAACCAAAATGTGGGGTTTTCCATTTGATTTCTTTTTTATCCACCTTTTGTTTGATGCTTTGATGAAGACACCCTGAAGATGCTAGTACTATAATTTTCCAAGCTTTCAAAATGAAATCATCCCAACTTGTGTAGAGTGAACATGAATTCTTGTACTTCATCACATGTGCATTTACTACCTCTGAAACTGCATTCTCAATTTTTACTTTAATGAACTCAAGAGAGGATGATATTTTCTAGAAGATTCACAAATTACACTCCCACCATAAGCTCCATATTACTGCAGATGGAATAGCCTTCCAAATAGATGCAAAAAAGGAAGTTTTATATCACACTAGACAACTCTGAAAGATATCCTAAAGGGATTTTGGAAAAGGAATCTACAAATTCAATTTTCTCTTTACAAACATCCAACATTCCTCTGTGAAATTACATTACACAAGCAAGTGGTCAATTGTTTCCAATTCTGCATCACAAAGCAGCATGTTAGCATAAAAACCTTCACTTGCCACTGACAATAACATCCATGTCTCGTGACCCAGCTCTACCCATTCCATTATACCAGCGCCATCTCAACTATCGCCAATTACTGAATGCATACACACCAAGTTTGATTCCAATTTACAACATGTGTGAACCTTACAGTCTTCAGTAGGAATATTATCTAATGGATCACTTTACTTATCCACATTCACAGATTCTTGTGTAGCTATCTCTACTAGTTGTGGATACATTTTCAATTGAACATCATTATATATTGAGACTTCTAAACCCTCGCAACCCAAGTTAGCTAATTTATTTGCCAGATTGTTTCCCTCTTGATAGGTGTACGAGATTATGTATGATTGAAATCTGTCTAACGAGTCCCAAAATTTTTGTAAACAATAATTTAGATTCCAAATTTGAATCTTTCTACCTTTGTAAGAATTTACAATAATCAATGATTCCCCTTCCACATGGATACCCAGATTTAAAGCCACCTCTAACCCTAATAGGATAGCTTGGGCTTCAACAACATTATTTGTGCCTATTGGCAGTTTGTATGAACATGTTGCAACAACCTTACCTATTGAATCACATATGCAAATTCCTACCCCTAAATCTCCTAGATTCCCTCTTGATGCTCCATCAAAATTCAATTTTAAGTAACCAAAATGTGGGGTTTTCCATTTGATTTCCTTTTTATCCACCTTTTGTTTGATGCTTTGATGAAGACACCCTGAATATGGTAGTACAATAATTTTCCAAGATTTCAAAATGAAATCATCCCAACTTGTGTAGAGTGAAGATGAATTCTTGTACTTCAACACATGTGCATTTACTACCTCTGAAACTGCATTCTCAATTTTTACTTTAATGAACTCAAGAGAGGATGATTTTTTTTAGAAGATTCACAAATTACGCTCCCACCATAAGCTCCATATTATTGCAAATGGAATAACCTTCCAAATAGATGCAAAAAAGGAAGTTTTATATAACACTAGCCAACTCTAAAAGATATCCCAAAGGGAGTTTAGCAAAGGAATCTACAAATTTAATTTGCTCTTTACAAACATCCAACATTCTTGTGCAAAATTACATTGTACAAGCAAGTGGTCAGTTGTTTCCAATTTTGCATTACATAATGGACATTTGAAGGGATCCACAATCTTCAATTTTGTTAGGCGATCACTCATTAGTATCCTCTTCCTAAGCGCCTACCATGCAAAACTCCTTACGTTTGGAAGTATTTTGTTATTCCAACAGAGAGTATAAGCTCTTTGTGAAGATGAATGTCCACTTTTCTAGCTTAAGGCTTTGTAACCTTGTTGGAATGAATAAATACCCTCTTTTTATGGAGCCCACAAAATCCTGTCAGCCCTCCCCGAAAGATACACATTTCTACTTTTCAACAGTTTAAGAAGTGGCAAAAATTGATTCAATCAGAGAAAAGAATCAAAGCTTGTTTTCCAAATAACTTTCCCTTTTAAAACTTGTGTTGACTTGACATAATCTAAAACATTTGGCCCCCATTCATTTATTAATACTTCCCTTAGTGGTTGTAAATCTAGAATGTCCTATAGAGGAGGCTTACCCTGCGAAGAATCTTCCCAAAACTTTACATTTTGTCCATTATGAATTTCCCAAGTAATGTAAGAAGTAACAATGGGCCTGCATGATATCAAGAAATTCCATATAGCTGAACCTTTTGGGGGGTTTGAAATGGTAAGGATTCTTAAAGGACTGAAATTATCTAAGTATTTAGCTTACATTAACTTACACCATTTTTCCTCTAGTTTTGTGAACATTTTCCAAACTAATTTAGCTCCAAAAGCCTTGTTTCTAATTGCAATGTTACATATTCTTGTTCCACCTTGCATTTTATCCCTTTCCATGCTATCCAAAGAGATTAAGGGTACTTTCTTTTGATCATTCATGTTTCCCTTCCAAAGGAAGTTTTTGATAATTCTCTCAATTTCTAGAAGGATTGATTTTGGCACTTTGAGTACCGCCAAAAAATAATTAGGGATAGTAGAAAGTACAAATTTTATTAAGAGAATCCTAGCTAACAATGATAACCATGTTTCCTTCCACATTAGAATTCTAGATTTCAATCTTTCTGTCACTTTCCCCCAATAAGCTGCCTTGTTTACACCTTTGAAAAAAGGGATTCCTAAATATGTGCTTGGTAATTATTCTTGTTTAAACCCCAATACTTCAACTATCCTTTCCTTCACAGTCTCCTTCGTGTTAAAAAATAATATTTTGGATTTAGCTGCATTTATTTTCTGACCTGAAGCTAAACAGTACTTGTCTAACACTTGCTTGATTTGAATAGCTTTCTCTACTATTGATTTTCCAAAACATAATGTATCATCTGCAAAAATAGAATGTGTCACTGAAATATTTGTGTTAGGGATATAAACTCCTCTCCAAAGTCCCTGACATTGCTATTGCATGATTGACCTACTAAGCACCTCTGGCATTATGATGAATAAAAAGGGGGATAATGGGTCTCCCTGTCTCACACCCTGTGTTACAACAAAGAATCTTGTGGGGAGCCATTTAGAATCATAGAGAACAATTGGAATTATGTTACTGCACTCTTCTTTCGTAGAATTCATCCCATATCCTATTGCAAGTCTACTAAAGTGGGGGGGAAATGCAATATAACAAAAATTGCATACTCTACAACCTCACTATTATTTTCTTGGGCCCCAAGCCCATATGCATGTAATTTTTCCATCTTTTGACCCATCATCCCTAGTCATCCACGTCCTTTTTCTTATGTCATCCCCATGTCAATTTTTTATAGTTCCTCTATTTCCATTTTCATTTAATTTGTATCCCCTTCCATGTCTTAACTTTTTCTTTAATGTCACTTTAATTTATTCCCCTTTACCAATTGTCAAACCATTAAATTTTGTGCCTAGCCCCACCCTATGTTAAAATTCCCAGTTTAACCTTACCAAATCCTACCTTGTGATACACAAATTATTTGTGACCACTCACCACAAGCTGGATCCATTCAAGCTTAGTGTCTCTTAAATGATCTAGTTCATATTTGTTGATGACTCCCACAATTTTCCACCTAATAGGGTGGCCTTGAATTTTCACCCTACCACCAAAAATTTGGAATGCAATATAATCAATTTATAGAGATCCCCACCTAATAAGTTTTCATCCTCAATTTCCCTTAAAAAATTATTTAATCTGGGTCACCTTTGTTTCATTTTAACATAAGAAAAGGGAAAATCTAATTTGTTGATTTCTTAAGAAATCTAAAATAGCTTCAAAAATATTTACTTAAAAGTGACCCAAAAATTACTTCAAAAATTTAGGAGTTAGCTAGCTTTATCCCCTACCTCTCAAGATAAAAAATTTTTCCCCATTATTCAATGCTATAATATGATCTTTGAGAATACGTGATTGGTTTACAAAGGATTTCATTGGTGGTTAAATTCATAACCCTTGTGTATCTCCATTTCCTCTTGGTTTCTCTCTAAAATTCCCTTAACCCACATCTATTTTTCTGATTTGTAAACCTTTTTCTATTCTCTTTCATTGATAGTAATCCTTTACCATGCCATATTAACATTTTAACATGTTTCTCATCACTCTTTGTGAGTGTTGGTCTTTGTTTTTCACCTTTGAGAGTTGTTAACCAATTTGATATCAAATCCTCACCTAAGTGCTTCAAACTTGTGGTTTCCTATTTTCATATTAGTCCTCTTTGAAGTCCCTGTTGTCAATCAAATTGCACCTGAATGCTTGAATGATTAAATTCAGCGATCTGTTGAAACATGGGAACTATCTTCAAGCTGTGGGTATTCCTATGGTGAACATAGACCTCCAGATTCTAGGTTGGTTCCTATATGATGATCAATTAGGTACTTGAATGATTTTCTTTGAGAAAAGGGTAAGAAGGACTAAACTGAATGTATGAACTAAAACTAAAACCTCAGTGATGCACCTAAATGATGGTGTTGCATGCAACTTGTTTCACAATTACACTTCAATAATCCTATTTGCACAACTAAATATGAATAGTTTAACCACATAAATAATTTATATGAAGGCTTGACTGTATTACCATCTTTGAAGGAAAAGAACATCTTCACAACTAAAATAGTAAAATAAGCCAAATGCACAACATATAACCTCTAGAATCAAACTTGATTGTATACAAGCACATATGAAATGAGATGGGAAAATAAAGGTTCTTGAGATTAAAACACGATAGATTCCTTATCAAACTATTCACACAGCATGACACCTGAGATTTTGAAGGAAAATACTTTGGCACACTAAAAGGTAAAAAGTAAGCTTTGAAAATTGACAACACTTGATTAACCTGTAATAACCTGCTAAATGTATTAATCTTGAAAAATAAAATTGAGTTACAAGAAGCCTTCTTTGCAAAAATTGCAAAAGAGAGAGAAATCAAGAACTAGAGGAAAAAGATAAAATTTTTCCAATATATACAATGAGAGGCAACTCCAAAGTGCATGAAAATGAAACTAAAAGTCAATTTCAGTATAGAAAAAATGATAAATCCAAAGTGAAATCCGAGCATAAGCAAAAATCCTGTGAAAATAGGGCCCACCAATGTCGTAATTGAGCTTCAACAGCTTAGCACTCTGTGAAATAATGTATACAACTGAACTGCAACTCGAACTGAACTTGAAATCCATAAGAAGTGGGTCCAAGCATGCAAAAGCCACCTTGTTTTAATCAATCCGCCCAAGATAATTGTGCATGATGATTAAGCATCAAAACTGGTGCTGAAACTGAATATGAGACTCACTATTTGCTCCACTTGTGCATGAGCGAATTTTTTTTTAATATTTCCCCCTTTTTACAATAGTTGATTAAAAAAACTATTTAAAACAAATAATATTGTTTTAATAATTTTTGAACAACTTTACAAAACATATATTTAAAAGGGGGACAAAATAATCAAGTGTTTGTATTGAATAAAGTCTACCCCTCATATCAAGTGTTTGCATTATTCCATCCTTATGCATATTGGCCGACCACTTAGCATTATTGGTATTAGGCATCATAACTTAAAGTCAAGGCCACGGGGAATAAAAGACAGCATGACTTAGTTTTAAAAGAAAAGGTCAAAAATACCATCGAGCCTTCATGCAAAAAGATTAGGGATAAGGAACCCTAATCACTTGTAATTATTCACTTGTCGATGCAAAGAGACTGTGAGGCTGTTTGTTGTGGCTGCCATTTGAGCAGGGGTTTAAAGCTCGAATCATCACCATTTTCTGCTGCTTCATGTCAATTTATCATGGAGATTCTGAAGAAAAATGCGTGGTAGGTCTTATTTTTTGCATAGATCTGGACACTTTCTTCAATTCTAAAAGCTCTTTCAAGTTTTCTCCGCCATGGCCTCACCATCTTCTAATGCATTTTTTATATGTCTTTGTTGATGCTATCCTGTTTGAGCTGCCATGATTATACTCGTCTGAGCTTTTGGAGATTCCTCTGTGAGTAAAGCCATGGGTTTGAATGCAATTTTTGATAAAAAATGAATGAGGGTAAGTCTTTACCAATATATTTTTCTTTATCTCCTGAAAGAAACTCATGTTGAGTCTAGCAGAGACAAGAAAATGAGCGTTCTTTTAGCTTTATGTGTCTTGATCTTCATGGGTATTTAAAAAAAAAAACCTTTGTATGCTATGGCTGTATTTTTTGTTGTTCTTTAATGGGTATTCTCCTCAAAACCCATGTTCTTCCATTGTATTTTAAGCTACATGGAGAAAACCCAATCCAAGTGGGTTTGGTTATTTCTGAAAGAACCATCTTATAAGGCCACGACCAATCATGTAGTTTATGTACCATGAAACTCTGCATATATATGTTCATGGCTCAAAATCCTTGTTATTGCTTCTCATTTTTCTGGAAAACAAAAGAAGAACCTTGGCTATATTTTTGAAAACTAAACCACAAATTTTCTTGATAATGGAACATGTACGCCTGTTCACTATCTCTCCTTTTGCAATAAATACTTGTTTTTCCAATCAATATGAGCATCCAAAACATCACCATTTGCGTGAGCAAAAAATGTCAAGGAAATAAAATATATTCAAATCTAATGGAAATAGAATCTTTTTTCAATATGAGAACAACACATTTGCTCAATTTTGTACTTAGATAGGCATCAAATAAGCTTCCGTTCTCTCATAATTTTTAATTTATGACATCTTAGTTTGACTGTTATGAGTGGATAAAAGCTTAAGCTTGTGCAGTGGCTTTGCAATTTTCTCTTTAGTTGCACATTCAATTGATAGTATTGGTGTATATTCTGAGAGATTCTTACTCTGCTTCTAATTGATGTTGTTTAATGTTATCCCAAAACTTTGCATTGTATGAGTTAGTCCCTTTGCTCCTACAACAATGTTTGTCATTATGAACATCTTGAAGAATATAAAGGACCACCTCTACTATCTTATAACAAAACTTGCTATCTACACATGTGAACCTTAGTGACTATGACTGTGAGATGGAGCTTTTCATGGATCTGCACTTTGTATTTTAAGCTTCATGGCTGGAATCCTTTGCTATTGCTTTTCTAGCATTGCCATTTGATGATGTTCATGGTTTCTGTCATTGCCGTTGATTGTGAATATTGATGTTGTATTATACAAAGCATGATTGTCCATCTTTACATTTGCTTGAACTATTCATGAGATGAACTATTGTCTCATATAATGGTAGACTATACTTGTATTTAAATCTGTTGCCTCTCATAGCAGTTGATAGATGAACTGTAGCATCATTGTGTAAATCCGTTTGATTCTTTACAACAGAAATGATGATGATACAATTGAAAAATGATATGAAAATATGATGTAAAATCAATGGCACATAAGAATATGTATGCAAACATGGCTTTCCTGAGTATCTTATTTCTTATTACACTTTTATCATCCCTGTAGCAGCAGTTTTATTGTGGCCACTTAATTCTTTTATGATAAAATCTGTCATTGTTTATGAGCTGGGCTCAACCCTTGTGGGAGCCACATTTTGTACCACTCATAACAATATCTATCAGTTTAAATGATGATTATCTTGTACCTGCACACTAAACAAATGTATTAGCAAAATAATTGAAGTCAGATGCTTCTATTGGACTTTGTGCCTCTTGATCATGTTATTTTCATTTTGTTCAAATCATCTGATGAATGCATGAAATGATGTAGATTACATTTCTGTTGGTAATGTAGGCCTGCAGTAGGATTTGATTCTTCATTGCTTAGAGACCATCTCTAATACCACATTTTGTCGTTCTTGCAGATGCTTTTGAAGCTTGGAGCTGGATCAATTAGAAAGCACAACACAAAAACTGAAGACTTTAACGTGAAGATGATTTGTCATTCCAGGCAATGACGAATCACCTTCTATCTTATGCTCATGTTACTTTCAGTTGTATAGTTTACATTCTTTTTTGTATTCATTATTTGATTACGTAAAAATAAAATTAGCTACTCCCGTAGCTTGTGCGAGACTTCAATCTTTCCAATATGAATAAAAACAACATTCTTTTATGCAAATTTATGAGTTCTTGTATTACAAAAAATTGCATAATCAAATTTTGGAATTCAATGAATGCTTTTAGCAGAAATTTTGCACCTTTATGTGATGAATGCAATTCAACTCCACCTATTTTGAGTTGTAGCTAAAAATAGGTAACAATTTGGCAACCTCTGCGGAGTGTTTGCCTGATAAAAAATATAGACCAGTTGCCATGTCTATCCATTGGGCATGGAATCAATCTATGCTCTGTTCAGACTTCTGAAAACCTTTGTAACTCAGCTACAAACTACACCAACTAAAAGAAACTACTGAAACTCTGTTTAAGATAGAGTCTTGAAACCAAACGTGCAACAACTGTACCTTATTGAAAGAAAAAAAATAATGGAATGAAAACGTGCCACGAGGCACTTATTGAAAGCAAAACTAAAAATTCTACCCTACCCTACACTAACCAACAGTCTTAGTGATCAGACATGACCATTTACTGGCTGTGAGATATAACTTCCCTTCCTGATAAACATAGGATGCTTCAAATCCTTAAGATCAATCAAAAAGAGATATTTAGATAATAAACATTTGATTAACTGTGGAAAAAAATTCTGAAACATCTCAAAAGGCAAGCCTTCCTCATTTGATTTACCACCAAAGATGTTATTTTGAGGCATATAGCTAAGATTAACCTGTTGCTCTGCAGTTGCAATCACATGCTTTGGCAGAATCATGTCTTGTTGTAATTTTGTAGACTCCTCTTTGGATAAATACCTGATTGGACACCCCTTTGAAAGGATAAAGGTTGGCCTCTTATTGTTGTCTTCATGTTTATAAACTGTTGGCACTCCATCTTGCTGATTAGATTGCTCCACTTGCAGTGTAAGATTTTCCTCCTTCCTTCTTGTTGCCTCAATTTCAATCTGATCTGAAAGAGCCGGTTCACATAAATGAAATGAAGGAATGTGTGGCTCTTTGATCTGAACAGGCTGATCACATGTTGTAGGCTCATGTAGTTCTAGCTTATTATCTATGTTAGAGAAAAAATTCTCTATGATTCTTGAAAACATATTCTCATCTAATTCATGATCCTGAATTGGATTCAGATGAGTCTCATCATTCTGCTGCTCAAAGGTAGACATTGATGTTAGTAAACATGTGTCGTCTTCATTTTCATTAACAAATTCGGGTAATTGCTCAAACAAATTAGCTAAATCCTGAGATTCAACCTCTATTTCCTTGTTTAAAACATGTTCAACTTGATGTTTATTGTCATCTAAGTTTAAAAAAAAGGACTCAAGATCATTCCAAAATATGGCTTCTTCACAATCATCATTTGCATTACCTTCTAGAATTAGATGAGCAGCTTCCAACTTGTCACATTTGTTGACCTCAACCAGCAACTCATCACATTGTTTGACATCTTCTTGCTCAATAAAGGAAGGTAATTCATCAGATAAGAACATGAAATCATCACCTTTCATACCTTTTTCAAGCTCCTCAACCTGCTGTCCTGATTGATCATGTTCGTTCATCTCCTGCTGCAAGTCTGCTTTGCCATCTTGTTCGTTAGGTATAAGCATATCAATATCAAAAAAATATGCCTGCTTCTCTTTAAAAACCTTTTCCTCTCCTGCATTATTTACCTTCAACTGATCATGCTCATCGAACCAATTATTTTGACAAGCAATTGATTCTCCTTTGAACAAAGAAATAGTATCAGGACATGCATACGCATGTTGGATCCCTTGAATAAGAACATGTGACTATTCATGAAGATTCATAACTTGATTTGTTACATGTACTTGACTTTGCAATAGAAGAGGATCTTTGAAACTTGGAATGGGAGCCTCTTGAACTAGATTTTGCATTTTGAAGTCAGGATGCTTGGTCCTAGAAGGCCGCCATGGCTATTTAGTACCTTGATGACTTGGTTCAGGTTCTTGATATGATTGAAAATGAGGGTTCATGGATTGATTTGACAGACTATGTTCATTCGTGAGCTCTTGTAGGGGCTGATCTTTAACATTGGTATGAATATTACCCTTATAACTTGGAATGTCAAAACTAGAAGACTTACTTGGAGATTGGATAAAAACCTTGGAAACCTTCTCCTCTATTGGTTGATGTTTTATGCAAGAAACTGACTGGGCTTCCATCGTTGGTGCTTGGGAAATCAACATTTTAATTTGCTCTTCCTTTGCAGCAAGATCTTCTTCATACTGTCTCCTCTATATCAACAAGTCTTGCTCATAGAGATAGGCCTGATAGGCTATCTCTTCCTATTTTTTATCGTACTCTTTCTGCTTCTTGAACTCTTCTATTTGTTTTGCAATGTCTAACAATATGTCCATGTTATTCATGTTATTATTCATATCATCAACCTCTTGGAGTTGCTTCTAGACATATGAATATTGATCTGAAGGCTGAGCAGGGGTGGGTGGGAGGTAAGCATGTTGAGCATGTTGAGCATGTTGATAGGTTGTTGTTGCATGGTTGTTTGGGATAAAACCAATGGCATGATTGGCCTGATATGGCTGATAAGGATGTGAATATGTAGGGTTTTCATGAAACGAAGGTGAAAACATGCTTTTTTCATAAAAACCACACATGTTAAAGCATTTGAAATCTGCAAATCTTCTTTAAATCAAAGTGAATTAGACCTCTTTTGTAAATGTAAACATACCAGCACTTCGTCTACTGAAACTAGTGGATTGTGCTCGGAGTCGCCAGGTATAAATTTGTACCTCTGAAAGGTAAAAATGTTGTTGTATATACCAGGACAATAGCTTGTATCTTTGAATTATTTCTCTGAAGTGATCTTCAGAGTCCCATCGGGCATGCCAAAAACTGTTGTCAATTAGATTGCACCTGAACACTTGAATGATTAAATTCAGCAATCTGTTGAAACATGGGAACTATCTTTAGGCTGTGGGTATTCCTATGGTGAAGATAGACCTCCAGATTCTAGGGTGGTTCCTATATGATGATCAATTAGGTACTTGAATGATTTGCTTTGAGAAAAGGGTAAGAAGGACTAAACTGAATGTATGAACTAAAACTAAAACCTCGGTATGCACCTAAATGATGGTGTTGCATGCAACTTGTTTCACAATTACACATCAATAATCCTATTAACACAAACTAAATCTGAACAGTTTAACCACATAAATAATTTATATGAAGGCTTGACTGTATTACCATCTTTGAAGGAAAAGAAGGTCTTCACAACTAAAATAGTAAAATAAGCCAAATGCACAACATATAACATGTGGAATAAAACTTGATTGTATACAAGCACATATGGAATGAGATAGGAAAATAAAGGTTCTTGAGATTAAAACACGATAGATTCCTTATCAAACTATTCACACAGCATGACACCTCATATTTTGAAGGAAAATACTTTGGCACACTAAAAGGTAAAAAGAAAGCTTTGCAAATTGATAACACTTGATTAACCTGTAATAACCTGCTAAATGTATTAATCTTGAAAAATAAAACCGAGTTACAAGAAGCCTTCTTTGCAAAAATTGCAAAAGAGAGAGAAATCAAGAAATAGAGGAAAAAGATAAACTTTTTCCAATATATACAATGAGAGGCAACTCCAAAGTGCATGAAAATGAAACTGAAAGTCAATTTCAGTATAGAAAAAATGATAACTCCAAAGTGAAATCCGAGCATAAGCAAAAATCCTGTGAAAATAGTGCCCACCAATGTTGTAATTGAGCTTCAACAGCTTAGCACTCTATGAAATAATGTATACAACTGAACTGCAACTCGAACTGAACTTGAAATCCATAAGAAGTGGGTCCAAGCATGCAAAATCCACCTTGTTTTAATCAATCCGCCCAAGATAATTGTGCATGATGATTAAGCATCAAAACTGGTGCTGAAACTGAATATGAGACTCACTATTTGCTCCACTTGTGCAAGAGCGAATTTTTTTTTAATATTTTCCCCATTTACAATAGTTGATTAAAAAAACTATTTAAAACAAATAATATTGTTTTAATAATTTTTGAAAAACAACTTTACAAAACATATATTTAAAAGGGGGACAAAATAATCAAGTGTTTGTATTAAATAAAGTCTACCCCTTATATCAAGTGTTTGCATTATTCCATCCTTATGCATATTGGCTGACCACTTAGCATTATCGGTATTAGGCATCATGACTTAAAGTCAAGGCCACGGGGAATAAAAGACAACATGACTTAGTTTTAAAAGAAAAGGTAAAAAATACCATCAAGCCTTCATGCAAAAAGATTAGGGATAAGGAACCCTAATCACTTGTCATTATTCACTTGTCGATGCAAAGAGACTATGAGGTTGTTTATTGTGGCCGCCATTTGAGCAGGGGTTTAAAGCTTGAATCATCACCATTTTTTGTTGCTTCATATCAATTTATCATGGAGATTTTGAAGAAAAATGCGTGGTAGGTCTTATTTTTTGCACAGATCTGGACACTTTCTTCAATTCTAAAAGCACTTTCAAGTTTTCTCCGCCAAGGCCTCACCATCTTCTAATGCATTTTTTATATGTCTTTGTTGATGCTATCCTGTTTGAGCTGCCGTGATTATATTGGTCTGAGCTTTTGGAGATTCATCTGTGAGTAAAGTTGTGGGTTTGAATGCAATTTTTGACAGAAAATGAATGAGGGTAAGTCTTTACCAATATATTTTTCTTTATCTCCTGAAAGAAACTCATGTTGAGTCCAACAAAGACAAGAAAATTAACGTTCTTTTAGCTTTATGTGTCTTGATCTTCATGGGTATTTAAAAAAAAAAACCTCTATATGCTATGGCTGTATTTTTTGTTGTTCTTTAATGGGTATTCTCCTCAAAACCCATGTTCTTCCATTGTATTTTCAGCTACATGGAGAAAACCCAAGTGGGTTTGGTTATTTCTGAAAGAACCATCTTATAAGGCCACGACCAATCATGTAGTTTATGTACCATGAAACTCTGCATATATATGTTCGTGGCTCAAAATTCTTGTTATTGCTTCTCATTTTTCTGGAAAACAAAAGAACCTTGGCTGTATTTTTGAAAACTAAACCACAAATTTGCTTGATAATGGAACATGTACGCCTGTTCACTATATCTCCTTTTGCAATAAATACTTGTTGTTCCAATCAATATGAGCATCTAGAACAACACCATTCGCGTGAGAAAAACATTTCAAGGCAATAAAATATATTCAGATCTAATGGCAATAGAAGCTTTTTTCAATATGAGAACAACACATTTGCTCAATTTTGTACTTAAATAGGCATCAAATAAGCTTTTGTTCTCTCATAATTTTTAATTTATGACATCTTAGTTTGACTGTTATGAGTGGATAAAAGCTTAAGCTTGTGCAGTGGCTTTGCAATTTTCTCTTCAGTTGCACATTCAACTAATAGTATTGGTGTATATTCTGAGAGCTTCTTACTCTGCTTCTATTTGATGTTGTTTAATGTTGTCCCAAAACTTTACATTGTATGAGTTAGTCTCTTTGCTTCTACAAAAATGTTTGTCATTATGAACATCTTGAAGAATATAAATGACCACCTCTACTGTCTTATAACAAAACTTGCTATCTACACATGTGAACCTTAGTGACTATGACTGTGAGATAGAGCTTTTCATGGATCTGCACTTTGTATTTTAAGCTTCATGGCTGTAATCCTTTGCTATTGCTTTTCTAGCATTTCCATTTGATGATGTTCATGGTTTTTGTCATTGCTGTTGACTGTGAATATTGATGTTGTATTAATACAAAGCATGATTGTCCATCTTTACATTTGCTTGAACTATTCATGAGATGAACTGATTTCTCATATAATGATAGACTATACTCGTATTTAAATCTGTTGCCTCTCATAGTAGTTGACGGATGAATTGTAGCATCATTGTATAAATCCGTTTGATTCTTTACAACAGAAATGATGATGATACAATTGAAAAATGATATGAAAACATGATGTAAAATCAATGGCACATAAGAATATGTATGCAAACATGGCTTTCCTGAGTATCTGATTTCTTATTACACGTTTATCAGCCTTGTAGCAACAGTTTTATTGTGGTCACTTAATTCTTTTATGATCGAATCTGTCATTGTTTATGAGTTGGGCTCAACCCTTGTGGGAGCCACATTTTGTACCACTCATAACAATATCTGTCGGTTTAAATGATGATTATCCTATACCTTCACACTAAACAAACGTATTAGCAAAATAATTGAAGCTGGATGCTTCTATTGGACTTTGTGCCTCATGATCATGTTATTTTCATTTTGTTCAAATCATTTGATGAATGCATGAAATGAGGTAGATTACATTTTTGTTGGTAATGTAGGCATGAAGTAGGATTTGATTCTTCATTGCTTAGAGACCATCTCTAATACCACATTTTGTCGTTCTTGCAGATGCTTTTGAAGCTTGGAGCTGGATCAATTAGAAAGCACAACACAACAACTAAAGAATTTAACGTGAAGACGATTTGTCATTCCAAGCAATGATGAATCACCTTCTATCTTATGCTCATGTTACTTCAATTGTATAGTTTACATTCCTTTTTGTATTCATCATTTGATTACATAAAAATCAAATTAGCTGCTCCTGTAGCTTGTGCGGGACTTCAATCTTTCCAATATGAATAAAAACAACATTATTTTATGCAAATTTATGAGTTCTTCTATTACAAACATTTGCATAATCAAATTTGTATGACTTAGTTTTAAAAGAAAAGGTAGAAAATACCATCGAGCCTTCATGCAAAAAGATTAGGGATAAGGAACCCTAATCACTTGTCATTATTCACTTGTTGATGCAAAGAGACTGTGAGGTTGTTTTTTGTGGCCACCATTTGAGCAGGGGTTTAAAGCTCGAATCATCACCATTTTCTGCTGCTTCATGTCGATTTATCATGGAGATTCTGAAGAAAAATGCGTGGTAGGTCCTGTTTTTTGCACAGATTTGGACACTTTCTTCAATTCTAAAAGCACTTTCAGGTTTTCTATGCCATGGCCTCACCATCTTCTAATGCATTTTTTATGTCTTTGTTGATGCTATCCTATTTGAGCTACCATGATTATACTGGTATGAGATTTTGGAGATTCATGTGTGAGTAAAGCCGCGGGTTTGAATGCAATTTCTAACAGAAAATGAATTAGGGTAAGTCTTTACCAATATATTTTCCTTTATCTCCTGAAAGAAACTCATGTTGAGTCCAGCAGAGACAAGAAAATGAACGTTCTTTTAGCTTTATGTGTCTTGATCTTCATGGGTATTTAAAAAAAAAAACCTCTGTATGCTATGGCTGTATTTTTTGTTGTTCTTTAATGGGTATTCTCCTCAAAAATCATGTTCTTCCATTGTATTTTCAGTTGCATGGAGAAAACCCAAGTGGGTTTGGTTATTTCTGAAAGAACCATCTTATAAGGCCGCGACCAATCATGTAGTTTATGTACCATGAAACTATGCATATATATGTTCATGGCTTAAAATCCTTGTTATTGCTTCTCATTCTTCTGGAAAACAAAAGAAGAACCTTGGCTGTATTTTTTGAAAACTAAACCACAAATTTGCTTGATAATGGAACATGTACGCATGTTCACTATCTCTCCTTTTGCAATAAATACTTGTTGTTCCAATCAATATGAGCATCCAGAACAACACCTTTCATATGAGCAAAACATGTCAAGGCAATAAAATATATTCAGATCTAATGGCAATAAAATCTTTTTCCAATATGAGAACAACACATTTGCTCAATTTTGTACTTAAATAGGCATCAAATAAACTTTCATTCTCTCATAATTTTCAATTTATGACATCTTAGTTTGATTGTTATGAGTGGATAAAAGCTTAAGCTCATGCAGTGGCTTTGCAATTTTCTCTTCAGTTGCACATTCAGCTAATAGTATTGGTGTATATTCTAAGAGCTTCTTACTCTGCTTCTATTTGATGTTGTTTAATGTTGTCCCAAAAATTTGCATTGTATGAGTTAGTCTCTTTGCTCCTGCAACAATGTTTGTCATTATGAACATCTTGAAGAATATAAAGGACCACCTCTGTTGTCTTATAACAAAACTTGTTGTCTACACATGTGAACCTTAGTGACTATGACTATGAGATGGAGCTTTTCGTGGATCTGCACTTTGTATTTTAAGCTTCATGGCTGGAATCCTTTGCTATTGCTTTTCTAGCATTGCCATTTGATGATGTTCACAGTTTTTTTCATTGTTGTTGACTATGAATATTGATGTTGTATTAATACAAAGCATGACTATCCCTCTTTACATTTTCCTGAACTATTCATGAGATGAATTGCTATCTCATATAATGACAGACTATACTCGTATTTAAATCTATTGCCTCTCATAGCAGTTGACGGATGAATTGTAGCATCATTGTATAAACCCATTTGATTCTTTATAGCAGAAATGATGATGATACAATTGAAAAATGATATGAAAACATGATGTAAAATCAATGGCACATAAGAATATGTATGCAAACATGGCTTTCCTGAGTATCTGATTTCTTATTACACTTTTATCAGCCTTGTAGCAACAGTTTTATTGTGGTCACTTAATTCTTTTATGATCAAATCTGTCATTGTTTATGAGTTGGGCTCAACCCTTGTGGGAGCCACATTTTGCAACACTCATAACAATATCTGTCAATTTAAATGATGATTATCCTGTACCTGCACACTAAACAAATGTATTAGCAAAATAATTGAAGCCGGATGCTTCTATTGGACTTTGTGCTTCCTGATCATGTTATTTTCATTTTGTCCAAATCATCTGATGAATGCCTGAAATGATGTAGATTACATTTATGTTGGTAATGTAGGCATGAAGTAGGATTTGATTCTTCATTGCTTAGAGACCATCTCTAATACCACATTTTGTCGTTCTTGCAGATGCTTTTGAAGCTTGGAGCTGGATTGATTCGAAAGCACAACACAACAATTGAAGAATTTAATGTGAAGATGATTTGTCATTCTAGGCAATGACGAATCACCTTCTATCTTATGCTCATGTTATTTTCAGTTGTATAGTTTACATTCTTTTTTGTATTCATCATTTGATTACGTAAAAATCAAATTAGCTACTCTCGCGGCTTGTGCGGGACTTCAATCTTTCCAATATGAATAAAAACAACATTATTTTATGCAAATTTATGAGTTCTTCTATTACAAACATTTGCATAATCAAATTTTGGAATTCAATGAATACTTTTAGCAGAAATTTTGCACCTTTATGTGATGAATGCAATTCAGCTCCACCTGTTTTGAGTTGTAGCTAAAAATAGGTAACAGTCCCAAAAGAATTTTAGTTTGAACCATCACCTTGTTTCCAAAAAATATAATCCCACCTTACCTGGTTTGTTGTGTACTCATTATCTATTAGCAACATCATTAAGATTTTAAATGGTTACATTTTAATTAAGAGTGATTTTGAAGCATAGATTAGTTTATTATCCAATTAAATTTATTAATATGTTAATGTATATTGATCTTTAAATCACATAAGATAATTGATTGAGGTGGACTCCCCTTTAAGCACTTTTTTTTTTTTTAAGTAGGATTTGACCCCACAAAGTTTGTTAGAGCATAATTCTTATTAGGAGATTTTATTTAATATAAATATATCTATATAAAATTGATAAAACTCTAAATTATTAGGTTTATCCGTACAGTATAAAGGTGGAGGTGATTTATAAATATTCATTTTGTAAAAGAAACTAATTTATTAATTCATTTAATAACATAAGTAATAAGGTAGAAGGTTGTGACTTTTACACCAACCTCTTAGATTTCTTTAAATATAGACAATCATATTAAATGCATAAATTACATTATGAATGTATGTTAAGGCACTTACAAACTATGAGAGGTATATTTATGAATGCATTTATATGCACATGAGACCATAAAGGAAGGACGAGAGGAAGAAGGTACTATAATCTCTAGATTATTGTTATGTCTATATTTGTACAGATTTATTTTAAATTTTCTCATTAATGATTGATATTTTATTGAATTTTTTTATGAAAAGGTTTCCCCATATAAATAATGCATTCTCTATCCTTTTTTTTGTGTTATTGTCTATTCCATATTTAATAGTGTGTTGTCTAATTGATCTGAACTTCTTACATAATATCATAACAATAAATCCCAACCATGGATCTTTGAATTCTCATAATCCACTATTCAATGACCTAAATAAAACCTTCCATTTACAGATGATGTAAGCCGAAATGGGAAACTCCAATGTTCCCATCATGCCAAATTGCTGGAGTAAACCTTAAATATTAGCGACCATATAAAAATGAGAAAATGCCTTTACAAGATTAGTACATATATTTGAAAGCATAATATATGCAGTTCACATTTTAGCAGGGTTGTTGAGATTAGAGGCATCATAAACTGTACACCCATCACATGCTTCGTCTCTTCGTATTCATCTACTATTAAAGCAGAATCATGCAAAGAAAATTACGGTTTTCTTGAAAAATGGTGGAGTTATCATTATGTTTGCAATTGGAATAAGGGAAAGGGAGGATGCTAGAAAAGATGTTGGAATTCGGCTTTATATGCCTGCCAATTGCATTTGCTTGAATATTTTTAAATTCTTTTCAATAAAATCCATTTTGTACAATATCCAGCAATCATTGCAGTTCGGGAAGCATTATGTCGAACAGATCAGTGCCTTGTCTATGCTACCTTTCAGGTGGAGACTTGTTGGTTGCGGCTCTAGGAAAATTCACCGTCAGCAATTCACCGTCAGAAAATTCACTGCCAACAATTCATCGCAGGAAAATTCACCGCTATGACAAATTCACCTCAAGGAAAATTCACCACCAACAATTCACTGCCATGGAAAATTGTAAAAGTTTGTAATTAATTTTCCGTGGAACAGTGTAACTCTATCGGAAGGATACCCATCTCTTCTATATGTTGCAATAATCATATTTTATGAGAGGTTGTTTCATTCTTTTAGGTGGTCAAAAAGTAAGGTTTTATAAGTATCTATGTATTAAATATATTAAATTTGTTATTCTTCAGTCAAATGTATCATTATGCCTAGATTCTATTGTGAAGATACTCATCTCTTCTCTATACTGCAATAATCATTCTATGAGACGTCTCGTTCTTTCAAGTAATCAAAAAGTAAGGTTATGTGATTATATATCTATGAAATATACTACACTTCTTACTTTCTAGTCAAATATATCATTATGTCTAGACTCCATTGTGAAGATACTCATCTCTTCTATATACTTCAATAATCATATTCTATGGATGTTGTCTAATTCTTTCATGTGACAAAAAAGTAAGGTAATGTAGTTATCTATGTATGAAATATACTACACTTGTTACTTTCCTGTCAAATGTATCGTTATGTCTGGATTCCATTGTAAGGATACCCATCTCTTCTATATACTCCAGTAATTAAATTCTATGAGACATCTCATTCTTTTATATGACCAAAAAGTAAGGTAACTCTCAGTCAAATATATTGTAAATCAAGTAACTAAGTGCTATACTAGCTGTAATAATAAAACACATATCTCAAATGAGAGCTCATTGCATATGAGCTCAGCTGTTTTACATGGACTACAATACAACTCTCACAGAATTGAATCCAATTCCATCCTCCTCTGAATCTGCAAATCATGGCAATATTCAGAACTTTAATGCAAAATCCTTACTTTGACTCAATGAATAATGAGGTCACAAGTCCCATTCTCAAAGAGTGTGCATGGAATCAGTTTGTGATAGGCATGGATCAAACCCTAAGTGTCATCACACAAAATAGGACATAAACTTCAGCATTGTAACAAAAACATCTTGCTTGACTAGAAACCTATTGCCAGATATGCAATATGTTGGGACACGGTATAGCATATACACACTTCCTCACTTTGACAACGGGGTTGCTTGAAATGAATCTCATTGTGCTTTTTACAGATGAAAGAGCCAAGAATGGAGAGTGGGACTGAAAAAGAAGTATAGACATGGAAATCAAAACAATGGGACTGCTTAGTGCATCTCAGCAAACTGTCATCCTTATAGAAAACAAACACAATGATGCCAAAAAAAATCTAAAGAAACTGAAGCATAAAGCAGCAAGGGCAATGCCTAATTTCCCAAAGCTATGTTATGTCATCACTCTCCTTTGACATTTGACCAGTTCATTGGTCCACATATCGTTGAATCATCTTTTGTGCTGAACAGAGCAACTACCACGTTGGCAGTAGTATCTGGGTTTGCAATTTTTTATTTCATTTATATATAGGGGTCAGAAGATGAAGACACCATAATCCCAACAAAATCGTTGGAATTTGAGAATGGACACTCGGTTAGTTGTTGATTCTACTTGAAAAATAGGTTTGAATAAAGCAAATAAATTAGTTATTGAAGAATTTAGAAAAATAAATGTTAGAAATTTGATTGAAGAATTGATCTTATGAGTCTGTAATATAGTTGAGACAAATCTTGTGCTGAAGCTAATTCATTATGTTGTCCTCTCTAGGATGCTCAATGTTGGATTTAGGTCTAAGTAAATGTGACGTGTCTTTATATCAAACTGTGTTTTTTCTTCTTCTTATGGAATATTCTCTCTCGTCAAAAAATCAACCCTTATTATGAAATGTAGATGTTTCTTCAAAAGATTGGATACATAACAAGTTCCCTGATCCCTGATTTGTCCCCTTAAGGGTGGATGCTAGTTTGAAGTTGGGAAAAAAAGAGTTTTATGGAGATGTCACAAGATCCTAGTTCTAGCGCCAACCCCTTCCTCCCTCTATAAATGGTAAGTAGAAGGACAAGATAGATGAGTCCTCCACCTCAGGTTTTAAGATGTCGTATATAGATAATCTTTGTTTAGAACATATCTCTAACCTTGCGAAGGTTACCTCCCCCAGTAGATTTGATATGGAAGTTATGGTATATGTTGTTGAGAAAGTGGTGAATAAAGCTTGTGATCAAGAGAAGATGAGCTTGGTCCACCATTCAATTTTGAAGTGGTTATCTTTTGAAATCAATAGAGTTAATATTAAAACTTTGGGTCTTGGCTAACCACTTAAGGGGACCTACATTAGAGAGGAGAATATGTCCAATGTTAATCAATCATAAATGGACTGATTTAGAAGAATTGTGTTATCTGAAGCAAAATTAAGTCTCTGAAGGGGCAAGTTGTAGAATATGGCTAGTGTTAGTAAGATCACAATTAAAAATTATGTAAAGTTTAAATATCAGTTAACGCAAACTCAAAATTCAAGTTCATTCTAATCAAGCTGACCCTATCTCTAGAACCCATGGTAAGAAAATGGAGAGACTGATTTCCTTAGATTTTGAGCAGCTGGAGTTTGTTGAACATCTAGAACTCCTAAGAAAGGAGTGAGACACATCAACCCTTAATTCTTTCTTGTTGTGTGAGGGTGCTCTCTATTATTTGTTTTTTCTCCAACTGCAATTTGATTTAATTATTTAATGACCCTTCTTTCTGTGAGTAGTCCTGCTATGTTATTGTAATTTTTTGAATACCTTTTTGTAAAAATGACAGGACACCTTTCAAAACCTCATTTTTACTAATAATTAAAAAAAAAATATTTATTATATTTACTTTTATGCAATAACAAACTCTGCCTGACAGTCTATGTGAACCTATTTTTATTTATCTATTTTTCTATATTTTTCTCATGACCCAACAGCAGTATCAATGCCTCTCTGCTTTGGGTCTCTGATCAAGAGGGACTCAGAAACAGCAAGGCAACAAACTATTTTTTCCCAACTTCAAGCTAGCATCCACCCTCATGAACTTCTTTACGAAGTGCAATATAGTTATTATTCATTCTACTGGTTCAAAGTTTTTAACTGTTAAAATGGTCAGATTCAAAACTTAGACTGTTAAAGTAAACCCTTGACTACCAAAATGATCAAACTAAACTTTGACAGCTGAAACTTTGGTTTTTAAGAAAGTAAGATTTATGTTAAGATTTAATTTTGTGTGTTTTTTAGAAAATCATTATCAGATAAAAACTTGATAAATATTGATTTGGAAATTAAATGGGAACACAGTTTTTTTTTGTCAATTTGATGGTAACTTTGTTTGTTCATTTACATTGTTTCATGTTTTAAATCTGTATGCAAATATTTCATTATCAGATAATACTTAATTTCTAAAAAATCCAGATTTGTCTAAGCTTATTTCATTCTATTATTTAGCATTTATTATTTATTTTTTAATCTAGTCACAAATAAAATTTGCATGCACAAACATGTACTCTCTAACATATTAACATACATATAGTTTTATATCGACCTAGTCTTTGAACTTCCTTTAGGTACAAGTGCTACCTAGTTATAATAAAATTGAAGGTAAACGAGAGTCATGCATGTTACCGGACATGAAAAATAAATAAACCAAAATTTAATGAAATATTATATCCACTAGACCGTTGGGTCCAACAAAACACAACGGTTCCCATGATAGTGCACTGGATGTAAGAAATTATTCAATAAGTTGCAATGTGGATCTCACGTCCATGGTCCTATCAAAATTAAAACTTATTAAAAATTGGTGAACACTTAAAATAAGGGACCCACATGTGATAGGCCCATGAAACAAATTGAAATTATGATATGTGCCAAAACACACTTTGAATCCCAAACATATACGCATTTATTTGCTCCATGTTCCCAAATGGAATTGAAGATGAATGAAGGGGTCAAGAATGTTAGGAAATGTGTTATTCATCTTTTATATAGGAATATTAAATGTTTTGTAAAATAGTGGTATTTAATATTATATTAATCATTTTAGAATTAAAGACAATTATAAGTAGTTAAGCAAGGTCAATCGAATAATATGTTTTTACAGTCTATTTTATTTGAATTTCATGGTTTTTTAAGATTTTTGTTTAAAAGTATTTTGTCTTATATGGTTAGATGATTTGGTCGGTGATTGTTTAGTTGTTAGGCATCATTTTTGACAATCTCTCTTTTTGATCAATAAAAAAAAGTGGTTTATTTTAAAATGGGGCACTAAGTTTTGTAGTTGTAATATTTTTTGTGTGGTTGTTGTGTGTAACAATAGAAATGTATTTAATATTAGTGGTATATTAGAAAAACGTATTTAATATTGAGGTCATAGTTTAGTGAGTACATAGATTAATGGTCCCATGATTTAATATGGAGAACATATTATAGAGATGCATTTAATTTTTAAATGTCTTTTTAGAAAGCATTTAATGTGGGGTCATAAGAGACAAACCATCATGGGCTCCCACCTTAAAGAAGTATTTGGGTGCATTGATTAAGAGTGGTCAGAATTTTTTTTTTAGTCTTGTTTATAAATAGAAGGATTAAGTTGAAGGTTAGCTATCATATTTTAATTGATCATCATCTTGTGCATGTTCATTATGAGTGAAGCATGGTGTATACATTTGGGAACATGAGTTGCTTTTTGAGAGATCTTGAGGAGCATGTGGGTCTCATTTATTCTCGAATCGGTGTTGAAACAAATACAACAATGGTTCTTAATTGTTGGTAAAGAAGGTTATATCTTGTATATGGTTTGCTCCATTATTGAGAGTTTTGATCTCCTATAAAAGCTTGGAGCCTAATATTATATAGTAATTTTTTGTTGAGAATATATTAGCATAAATAATTTGAAGGTTAATTTTTTAAGTTTTTTTAAGGATAACATTATCAATCTAAACAATAATCCAAAGGACCTTCCTTTGAAATGGTGTTGAGCATAAAAAAATATTGTCTCTTGTCAATTGGGACACTGTTTGTCATCCAAAAATCCACTTAGGTGGTCTAGGGATTAGAAAGTTAACCAATTTAAACAAAGCCCTCATTACCAAAATAGGTTGGAATCTTGTGGTTGGCAAAGTTGACTAGTGCAACATTATGAGGGCTAAGTATCTAAACCAAGGATGCTTCTCTAGGGCCCTTGACTTGATTGGTCTCCCCTCTGGATCAAAGATATGGAACAATATCCTCAAATGCAGATCACTTATTAAGGAAGGTCTTAAATGGAAAATTGGTAATGGGAGATTAATAAGATTCTGGGAGGATCGACGAATTGGGGACAAACCCCTTGCTGACAACAATTTCAATATACTAAAGGAGCGGGCCATGTGCTTCTTTGCCACTTATATTGCAGACTACATCACCCCCAAAGGTAAATGGAAAAACCTTGATCAAAGTTTCTTAGATAGGCCTGACCTTCTTCCAAAGGTTGTTGAGCTTCAATCATTAATAAATAAAGCAAGACTTCCCCTTTTTCCTAAGGAGGACAAGTTTTTTTGGATGAAAAATCACACAAGGGCCTTTTTGGTTAAGTTTGCTTACCATATGCTGATAAAATTCGATGGTGATGAGAACTGTTGGAAGAAGGTTTGGACCCCACAACTCATCCCAAAGATCAACTTCTTTTGGTGGGCTTCTATTCATGCTAAAATCCTAACTCTGGACAACCTTGCTAAAAGGGGTTTTCAATTCCCCATAAGGTGTACCCTTTGTAAACAGGAAGAGGAGACGATCTCCCATCTTTTCATCCACTGCCAATTTGCTTCCCAAGTTTGGAAAAATGTCCTCCAGAAGTTGAACATCCAATGGGTGTTTCGCGGGGATATTCAACAATTTGTTATTAATTGGAGGTGCCCTTCAAACCATCCTCTTATCAGACAACTTTGGCAGAAAATTCCGCCACATATTTGTTGGTGTCTGTGGAAAGAGAGGAATAACAGGATCTTTAGGGACAAGGAGAGTAGTGTTGACAGTGTGTTGGTAACTCTTAATAAACTTCTATTGGAAAACATCTTTGTTTGTAGATGGAAGAATCCTAGTAGTCCCCCAACCGGTTGGGATAGTGCATGTTGGATGTTGTGGATGTGTTGTTGATATGTGGTTTTCATTGATGTGAACACTATTAGCATTTGGTGTATTGAAGGTTGTGTATGTCGAGGATATTGAGAAAATTGTAAACGAAAGTGTTTCAGGTTCCCAGTGAAACTGTGCAAGTCATGAAGGCGTCTTGTTCTTTACATTGAACTTCAGCTACTATGGACTAAAGGGTTTATTCTTGAGAGTATCTAGATCATCTATCGGGAGTTTCAGAGGTCCGCATATAGATTTGATCATGTTGTGGTCTGACAGTATTTTTGTGACCTTTGTCAGTGTTCCTGAGTGAAGTTTGTGTGATTTTGTAAATCTCAGTTGATGTGGATGTTTCTCTGTTGTTTCTTGATGTTTTTGGATGTCTCTAGATCATTCTCTATCTTTGTAGCACGTCCACATTAATCGGTGTGCTCATGGTCGAAGATCTTTTCTTGCACATGTTTGGTTTTTCATGTTCCTGGTTGACATGATGATGGTAGTGTGTTGTGGATCTTCGAGGTGAAATTAATTGAAGTCTTTTTGTGTTGGAGATGTTAATTTGGGTCTCCACTATGTTGTGCCTACCTTGGTGGATTCACATTAAAAATTTATTTTTAAATTTGGGCCGACATTGCAAATATGTTTTATTTTCCTGGTCGACAAAGTTGTTGATGAAATCTTGTGTAGCGGATATATAAGAGTGATTGCTTCATCGGCGAAAAGTGTGATTTGTGTGTTGGGTGTCCTCCTATGTGTGTATGTGCGAATCTCATTCAATTGCAGAGCAGAGTGTGAAGAAGACCGAGCGAAGTGTGAAGTAGTTTGAGTGAAAAGTGAAGGATTTTTTTGTCCTTAATTGGAACTGTAATCAGGCTTGTGCAAAAGCTATTTTCTCAGTTTGTACCCTCTAGATTTTAATCCTATTATGTATTGTTGGGCAGTGAGCCCCTTTTGTAATTGAGCAGTGAGCTCTAGGCAATGTGCTTGAATGCATGTGCATTCCCCTTTATTGTTTTCATTATACTTTTAATAGGGTATAATATTGTGGACTAACATCCACCGTGGTTTTTCCCCTAATAGGGTTTCCACGTAAAAATATTGGTGTTCTCTATCTCTCTAATGTGTTAATTGTTTATGGTTAATTGCTTATTCATCAGATTTGAGATTAAGTTAAGTTTGAAAATTTTATTATTTTTTGACAATTGATTCAGCCCCCCCTCTTAGTTGTCTATCCTTGTTTTTCCAACAATTGGTATCAAAGCAAGTTCCTCTGAAGAAGTCTAAAAGCTTGAGGTGATTCGAGATGGCAACATTCAAGAAGGACAGTCTGAAATTTGATGGAACTAACTACTCACTGTGGAAAGTTAGGATGCAATGTCACCTAAGGTGTATTGGTGAAGCCTATTGGAGGATTACAAAAGATCCATATGTTATTCCTTAGAATGCTCCCTCCATTGCTGATGAGATCAAAGATGTTGAAAACAATATCAGGGCTATTGAAGCTTTGGTGAGTGCTCTGACAGATTCGAAGATGGAAAATGTGGTAGGACTACAAAAAACTCATGAGATTTGGACGAAGCTGGAAACTTTGTATGAAGGAGATGCATAGGTGAAGATGGCTAAGCTACAGAGTTTGAAAGGCAAGTATGAGAATTTGAAGATGGGTGAAGATGAAAATATCACTTCTTTTATGCAGAGAGTAAATGAAATAGTGATGGGTATTAGATGTGTCGGTGGTTCTCTAGATGAGGATGAAATTGTGGCTAAGATACTCAGATCCTTGCCTCCCTCCTACAAAGTGAAGGCTCACGCTATTGAAGAGCGCTCAGATCAGTAACAAAGATGTCAAGAGACACGCTGGTTGGTAAGCTTGTTGCTTTTGAATTAAGTGAATTTGGTGAATCTGTTCTGAAAACTGAATCTGCATTCAAGGCTACTGTATCCAAAAGTAACAAGCAAAGATATGGTCTGGGAGAATGCTCCAAAAAGATATACAAGTATGATGAAGAACTAAAACAACTTGAAGATAAAGAAAGAGAAGTAGAAGAATTGGAAGCACTGATTGTAAAGAAAGAAGGTAGAGGAAAAGGTAAGTATGACAGAGTGTTACCTATTAAATTTTTTTCTTACAGTAAAATAGGTCATTTTGCATCAAGATGTCCTGAAAGAGTTCCTAGATCTAAGCCTAACAAGTCTAGATTCCAAAAGAAATGTTACTTTGTGGAAGAAGGAGTGACTGATGATGAGTCTGATAAAGATAATGGAAATTAAGATGAATGGGTTTTCATTGCTACCATTGAAAATAGTCTTGTGGCTATAGAATATGCTAAAGATGAGAAAGCTCTTGCAGCCCGAGTTGAAGAAAAGGATGAGTGGGTGATTGATAGTGGATGCTCACATCAAAATATGACTAGTGATAAAAACAAATTTGTAAGCCTAGAGAAGTATGATGGTGGTGTTGTAATATTTGGAAACAACAATGCTGGTGTGATTCGTGGCAGAGGTTCTATTTGTCTTGGTGGTAAGGATAACATTGATGATGTTATTTATGTTGAAGGCCTGAAGCACAATCTTTTGAGTGTTGGATAGATGGTGGACAAAGGCTATGATCTACAATTCAAAGATGGAAGATGCAAGATACGTGGAAGTTCTAGCAATATGATTGATACTGGTAGAAAGACAAAAGGTAATATTTTTCACCTGAATATTGCTACTGGGAGTTGTTTAATTGCTCAAGTAGATGAAAGATGGTTGTGGCATAGAATGTTGTGTCATGTAAATTTTGATAACATTGTCAAGGTAAGTTCCACTCAAGCAGTAAGAGATCTACCTAAGTTAGTGAAGCCTGCTAACACAATTTGTAAGGAGTGTCAAATGGGTAAACAGACTAGAGTCTCCTTCTAGAGAAAATAGTTTCATTCAAATGACTTGCTAGAGCTGCTACATACTGACCTTTGTGGTCCCTCCAAATTCATAAGTATTCATGGAGAAAGGTAATTTATGTTGATTATTGATGATTACTCTAGAATGATATGGGTTTCCTTCTTAAGAGAAAAATGTGAAGCACTAGAAAAGTTCAAAAGTCTCAAGGCTATGGTAGAGAATGAGAAAGGTCTGAAAAACAAGTGTCTGAGATTTGACAGAGGTGGTGAGTTCACTTCCAGGGAGTTCAACTCTTTTTGTGAAGAACATGGAATCAGAAGATAGTTATCTGCTCCCCAAACCCCTCAACAAAATGGAGTTGCAAAAAGAAAGAATAGAACAATTTTGGACGCTACTAGAACAATGATGATAGAAGGAAATGTGCCCCAGATCTATCGGAGTGAAGTTGTAAGCACTGTTGTGTACACTTTAAACCAGGTAAATGTTAATGGTAATTTTGGTAAGACCCCTTTTGAGCTATGATTTGGTTACAAGCCTACTATTAAATACTTCAAGATCTTTGGAATCAAATGTTATATCAAGAGAGATGATGATATAGGAAAGTTTGATGCAAGAAGCGATGAAGGAATATTTTTAGGTTACTCTACTAAAAGAAAGGCCTACGGATGCTATAACAGAAGACTGAGAAAGATGGTTGAGAGAGCAAATGTCAAAGTTGATGAAGATTTTTCTAAATCATCTAGATATTATGATTCAGATGAAGACAATACAAAAAAAGGGAAAAATGTTCAAACACCAAATCTACTTTAGATTATTCCATATGTTCCGATAAAGCAACCTCAATTCGTTCCGGTAAATCAAGTAAGTCAGAAAGCACATATAAGTGCAAGTGCAGAAAGATCAGAAGAACTAGAAGTTTGTGAAAGTCCCAAAACTCCAAGGTATGTAAAGCTAAATCATTCTAAAATCCAAATTATAGGAGATAAGAATAAAGGAGTGCAAACTAGAAGAAAGATTGTAGAAGAGTACTACCTGATTTCCAAGATTGAACCTAAAAATGTCACTGAAACCTGCCAAGATGAACACTAGATGAAAGCTATGAAGGAAGAGATGACAAAAATTGAAAAGAATGACACATGGATACTGGCTCCCAGACCTAAAGACAAAAATGTGATTGGTACTGTAGACACGTAAAATATACTGATTGACATTATGCATCTGATCCTGACTTACTAACATCGTTTCTTCCTAAATCATCTCTCGGTCTAACCATTTAATCAAACCTCCTTATCCGATTAAATTCATCAATATTCCTCTCTTAATTAAATAAATCATTTTATCTAATTAAGTCATCTCTTTTGTTAATTAAATCAATCCATCTGATCTAATTATCCCTATTTAATTAAATAATCAATTTATTTGATTAAATCTCTAAAATCTATCCATTAAATTAAATAAATAAAAACCTTATTTGATTTAATCTAACACCATCTCTTTTAATTAAATAAATCAAAATCCTTATTTAATTAGCCTCTTATCATATTCCTCTCTTATTTGATTTAAATAAATCCATAAATTTGAGTCAAATAGGTCACATCATCTAACCTCTCATTAAATTAATTAACCCTTGATTAATTTAATCTCATCTCATGTCCCATCCTCTAGATAATGCAAGTTGCACATGAAAATAGATTTAATTCATTTATTAAATCTCTATTTTCCTCACAAGGCATCTTTTGGAATATTCTCTCAATTTGAATTCAAAAATTCCAAGTCAACATGTACATCCAACAAGGCAATAAATTCATCTTACATGTCCTTTTCCTTGAGCCAAGTGGCATTTATTGCATTTTCCCTTCCCTCTTGCATGTCATTTCAACAAATTTGAAATTCAAAATTATGCATTTATTGGCACAAACCCCAAATCTTGCACATCCTTCATCCATTCATAGATTGACAAGTGGCATCATACCATTGGATGAATGTTAGTCCCACATTGTTCAAATTTGGACATTCATCCATCTTGGAATTCTATAAATAAAATGCTCATATCCTCATTTCATCATCCACAATTTATGCAAAGTTACCATGCCCAAATATCCATCAAATTTCATCAATCATTCTTGAGTTCTTAGCTAGGTTTTGCAGATTTTGGCTTGGAGCTCTCATCTTCTACCATCAAAGTGGATCAATCATCTTCAACATATCAAGCTTGCATCTTAGGGATTAGGAAAGGGCCAATTTTCACATCAAATTGGCACCAATTCCCCCATGGGAACATGAGTTTGCACATCTAATTAGGATTTAATCTTTGTTTTATCATTTCCATTGTGTTCTTTAATATTTTCTTCCTAGTTTGAATGTTGTAAATGGATTTCATGGGGAATCCTTGTTTTGGCTTACAATCTCTTGTCTAACTTGTTTATTCTTGTTGTTTTGTAGGTACCAAGGTATTATTTAATTAAATAGGGATAATTAGATCAGATGGATTGATTTAATTAACAAAAGAGATGACTTGATTAGACAAAATAATTTATTTATTTAAGAGAGGAATATTGATGAATTTAATCAGATAGGGGAATTTGATTAAATGTTTAGACCGAGGGATGATTTAGGAAGAAACGATGTTAGTAAGTCAGGATCAGATGCACAATGTCAATCAGTATATTTTACGTGTCTACAGGTACTAAATGGTTGTTTCAGAACAAGCTGAATGAACAAGGTGAAGTGGTCTAGAATAAAGCAAGACTGGTATGTAATGGGTATTCTCATATGGAAGGTGTTGATTTTGAAGAAACTTTTTCCCCTATTTCCAGAATTGAAGATGTTAGATTATTTCTTGCTTATGTTGCATACAAAAACTATAATGTCTATAAGATGGATGTGAAGTCGACATTTTTGAATGGAGATCTAGAAGAAGAAGTATACATTGAACAACCAGATGGATTTTAGCTAACTAACAAGGAATATATGGTTTGCCGCTTGAAGAAAGCTCTATATGGACTTAAGCAAGCCCCCAAAGCCTGGTATGCTAGATTGGATAAATACTTACTGAAGCTTGGGTTCACTAAAGGTACTGCTGATAGCAACTTATATTTCAAATTGGATCATGATAAAGAGTTAATTATAAAAGTTTTTGTTAATGACATCAGTTTTGGAGGTGATGACAATCTTTGTATGAAGTTTGTTGATGAGATGAAGGGTGAATTTGAGATGAGTATGATTGGAGAGATGAAGTTCTTTCTGGGATTACAAGTGACTTAGTTAGACAAGGGAATTTTCATATCTCAGTCCAAATATGTGAGAGAGCTACTAAAGAAATTTGGGATGGAAGAATCAAAGCCTGTTGGTACTCCCATGGTGACTGGATGCAAGCTAACACAAAATGATGATTCTCCTAAGGCAAATCAAACTAAATACATGTCAATGATCGATGGATTGCTTTATTTAACCCAGACTAGAACAAATATTATGAATGTTGTATGTATGGTTGCTAGATTTCAAGCTGATCCAAAAGAATCACATGTGACTGTTGTCAAGAGAATCTTCAAATATCTGAAAGGAACAGTTGACTTTGGACTTTGGTATCCAAAGGATGATGATCTCACTTTGAGTGCATATACTGATTTGGATTGGGTTGGAGATGTAGATGATAGGAAAAGTACTAGTGGTGGTGCTTTCTTCCTAGGGAAGAAGTTGGTGTCCTGGTTGAGCAAAAAGCAGAATTCCATTTCTCTATCTACTGTTGAAGCATAATATATTGTTGCTGCAAATAATTGTACTCAAGTAATAAGGATGAAACAGATGATGAAAGATATCAGGTTGATATATGAAGACCCTATTGCCATATACTGTGATAACTCAAGTGCTATAAATATTTCAAAGAATCTGGTGCTACACTCTAAGACAAAGCATATATCAATCAAGTTCCACTTTTTGAGGGAGAAAGTGAATGAGAAAGAAGTCAAATTGGAGTATGTGCCTACCAAAGAACAAATTGTAGATATTTTCACTAAGTCGTTCCTGAAGGATACTTTTGAGTATCTCAGAGGAATGCTAGGGGTAATTACCCCTCCTGATAAGAACTAAGAGATGCATTTATTTGCATCAATCTGTGAGCTACATTGCTATATTCTGATCCAGATTGATGTTTTCGTGGCTGCTACTCAGGGGGAGTAGTCAGATGTGCAGATATGTGGTTCAGAGCGCGTATATGGAAATGTCATGGTTACTTTTTCCATTGATGTCAAAGGGGGAGAAGTGCAATGTGAAAAATCCTTTTAAGGGTCGAAGAGCAATTGAGGAAAAGAGTCAGAACCAAAGGGAAAGCAAGTGTGTTGGGTTGATGGTATTTTTCACATCATGTGTTGCCATCAATGCCAAAGGGGGAGATTGTTGGATGTTGTGGATGTTTTTTTGATATGTGGTTGTCATTGATGTCATCACTATTAGCATTTGGTGTATTGAAGGTTGTGTATGTCGAGGATATTGAGAAAATTGTAAAAGAAAGTGTTCCAAGTTCCCAGTGGAACTGTGCAGGTCATGAAGGCGTCTTATTCTTTATGTTGAAGTTTAGCTGTTGTGGACTAAAGGGTTTATTCTTGAGAGTATCTAGATCATCTACCAGGAGTTTCAGAGGTCTACGTATATATTTAATCATGTTGTGGTCTGACAGTATTTTATGTGCCTTTGTTAGTGTTCCTGAGTGAAGTTTGTGTGATTCTGGAGATCTCAGTTGTTGCAGATATTTCTCTGTTGTTTCTTGATGTTTTTGGATGTCTCTAGATCATGCTCTATCTTTGTATTACATCCACATTGATTGGTGTGCTCGTGGTTTAAGATATTTTCTTGCGCATGTTTGGTTTTTCATATTCCTGGCCGACATGATGATGGTAGTGTGTTGTGGATCTTCGAGGTGAAATTAATTGAAGTCTTTTTGCGTTGGTGATGCTAATTTGGGTCTCCACTATGTTGTGGCTAACCTTGGTGGATTCACATTAAAAATTTATTTGTAAATTTGTTCCGACATTGCAAATATGTTTTATTTTCCTGGGCGACTAAGTTGTTGATGAAATCTCATGTAGCAGATATATAAGAGCGATTGATTCATTGGTGCAAAGTGTGTTTCGTGTGTTGGGTGTGCTCCTATGTGTGTATGTGTGAATATCATTCGATTACAGATCAGAGTGTGAAGAAGACCGAGTGAAGTGTGAAGTAGTTTGAGTGAAAAGTGAAGGTGAAGGAGTTTTCTGTACTTAATTGAAACTGTAATCAGGCTTGTGCATAAGCTATTTTCTTAGTTCGCACCCTTTGTATTTTAATCCTATTATGTATTGTTGGGCAGTGAGCCCCTTCTATAATTGAGCAGTGAGCTCTAGGAAGTGTTCCTGAATGCATGTGCATTCCCCTTTATTGTTTTCATTATACTTTTAACAGGGTATAATATTGTGGACTAACATCCACAGTAGTTTTTTCCCTAACAGGGTTTCCACATAAAAATATTGGTGTTCTTTGTCTCTCTAATGTGTTAATTGTTTATGGTTAATTGCTTATTCATCAGATCTGAGATTAAGTTAAGTAAAGTTTGAAAAGTTTATTATTTTGTGAGAACTGATTCACCCCGCCCCCCCCCCCCCTCTTAGTTGTTTTTCCTTGTTTTTCCAATAGTTCAATTGCTAGAATATGGAAACTTCCTAGGGACTTCCACAAGTTTGACAATTCTAAGAAGTTGGCCAAATACAACACAAAATGGAAAGCTCCTAGACCACCCTAGTACAAGCTAAATTTTGATGGGGTGGCTAGAGCTAGGAAAGCGGTTGGGGGCGGTGTCATTAGGGAGCATAATGGTTGTCTGATAGCAGCCTACATAGGGAATTTAAAAGAACACACAAACAATCAGGTGGAAGGTATGGCGTTGCTTTGGGGTCTTAAGATTGCGTTGTCGATCGATGTCCGAACCTTGGAAATTGAAGGTGACTCTCGATTGATAAATGAAGCCATGAAAGGAACAATGTCATCTGGATGGTTGGTTCAAGGGATAATTGATGAAATTAGAGGTCTCTCCTTACTGTGTTGGAGGAGTTCACTCTACAATATGTTTTTAGGGAAGGAAATGTGGTTGTTGATAGTATGGAAACTATGGGACTTGATCTTGATGGGCTACATTGCTAGAGGAAGGAATGTTCCTTGCCTCTATATACGTTGTCCCTCCTGAGGAAAGATTCTCGCCCAGCTCACCATGGAAGCTCTAACAAAAATTTATTGTTTAGCCCCGTTTTGGAGCACTAACTTTAGTTAGTTGTCTTGGTGGGGTTTCAAATTTAAAAAATTGGCTGTTGCTATACAGGAAGACCTATGAGAAGGAAATGCCAATTGGAATGTACTTTTATTGCTTGGATGCCTCTATGATCTATTATGATGGGTTTATAGGCCGGAAGGCTCATTATTTTTTGAACCCCTTCGATAATTGTGTCACCTCCATCGGCTTCGCAGATTTTTTACGATTTTATGAGATGTCCGGAATTATTAACGTCCCCATTCTTTATCGAGTGATGGACTGCTCACACGGGGGAACTTCCAGTTTTGAGCTAGATACGGGGGGTGACACTGAATGCAATAATTACACGAATTGTCAATTTTTATCTCTTTTTTTATTCTGTTGTTGTTGGTTCTAAATTGGGGTTTCATCACAATCGCTCTGCAATTCTTATTCTCACTTACCATTTGCTTAACAACTACTCTGCAACTACTTTTTCTTCTCACCGTTTGCTTGTTGGATTCATGTGTGGAGATTGTGTTCATGTTGAGCCTGACAAATTTGATGAATGGAAGAAGGACAACATCGTCTGACATATCTGCAAAGAGGGAGGAATTACCCAATTCATGGAATGTATGTCGGGGTTTGATGAAAGTCTCTCTAAGCAATTTGTCACCTCTTGGACTGCAAGAAGAGTGAAAATGGGGAGTATTTCCTTTGAAGTGAACGAGGAGGTAATTTTTAAGGCCACTAGTCTTACAATGGATGGGAGAAAATGGAAGAAAATGAGCAAAGTTTCTGACCAGGCCAGCCTTAACCAATTCTTCTATGGAGATGAACAACCCATCAAACTTCATGGTGGCTACGACCGTGAGCAACTTTGAGAACCCTGGGACAAAGTGTGCATGGTTGTGATGAAATATTTCAATCTTGAAGGTAGATTAAGTGTGTATTACTATTACCATATTCATTTTCTCAATCACCTCAGGAATCACATCAATATTTCAATTTTTTTGTTTCTTTTGCACTCTCTGGAAAATACTTTGAAAGATGTGGTTGAAGCTATGAATTTGGGTAAGAATTTTACCATTCTGCACCAAGAGCTTATGTTTAGACTCTACCATTTTCACCTTTCCCTCTTCCCTCCTTGGCCCATTATTGTTGAAGAAACCCCTGCCTCTTCTACTCCACCATTGGACAATATCATGGAAACCCCGGGCCCCAACAAGAAAAAATGTATTAAAAAACTAGCCTTGAAAACTCCTCCCCAAGACACATCCCCTAATACTGGGTCTGTTGAAAGGAGGAAGGATAATAAATTAAATGCCCCAACCCTCAAAATTAAAGCCAAAGAATCAAAGAAAACCAAATTTAGGCTGCAACAAGTTGACTTGGATATTGAAATTACCAAGGAGACCAATACTCCTCATAGGTCCAATAGACTAGTAACCAAACTTGAAAAAGAGATGAGTCTCAAGGAGGCCTCTAAGTCTGATAATGGAGGGGAAAGTGAGAATAAGAGCAAGGATGGGAAGAAAGTGGAGGAGGAAGCCCTTTTTGCTTCTACAAGCAGATCCTCCCATGTATCTGAAAGTTTTAAAATGGGTTCTTTAGATCCTACTCGTGATATGGTTAAGGGGATTAAGATTAGGGCCACGACCATTGTTGAGGGTAAGGCCCCTATGGAGGAAGGAAGCAACAAACAAGACACTATCTGGGAGGAGGTTGGAAAACTTAAAAAGAAAATGGAGAACTTGGAAAAACGGCTTCATGATGTCACCCACTTTGCCCTAAATATTATGCACAGATCTGCCACCACTTTGTGCCTATTATAGAAGGATACTTCCACTGAGAACGATGAGGAAGATGTTGACTGCAAGGAACTTTTCAAGTTCCTCACTGAGGATTGGGCCACTATGATACTGACGAAGCCATGCAGCGGAAAGAAAGATTAGGGATGTGGGATGTTTTCCTTCATCCTGTTTTCCATTTTGGTCAGGAATGGCCTTACTGGCCATCATGTTTTTTTAATTTATGTGTTGATACTTTTCTAGTTTTTGTTTAACTCTGACTAGTATGGCCCTTGGTGGTCTTTGGTTAAGACTTTTTTTAAACTTGGTTTTCACGTTGAAAACTATCAATAGTATAGTCAATGGTTTAGCGATATACATATTAATTATGTTGATGTTAAGTGTAGGCTAGTTAGTTTTCTCATGATGTTTGTTGGTATTATGGTTACTCTACTCGTGTTTTTGCTGCTATTTTTTATATGGAAAGGTTAGGTGTTCGGTTTGGTGGTTTGTTTTTTGTTGTTAATGTGTTGATGATGTTATTCTGCTGCTAATTGCCCGCATGGCTCTGTATTAAAGGGGCAACACCCTTGTTTTGCTGCTTTTTATATCAAAAATATTATCAATCTTACATTTTTTTTGTTATTTATTTCATTCTAATTATTTCATTAGTATTGTTCCTATGCCAAAATGTTATTAGAATTTGTATAGATTCAAAAACTTGTAACATCTCTTCTCATAAGATTAAGTAAGAAATTGTTTCATATTTCCTTTCATAAACTCAAAATATATGTATGTATGTATGTATGTATGTATACAAAAGAGAACTAAAAAAACACATAAATCCAATGTCAACAGCTCAGATAACTCAAAGGAAAACCTATGAAAAAGATAAGGCCATTTAAAAAAAGTACTACCCTTGATTCCAAACCAAACTTAGGTGGATTATAATCATGACATATTATTTATTATTGAAATTTGACCAATTAAAATATTGAAGAATTGATTCAAGAAGGTGAAAGAAAAAATAGAGAGAAGACTAAATTTAATAGTTTCTTTTTCTAATTAAAAACCCTTGTAGAGATTTTGATGTATGAAACATTTCTACATCATTCCCTATTTTTCCTTTTTCTCTTTTGTTTGAAGACTTATGAGCTTGTGAAACTCCTTATACCACTGATATTATATCCAACAATTAATAGATCATGAAATAAATAAAAAATAAAATATATCAAATATTCCCAAAGATTATAATTAAAAGTGTTTAGTTCATGACTTAAAAGTCCACCCAAATATAAAGTTAAGCCTATTTTGCATAGAACACATTATAACTCAATTGAAATGAATTTTCAAAACACAAGGAGAAAGTAAAATGAAGTTGACCTAACTTATTATACCTAATGATTTAATGAAAAATCATGGTGAGCTAAAAAAAATTAGAAAGCATAAGAAGGCTTGATTTATGTGTAATTAAGTGATTGGTATTAATGTTGTACAATTACTTTTAGAACCTTAGTGTGTCGATATGATCATTTTTTCTAGCCTAATTTACATGCTATAAGATTTGTTTCTTTAAAAATTTTCATATTCTAAACTTATAAATTTGAGATTTTTGAGTCCAAGTGAAAAGATTTGAGAGATTTTAGAGTTAACTTAATCAAAATAGACAATTTCAAGCAAGTAAAACATGATAGAGAAGAAAATATATGATAGTGAAAAAATATTTGTTTCTTCTTCAAACACAAATAAAAATAGCTATTAAAGAAAAATATCCAACAATCCACTACTTTAAATGCATGGACCACACGACTCTTCATGGGTACCATCCATTCATTCACATTTCTAATTAATTTATAGTGTTTGATTTGGTCCTATAGTTTCTATTGGTTCTAGAAACATCCACTCACCACCCATCTTATAGATTATTTGGAAGCCTTCACCAATTTTAAATGTCTCTACAAAATCTACCAAATCTCACTCCTTTTTAAGAAGATATCCATTTGCAAGTAAGCCCATCTTTGTGGATGATGCTAAAAGGAATTTTCAAACCAAGGGTTCATAAAGTATCTAAAGCTTGAATACTTTTCTTATAAAAATTCTAATAGTATTTAATTTATTATTTTTCATATGGTGTAAGATTAGAAATTATTTTAAAATTATTTTTCTTATGTTGTTGTTCTTATTTAAGTGCCTATTCTCTTAAGTGTGTTTTAGGGCCCATTTTTTATTTCCTAATCATTTATTTGAATAATGGAGGGATTTATCTTTTTGAATTAAGTCTTACGTCATTCCTAAAACCTATTCTATATTTTTCTAGTCATAATTACAAATAGACATGTGTGAAAATTAGGATGTCTTAGATACATGTATCTAGGATAATTTTAAAATCATCATATTTTAACCATGAATCTTAACCTATCTCTAATTTAATTCTAAAATACTTCCAATAATAAATTAGCCTCAATAATACGAATAAATAATATCACCACTCTTCTCATACTAATATTTTCTAGCTAACTCCAAGTGGCATTAATTTTTTAATATTCTCATTTTCAATGTCAAGATTTCTTCTACAACATCCATACTACAACATTTTTGGAGCCCACACATTAAAGGTCCTATATATTTGTTTATATAAATCTTTCATCCATCAAGTTTTCCACTCTTTCAACCCCCAAATACTAGGAATTTCTTTCCATTTTTGTTTGTATTTTCTTTCCTACCTTCCCTAATACATTCTAACTATTGCCTATCATCCTCGTTATCCCACTAATCTACAAACACCCCCTTAGATCTCTTCCAAATTAATATGTTATCCATAATCATCCATTATTCATTTCCAAAACACTTTGACACACCACTCTATGTTATTTTATCTCATAGGGATTCACACTTTAGAGTCATTTGTCATGCACACTACATCACTCTTGCACATTAGGTATTGACACATAATAGTCTTTTCAAAATGGAAAGTAGAGGTTGGAAAATATCATCCAGGGGACTAATTGAGGTAATTTCCCATATAAAATCCCATTCAAAAGAGTGATATTCATGTTCCAATGTATTAAAAACCATAAAAACTAGTTTACCATTACAATATAAGAAAAATTAGATTTTTTCCATCCTAAAAATTAATTTAGAGTTTCATCATCTACCTAGAAAATAGTGTTAGAACAACAAAAATTTCATTTAGAAGTGATTTTACAAGACTTTAGGGTAGGGTAACCTTACCCCAATGCACTTTTTATGTTTAGAATCTTAGAGAGGGAAAGAGAGCCATACAATAATGCAAGTGAATTTTATAAGCAGCTAGGAGGGGAAGAAGTGTCATACCCCAACATAGGTGTATATATTTAAGTTCCATAGAGGGTATAAGTATCCAATTCTAGTACAAGTGTCTTGTTTCAATTCCCATTTCTATATAATAACCCCCTAATAGTGTATATAAATCTTGAGATTCTAACCTAGCACTAGTATCCCTAGACATTCCATAAATTCATATTTATACAAACATTTTATACATATAACATTGATCTATATTGACGTGTCTACAATAAAAAATCATTCCAAGGATGAATTATGATTCACCTTTTCCTTTCAATTTCTAGTTGAAAATTCCCTACTCCATACAACTTTAAATTTTAGATTAAATCATATTTGTGTTTTAATCATATGTTACAAAATAATAGATCTTAGGTTTGATTATATAACCCTCAAAATACTAATTAGCACTTAGGGTTTCCAAATTTTATCTTTCATTTGGTGAACCTTACAATCTCAAAGCTTAGTCTCTATTTTTCTATCTCAAATCATAAAACCCATTATTTCCAAAATATTTTTCTTACTTCACAATTTCACATTTCTTTACTTGCTAACTCTCCTTTCATATTCACCAAACATTAGGTTATGACTATCATCACTTATTAAATCTATTTTTCATATTCACCTTACATATTCACATATCTCACTTCCCTTTTTGCAATAATTATATACTCTATACCAAGCCTTAGTTTTCTCATTCATTGGCATATATATCTACTTTTTGTAGTCTTCCCTTACCTTTAGATTTTCCAAACACCTTATTTACTTTACCCAATCCATATTCTTTTCTCCATAACCATACTTTATCCTCTCCTTTATGCTTCCCTTTCACCTAAGCCTTTAAAACCCCTTTTAATTTATCTTAACACTATCTTAGTCATTCATTACCCTAGATTCCCTTTTCTCCAACACTTTCACTTCTTATAATAATACTTTACTAGAAACATTCCATCACTAGATTTCCCTCACTAGCACCTCCCATGAGCTTCTCCATTACCTAGTTTCACAAACATACCCTCATGTTATTCCCATATCTTCTCCTTTATTTCCTACACTTGTTTTCCTTCATCCCATAGTGTTCCCTCTACCTTAAGTTTTCACATTACCTTCATTTTTCATCACTATAATTCTCCCATTCATTCCTTCTCATTAGTTTGTACTTCCTATTACCTTATCATTCACCACATGGTCATCCCACCACCTAGCTCCATTCCTTTACTCCATAGGGTTAGTTCCTACCTCCCCTAACTTTACCCATTCACCTTAGTCCTTTACAAACCCATTATAGTATCCAATTTCTATATTTCCATGCATAATTATTCCACCCTTACCTTTATCCATTCATATTCCTATCATTTATTCCTTGAAATTATCTCTTAGTTTAAATAACTTGAGCCTAATTTCCTTCACTTTGGTTTGTTATTATTTTCCATCATAATTCCCCTACTCCATGCTCTAATTCTTATCCCATTTTCCCTACCTACATCTAAATCTATTCATAGCTCAAATTAAATCCCATTTGTCTCCATTAATTTCAATCAAATAACTTAATTTTAGAATTTTAACAAAAAAATTGATCATGAAGCCCAGTTAGCTCATGTTGTTATATAAAACCTTATAATTATCACTTAATTGTAAGATGTAAAAAATGCTGCTAACCTTTAATATGGTCCTAATCCTATAGGGGTCTTTGATGCGTTGAATGGTATTTTATTAAACGGTATTTTGGGATAGAGATATTTTACAACATAGGTCATATTGTACATGCTAATGTAGCCACTATACATCTCTTCAATCCTTATTCTTATTAGTATATAAGCACACCTACTTTTACCATATCCTAAGTTGGGCCCTCCATTTTTGTTGAACCCATAATTGATCATATTCTCCCCACACAACCCTCATCATCTCAAATATATATGGTTTCCACTACCTCCACCTTTCTTTTCCATATTTTCTCTAAATCAAACCATCCCACTCCCTCAATTTCACATTATAGCTCTATCTCTACCTTCATAACTCATCATAGATGTAGGATTTTCCTTCATTATCCCTTTCAAATCTTGCTACATATATTTTCCTATCGTCATCTCTATCCCATCACTCATCATAATTATATTATTTTCTGTATAGATCCATTGATAGCTACCTCTATATTTCTTAACATTTCTATCTACTAGTCTATCCTTGACACATTGGCTTCACTTCCTCTCTATCTCACTTCTCTTCTACCAACACTTACTTTTCCTATGTATTTCCACTCTACATATTCCTTATCTCTTATACCATATATAGCTCTTACATCCTCCCTTATGTCTATGACTCATTATTTTTGTAATTGGAATAAGGGAAAGGGAGAATGCTTGAAAAGATGGTGGAATTTGGCTTTATATGTCTGCCAATTGTATTTGCTTGAATATTTTTAAATCCGTTTCAACAAAATCCATTTTGTGCATATCCAACAATCATTGTAGTCCATAAGGTATTATGTCAAATAGTTCAGTGCCTTGTTTATGCTATGTTTTAGGTTGGAGACTTGTTGGTTGCATATGGTGGAACAGTGTAACTCCATTGTGAGGATACCCATTTCTTCTATATGTTGCAATAATCATATTTTATGAGACATTTTATTCTTTTAGTAGTCAAAAAGTTAGGTTTTGTAATTATTTATATATTAAATTTGTTACTTTTCAATCAAATGTCTCATTATGTGTAGATTTTATTGTAAGGATACCCATCTCTTCTTTATACTGAAATAATCATATTCTATGCACTAGTAGATTTTGACCCATTTTTCGATGACTGTCCGTCGGAATTTTGACGGCTGTTCATCGCTATTATTGTGTCAGAATTTTGATGACATTTGAAATGTTGAAATTTCAACCTGACGTCAGATGTCGGGCCAGAATTTTGACATTTCAAATGCCGTCAAAATTCTAACGCAATAATAGCGACGAACAGCCGCTGAAATTCTGACGGACGGTCATTGAAAAATGGGTCAAAATCTACCAGTGATGGGATGTTGTCTCGTTCTTTCAAGTGACCAAAAGGTAAGGTTATGTAATTATCTATATATGAAATATACTACATTTGTTGCTTCTCAGTCAAATCTATCATTATGTCTAGACTTCATTGTGAATATACCCATCTCTTTTGTATACTACAATAATCATATTCCATGGACATTGTCTCATTCTTTGATGTGGCCAAATAGTAAGGTTATGTAATTATCTATATATGAAATATAGTACACTTGTTACTTTCTAGTCAAATGTATCATTATGCCTAGACTCCATTGTGAGGATACTTAGCTCTTCTATATACTATAGTAATCAAATTCCATGAGACAACGTCTCATTCTTTTAGATGATCAAAAAGCAAGGTTATGTAATTATCTATATATGAAATATACTACATTGTTACTTCCTAATCAAATGTATCATTATATGTAGTTGAACAAATATAGTTATATCAACATTTTCCTATTTATCCAGTTCTTTATACCTTGTAAGGAGGAAGAATTATATATACCTCATAGTTTCTTAAGCCCTTTCAAGTTTCTAAGGCATTTTTAATATTTCAATATTAGTTTATAGTTCTTGGTAGTCCATGGTAGCACATATATATATACTAGGCAATTGATACTTTCTATGATTTCCTATCATCAAGTAATCTTCATATTTTATTGATCAATTGCACTTGTCTTAGGTTCTAAACATCATATTCAATAGTTTTTATATTATAATAGTAATTGTTTTATAATATGTGAGCTATTTGCATTATAACAAGAATACCTTAACTTTTCATAGCTTATTGCCTTAACTTTTGGTTCTTAAGTGATGATTATGGCCCCACGGAGTTGGTGTCATTGGGAATGACTGTTGAAGCGTGTAAATGTCAAATTGCTTTTATTACGCCTTACTATCCCAAATGGCAGAGTAATGATGGTTTAAGAAAGGGTAAATTCACCAGCGGCTAGTCCATTTTCTAGCTAACTTTGTTTCTTTGGGAAGTTCCTATGTGCTATGGGTCGAGATGGGTATCTAGATTTAATTTTCATGGCTTATTGCCTTAACTTTTGGTTCTTAAGTGATGATTATGGCCCTACAGATCTAGCGTCATTGGGAATGACTATTGAAGCATGTAAGCATCAAATTGCTTTTATTACGCCTTACTATCTTGAATGGCAGAGTAATGACGGTTTAACAAAAGGGACTGAAAAGGTCTTTATTGCACAAAAAGAACATAAATAACAAATGAAAGCCCATTTTATGCATTATGATAGGTCATGGCCAAGTAGATCTCTTTTTCTGCAAAATGTGGAAGACCCACCTAAGGTTTTAAAATGTGAAGCAACATTTCTATAAATTGAAGGGAAAAGGAGTGTATTTACAAAACCCATTTTCATTTCTACAACAAATCTGAGTTTCTTCATAAAACCAAGAAACCCACTTGGGTTTTTTTGAAAAAGTTGTAGATTAATAGATACATGTGCTCCAAAAAACCCACTTAGGGGTTTTTCAACTAGATTGCAAAAGGAACATAAATTGTGAAATACAGAGGAAACCAATTTTAAAAATGGAGGTCGCTCGCTCACAAGCCATCTTTTTCATCTACATATCAAAAACCCATCTGGGTTGTTAAGAAATTTGCTAGTACAGAGGAAAATTGAAAAGACATTTTGGGGTTTTCAAGTGAAGCAAAGCTACACATAAAAAATACTCTATTTTTTGTCCATGGCCACGACCAAGAAACATTTTCTTCATGAAAGCAATAGGTAAATAACATGGATTATCTTCATTAACAAAGGAAACAATATTTTCATGCTTTATTCTCAAGCTAGAAACAAAATGGGAGTCATTTTTTGCTTAGAAATCTACAAGATGGAGTTTCTAAAAGCTTACTAGATATTTTGTTTTTCTTTCCTTCAATTTAAAAGCATTTTAAATGGCCTCCATTCGAGCTTCAGAAAAAAACAATGGCGGTTGTGAACAAAGTGAAACAACAACATAAAGAACAAAATGATACATATGGTCAGAAATATGTCCATGGTCGTGGCCTGCAGCTTCTAAAATGGCCTCCAAATGGTGTAAAAATGTAGATTTTGTGCAACAGAATGAACCTTTACCTGCTGTCGAAGTGTTTCCCTCATGAAATCACAACAAAACCCATGACAAATCTCCATTTTTTTGTGTTTTCTCAAACGTTGGCAGCATCATGTTCCTAGGAATGTTCAACGACAAAATGATGGGCTTTTTCCATTGTTTTGGTGTTTTGATGATTAGGGTTTGACCCTATTTGTTGGTGATGGGATTTTCTTCCCATGTTTTTAAAAATGAAAGCATGTGTTAATACCAATGGGGGTCAAAACTTGTGTTATTCACTTAGGTATTTTATGCCTTAAACTTTTCCCCTTGTTTCAAACTTTTCCAAGTCCTCAAACAATACAACCTATGGAGTGTGCCAAGTTACACATGTGATGCCTTGTTTTTTTTTACCATGTATCATGTGACTTGGAATATGCTTTCCAAGAAATATGGAGGTTGGCCATATTGGCCAAGTGTTTTTGAACTTTATGATGGCTTTGCAAATCAGGGTGTTGACCACATATAGCCTTACAATGCAGAGTGAAGAAAAGATGAAATAACCATGTGCCCTATTTGACCTTATTAATGCTTTTAAAAGCTTTTTTTTTTGCATTTCATTATTTCTTTTGCTTTTGTTTCAAAAAACATTGAAATATCATTTAAGTGATTTTGATAATCACTTTGACATTTTCACTTGCAAATGAAATGTAATACAGATCGATGGTGGGGCCCCTTATTTTGTGCTTTGAAATGTAAAATGACTTGATTAAGTGATGTTTTATGAATCACTTAATCAAGGTTATTATGTTGAATGCCTTTTGGAGTCTTGTGTTTTCAAAACACACATATTGCATGAGGAGAGTGTGGGTCAATACTTGTGTGAAGACCAATGATGACTTGCAGACATGAGGGGTGTGTGAGAGGTTGTTTTGACTGACTTTAGAGGAAAAGGGGGTTGTTTGGAGGCATTTTTGTCACATTTTTAGTGTGACTATTGACTTGGCTTAATTTTTGTTCATGTGGAGGACAATTTGGAGGTTTTCTAGAAGGTTCTTTTTGGCCTTTTCTATTGCATCCAACTAGAACCTTCTAGATGGACATGTGTGAGGGGTTTTTGGTAGGTTTTTGCTTAAGTATGTTCATTTTGAACATTTTGAGCTAGTTCTTTCTTTCCAACAACAGGATAACTTTTTTTCTTGGAGCTATTTTTCATGGAGTAGTATTGTAACTCATATGGGCTTATTATACAGTAAGCACTTTGAATTAATAAATTAGAGAATTTTTATCTTCTCTCTTCATGTTTCATGGTATGCCATTAATGATTGATTAGTTTGTCTTGTGAAAATTCATCTTTCCTTGCAAACTTGTCTCATGTTTATGCATCTATTTAGCAGAAAATGTATGTTTACAGGTTATAAGTTGTGTTGTTTAGTAGTGTTGTTAATTGTGAAACCCCTTTTTTCCTTTTAAAAGCATTGTTTATAGACCTCCTTATGAATTATTTATGTAAACTACATTGGGAAGTGAGTTGTGTGAGTCAAGCTTTATGATATTAATTTGAATGTGATAGGCTGTTAACAGGTCTAGGTTGTTTTGGTGCATCACCTTAGGTTTTTTAGCATTAGGTTTATTTTCATGCAAATTCTTACCCTTTACCTCAGAGATTAATAGTTAGGTGACATCAAAAGGGGAAGCCAACCCTTATCACTGGAGGTCTGCTTTCGAATAGGATACCCACAACCTGAAAGCAGTCCCATGTTACATCCAAATATAGTGAGTTTATTCAAAGCTTAGCATTAGGGTGCAGATTTGGATCCCTAATAGTCTTGTTTTCTTTTCTCTCTTTTAGAGAAGAGTTTTGTCCCATTGGGTTTTCTCATTTTCTCCATTTGTGATAGATTGATTGCATTTCATTTGCATTGTAAATGGGTACCTAACATGGCCTAGTAGTTGAAACCTATCTTCATCTTCATCTTTGCATAGTTTGCATAATAATATTCTCCCTAAGTTGCAATTAAGGGGGGTGTTGGTGTGAATAAATGTCTTGTACCTAGCTAATTCACTCACTAAGTAATTAGGAGACATATTTATATGTTGAATTTACTTCGGATAAAAGATTCCTTCTAAAAGTCTTAGTTGTCATGTCTAGAATTTATCTTATCCTAGGTTGTTAGTTTGTTAGTTGTTTCATGTTATAAGATTAAGAAAGTTGTCATAATCTTGTCTAATCCTATCTCTCTACATTTCCTTTATAAGCAAGGTATCTCATGTACATTAGCATATTCAACCATTATTCAATATTGCATTGTTGAAGCAAGCTTTCTTGCCATTTTTTCTCTTGTGGAAGATATTTTGGTCTAGCAACTGTTCTTGGGGGTGTTGGGGAGTCACCATTTACTCCCACATAAATGGTTTCAGGAGATCATCTTGTCAATGATAAAGTAATGATGACAAAGAAATAAAGATTATAAGATATTAAGGAATGATTTCAAGATTATTTCGATAGATTATTTGTATCCTTAAAACCTTGTTGAAACAAAAAATAGAATCCAATTTAATAATTATCTCTAATTTATAATCTTCTTCCTTGACTTAGATTTCCATACTTTTGAATATAAGATGTAATATATAATGTTGCAATTCCAATGTTTCCCATTATCACATATTTAACTCAGACTAGAATATTAACTAGCACTTGCACCTAAAGGAGGTTCAATGATTACGCTGATAGAAAACTATATGTATCTTAATATGTTAGAAAGTATGTTTTTGTGCATGGATGTGCTCTAAGTTCTAATTGCATGTGGTTGGATTAAACAATTAATAATAAGTAGTAAATAATGGAATGAAATAAGCTTAAACAAATCTTGATTTTTTCCTTAAAGAAATTAAGTATTACAAATGAAAAAGAAAGTTGCCATCAAATTGACAAAAGACATTGTAAATGAAAATAGAATGTTCTCATCCAGTTGTGAAATCAATATTATCTATCTTTTATGTGATAAGCGAGGTTTTGGAGGCTTTTACTTGATATTTTGGAGGCTTTTACCACAACTGGTTTACCATTAAATGACAGCTGAAACTTGTTTTCTTGGTTTGCTTCAGGCTCCAATCTCACACTGTATGTACAGCCTATTGACTAATCATTATACAATCATGTATCATAATATATTTATAATTATAATTATTTATTGTCATTTTTTAGTTATTTAATTTAATGTATCTCTTGAATTTTTTACATAGATTTTTTAAATATAAATTCTACTTCTATATAGTGAAAATTTGATTTAAAAAATAAACACCTCAAGAAGAATATTCTGACATGTTTTATATAAATTTATTAAAAATATATATTTTAGTTATGTTATTTTACATATAACTATTATTTTGTTTACATTGTTTAATTAATTTATTTATTTATTTTGGCGAAAGTGGCAAACCACTATAATATATTATATGTATAAATAAGATAATACAAAATCTGGTTCTGAGGAGCATACCGGCTAGAAAGAACCAGTAAGAAAACCTCTGATTATAGCTCAAATAGTATAAAAATTACATGTTTGCAGAATCCAAATTCGTAGTTTGTACTAAACATGCTGATAATTCAAAATTCAGCATTCTTCTTCCAAGACACTTACAATAACTAACCCCATACAACCTCTTCTATGATAAAAAAAAGCTAAACATATTTCTGTCCCAAAATGATCATATTAAAACCCTTACAAAAGACCAAAAACTATTATATTTAAACCCTTTACAAAACACAAAAAACCCTATAATTGTAATTCAAAAAAACCCACAAAATTACTACCCTTACTCTTTTCTAGAAACCCATTTACTGAATTTTCATCCATTCCCTCTACCAACTGTAAGCCTCTTTAATTTTATTGGTCACAACATAATACAAAATTATATTTATTAGACTTTGTTTAGTTATTAGCTATTTTTTACTAATGATATTTTTAAAATTAAATTTCATTTTTTGTCATCCTTATAAACATTTCTATGATGTGAATACTCCATTTTAGACTATTATTTCTAAAACCCATAAAAGGACATTGAGATTTGATTATTTATTTTATTATTTTAACATCCTTGGTTACTAACAAAATAATGAGTAAATATTAAGTGATTAATATGTTATAGAAGATACTTAGATGTTTTTTTTTTTCATTATTCCAATTAATATAAATAACATAATCTATTAACTTGAAGAATTTTAAAAAATCGATTTATATGAAATCTTCGAGACACTATAGTTTAAGTTTTAAAAATTATAACTAGCATACATATATTAAATATTAATATATATAAAATATGTCGAGAGTTATTTTTTCTCAAGGCGCCTATTTTCATCAACTTATTCAAAACAACAGTAAACTACCCATATGCTATCACAGTTTCAATCAATCAAATAATATATGAGCAAAATTTGAATTGAATGATTTTAATTATAATTTGATTTTCAATACATATGTCCAATTTCTTCTTTAAACAAACGTGATACAATTGTGAATTAAGATAAGATCAAATATTAAATTTATGTATTTTCTTTACAAAGATACAAGATAAGGTAACCAAACCCTAGTTTTGATTCTAGCGCGTATTAAGAAGATGTAACCTTGCCAAGTTCCAAACCAAATGAGCCCTAGCAAGTCCAACTGACTCAACTTGGGAGACTTTCCATCTCACTCAATAATAAAACAACCACAAATAAAAAGCAATAAACCTTACGACTCCTTGAATCTTTTTTTTGTTTTACTGCAACAATAGATTATAACAATGTAATTGGTTTCAATAGGACTAAAGCCAAATTTGTGATAGCTAAACTCAAGTGAATCCCAAAAATGTAACCGCGAAGGTTTGAAATGGTTATGATTCAACAACCTCTTTTAATAGAGGTCTTCATGAATTCAAAGATAAGAACATCTGAAAAAAATTGTGAATAAAACAGATTTAAAACTACTTTAAAAACAAAGCAAAAAAACTAAAAAATATTGAAAAAAAAATTAAAATAAAATAAATACACTATTGAAAAATAAACAAAAAAAAGTTACAAATAAATGCATTGAAATTTCTTATAATTATAAAAAATATATTTGTGTTACTACTATAAATAAATGTTCACTCTAAAAACTTAAAAATTTATTACATGACACTAAGTATTTAGTTTTAATTTATTTTAATAGAGGTCTTCATGAATTTGTAAATAAAATAGTTTTAAAACTACTTTAAAAACAAAACAAAAAAACTAAAAACTATTGAAAAATAAACAAAAATAAATAAATACACTATTGAAAAATAAATAAATAAATTACAAATAAATACATTGAAATTTGTTATAATTATAAAAAAAATATATATTACTACTATAAATAAATGTTCACCCTAAATTTTTTTAAAAATATTAAATGACACTAAGTATTTTTTTTAATTAAATTGATTTTAAAATCTAAAAAAACAACATTACTATCACTCCGTAATACACCTCTCAGTGTAACTCTCGACATAATTATTTAAATAAGTGTTTCAATGTATTTTATATAAATAATAATATTATATAAATACTAATTTATTATAAAAATTACTATAATTAAATTAATTATAATTATTAATATTAAATTTTAGTATTAATAATAATAAAAATGAAATCATTATAAAATTGATTATGATATAAAAATAAGTATTATAGAGTGAATAAGATATCAAATCGATTTAAAACCGTTTTTAAATATGCTTTAAATCTACTTTAAATTTGCTTGAAAAAACGTCTACATACAATGATTGTAGTTATGTTAGCTGCATGTCATTTGAACGTCAAATTCAATCTAAAGAGATTTTCCTTACATTGAATTTTGCTTTTTGATGGATGCCATTGTAAGAGTTCAATTTCTTTCGGCAAGAGCTCTAAGTTTGCCCCTAGATATGTTGGGTCGTTTGATATCTTGGAAGTCATCAATCTGGTTGCTTATAGACTTGCTCTACCACCAGCTCTATCCCACATTCATAATGTCTTCCATGTTTCTATGCTTAAGCCATACCATCTAACTATTACTCATATCCTTGACTGGCATGCATTGCAGGTTTAGGATCCAGGGGTGGTGCTACTAGAACCCACCAAGATTTTGGAGAGGTGCAATGTTAAGTTGTGGAACCATGATATTGTGTAGTACAAGGACTAGTGGGACCAGTATTCGGTGGATAGTACCACCTGGAAAAATGCTGAGGATATTGATAAATCTTTTCCGCATTTGAGATTATAGCATGTTTTCTATTTTCTACATATTATGACTTTTATTATATATTGGATGTATAAGACTATGTTGGTAGATGTTTTATAATAAGACATCGAGACGATGTCTCTTCCAAGTGGGGAAGGATGTCATGTCTTAGACTTTGATGATGTTTGCTTTTACTTTATGTGGAATTGAAACATGAATAAATGTGTGTGGTAGAATAAATGTTGTGATGTTTGAATAAGGAAATAGGTGAATGTTTATTTTATTTGAAAGATGAAATGCAATGGATGATATTTTATTCTAAAAATGATATGGAAGTGATACTTTGAAATAGTAAATTTCATTGTTTGATTATATTTTATTGGACACTAATCTATTAATGGGTCCCTGAGTTTATATGAAATGTAGGTTTGTCAAAGACCAAGACTATGGTTGAGGTAGAGGAGGTTAGCCACCTGACAGGGTTAAGTTGGAACGGATCCTCTCGCATGCACACACCACTTAGTAACATATAAATTGCATTTAGGATGTTATTTAATTAATTATTTATATTGTTTTACTTTGCAATGTTTATTTAAATTAATTAGTGGTAAATTAAAATGCATAGAAATAAAAGAATTAGTTTAATATATTTTTAGTTGATGCTTTATTTGAGAATTAAGTGTATACACCTAAAAATGGTCTAATTAATTAAATACATTTATTTGATTAATTAATTTGTTATTCCTCTACTATTAAATAAATAAATATTTATTTATTTATATAGTTCATATTTTATTTCTTCTAATTTCTTCTATTATTCTAATTTTAATTAAATAAGCAAAATTAAATACTTTGTTTTATTTAATTATTATTATCATCAATTTCTCCTATTTTTAAAGATCACATTGTTCTACTTTAATTAAATAAACAAGTCCACATACTTTGTTTAATTTAATTAATCATTCTTCTTCCACATTTAATTTAATAAATAAAGCTTCTATAGTTTGTTTATTTAAATTAATATTCTATTTTCCACCAAATTTGGAATAAATTAAATAAAATATTCCTAAAATCTTCTAAAATCCTCCACCTCATCAAATCTCAACAATAAAATTGAACTATTTAGTTTTATTAAATATTTCAACAACCAACTCTTGTGCATTTACAGGAATGGTTGTGAAAGGCTGTCACAGGAAAGCCTTTTTCTTCTCTCCTTCTCCTATCCTCTGGCTTGATGTTTTTGTGGGGAGGAACAATCTCCATGGAAATCTCAAGAATCTCCATCTCTCACCACACAATTCCTCAGAGGAAATCCCAGCCCTTTATCCTATGCCCCTTCACAAATGTGTGCCATGAAATCTATAAATACAGGTTCCAGCCCTTTATCCTATGCCCCTTCACAAATGTGTGCCGTGAAATCTATAAATACAGGTTTCTAGCTACAGGAAAGGGATCCTAATTTGTGCAATCTTACTCTACAGGTTTTCCAGGCATTCAAGCAATCAACAATTGGGATCATTCATCAAGCAAATAGAAGCATTTATCAAGCATTTAGCATTCACAGTCATGGCTGCCATTACAGTAGTTTTTCATTATTAAATCATATAGGAATAGAAATAGTTTGAATTCTCATTCTCTAAGTGTCATTTCAACAATCTATTAGCTTACTTAAATCTGAGAGCAAAGTAGATTAGAGAGATCTTTAGAGTTAGAGAGCAATATGATAGATTTTTGAAGATTCTTAGTTTAAATTAGCTTAAATCTTTTGAATCTTTGATGCAATGTCTTATTTAGAAGTGTAGATGCATATATGTTTATTTATCTCATCTTTACACTTTCATTAAGATGTTATTTATTTTATTAAATTGAGAATAATGTGTTGCATAGAAAACAAATCTTATTTTATTTAAAAATTAGATTTATTAGTTGAACTTAGAAACAAAACTTGAAAAAGATGAGGAGTTTTGAGAAAACAAAAGGATGAGATAGAAAAACAAAAAAAAATAGAAAATTGGATAAAAGAGGTCAATTTTAGAAAAAAAACAAAACAAAACAAAACAAAACAAAGCAAATTAAAGATGAGAGAAAATAATAAATAAAAGAGAATAAAAACTCTTGTTCCTCAACAAGAAGAGGAATTCAAATACAGAGATTCATTCAATATTTTATCTATCTTGAGTTTTCTGGAGAACAAGCATTGGAAACAAACACAACAAATTGGGAAATTTGTGCACAGAAGATAAAAGAACAGTGGGAAGAAAAAAACAAAAGAACAAGAAGTAAATTCAACAAGGAATCATTTTTACCAAGTTTTAATCATTATTCCATTGAATTTTCAAGTTTAGATTGTGTAAAAGATTTAATTATATTCTGGATACCATTGAATATACATCCATAGTAAATATGCAATTTATGGAAAATCAATTATTCGTCTATATGAATTTGGAATCATGACTATTGAAACCTTTTCTTCTCTTAATCCTTTTATTTCAAATATATATTTATATGCATATAAATTCATCGAATTATATATGTATATTAATATATATTTGTATATATTATAATACAATTACATTCATATAATAGATTGGATGAATTCAATACTGAAATACGGATCTTGAATATTTCAAAATTATTCTTTGATAAACTGTTGTTCTTGAATTAAATAATATTATATATTTACATATATACTGTATGGTATATACATAAATATATAATACTATTCTTTTATTATGGCTGGATTAAGCAATACATATCCTTGGAATCGAATCATTCAATTAATAGATTATGCTAAATTGTTGTTTGTACTTTGTATTTTCCATGAAATAGAAGTAATTGTGAATACAATAGATAAATTTTTGTTTGAATTTATTTACAGCCTAAGCCTGTGAGAAAGGGGTGACACTATGGAGAGCAGCAATCCCCTTTGCATACAATAAAAACAATCCCCTTTGAATACAATAGATACATTTTTGTTTGAATTTTTCTTTGGAGAATTATCTCCAACTTGGTGAATACTCTACTCTGTAGATTGAATGATTAGATTTGTTGGAAATCGCTCGCTGTGAGGCTACAATCATGTTTTTATACATAAATATAATTATATTCATATTTATATTTATATGAATGTGACTGTATCTGTGTAAATTGACATATGAATAATTCTGTATTTGCTGTGTAAATTTTTGATCATAAATGTTATATATAAATTCTGAGTTTTTACTTCTAATTTAAAATAAATATTTTCCTAATGTGGAATACATATTATATGATGTATATATATTTTGTAGAATTGGCCTTAAATCTGTATATACATGTTATTTCGAATTCCCTCTCTGTGAACTGTGTTACTTCTAAGACATATATGAAAGCCTCTGTATTTCTTTTAACAGAGTAATCTGTTGTTGATGATATATATATATATATATTTCAAAAATGTAATTATTTTTGCCTGTAGAAAGATAAGTCCTGAATCTGTAAATACTCTTGTTTGCTGATATGTTTTGAATATATATATATATATATATATATATATATATATATATATATATATATATATATATATATATATATATATATATATATGCATATGCATATTTGTGTATGAGCAAGATTTACTTTCTGAAATACATATGCAAGTGTGTTATTATAAATTAGTGGTATTTGAATATTTAAATATAAATCTGATTTTAGACAGAATCTTTTAAATTGGAGTTTGATTATTGAAGATGAATTACTAGAGTTTTTGCGCTTAATCTGAAGGAAATTTAAATGCACATACACTTGTTATTTGTGATTGGAAATTAGTAGAATTACATTAACCTTTGGAAACACGTTATATATATTAAACTCATTTTATTATGGAATGTTTCAATTGAAAATATAAACGTGTAAACCAATGTGATAAGAAATGGATGAAACTTGAACAAACTTGTGAGATTATGAATTATTTATTTATATTATAAGTAAACTTTTGGGACAGGTTGCCGAGTGTGGATTTCCAGAGACAATAGTTTTCCTTTTCAAAACTATCATTTTTACTTTTATTGCTTGGCCAAGCATATGCACTAGTAAAATAGATGGAATTTAAAAGCCTAGAAATTATTGATATTAGTTTCTACCACATCCTACATGCAAGTGATATGTCATTCTATATTAAGATTGCATATAGGCATTAGGCTTGTATCGAGAGTTCCCTCCTGCTTCTCCATTCTACGTTGCTAAGCTCCTCATGCAGGGTTGGAGTTTTCTTCGAGCTAGGAAGAAATCCAGCGAAGTATTATGCTTCGTGGTTGGGTGGAAAAGGCGCCTGGACCCACTTTCCGTCTTGACTTTGTGGAAGACAAAGCAGTGTCATGGCGGTCGAGCACCAAGGATTCCTCATCATATGGATACTTATACACATTTCTTGTATTTCTTGTATGGCTTGCATAGCCAATTGTAAACTTAAACTTGTGGACTTGAAGTAATCGTTGATATGTACTTATATCTGAAACATTGAAATAGATGTTGTAACACCACATTGGTGTATGTGATTGTAAATCATCATTGTAATTTCAAATTGGAGCAATTATTAAATATATGATTATTTAGCATGATTACTTACTTTCTTCTTTTAGAATGAGTTGTGTTTTCAGAATGCTATGTTTAGTAAGTGAGAATGTCCTCTCGGCATAATTATTAAATTTTAAGTTCTATTATTTAAAATTAGATTTTAATTTTTTTACTTATATATTTAAGTTGACCATAGCAATAAGCAAAGATTGAATATTGTTGTGTCCATTATAAATAAATTTATCCATCTACTTTGCTTTAAATCTCAAAATATTACACAAAAATTCAAAATACACCTTAAAAATATAAAACAAAAAAATATTATGGTCAACAAGAATACAATTTTTTTAAAACTAGCTTAAACAACTATAAACAAAAATAATGTATTATGGTTGTATTTTTCTATTTTAGGAATAAGAACCATTGGTGTTTGTTGTTGTTTAGAAAAATAATCTATAAAGCAGGAGTATTGCCTTCTTCAAAATATTCATTTGTAGTACAATTGCTTTAGAGAATCAGAAAACACAGCTAATTCATAATATGTTGCATGGATTTTCTTAATAGCTTCCTTCATTTCTAGGAGTTCACCCTTTTGAATACTAGTTGTATGTGATCTTGTTACTTTAATTTTCTCAACAATCTTGATACAATTATCAGTAATACATTTTGCAAGATTTTCTATTTTAGTTGGTTGAACAGGATTGGCCATTATCTGAAAGAGAAAACACCCAAATAAATGTCAATTTAGAAGACTATAAAATTATTTTCTTCAACATTTGGAATAAAAATGTAAAAAATGAAGTATATATGTTACAATAAATCTTTTTTTTTTGTTAATATATCATGTTTGCCTTAAAAATGAACATGAAAGAGAGATGAATAGAGATAAGTACAAAGCACGGGGAAAAAATCAACTCACATACTCCTGAAAATATTGATACCTATCAAAATTCTAACTTGTTCACAAATAGAAAATAATTAGTAAACAAATTTTTGATCCATGACTTAATCTATAAACTAAAAAAATCTATGATTTAATACTTATTCCAATGATAATCAATCATATTTGTAGAAATCAACTACAATATCTGAAACTTAAAATGTGGAATCATAGACAAGGCACATAAGTTCTATTTGACAAAATTTCTTAAAGAAATTTGATCTCATGGCATGCAACTTTTTCATTATAGGCACAAAATAAATTTTATTGTGCAAAATAGAGGATTTCAAACAGATTTTGTGAATCTCTTAGTGTTAAAGAGTGGAGAGATCATAATCTCACGTATTTGTGACCATCTTGAGAGAAATATGTGCAAAAATGTAGAAGCATGGGATAAGTATATCTACTATTTGACATAATGTGTCATGGTAGAACACACATTAAATGGTCATGTTGAATAGGCTTAAGAATCTTTAGAAACATGACAATCCATGAAATGGTTGTTTTCTAGTTCGATTCAACAAACAATAAAAAATACCTTGCTATTGGAGTTTCCAATCGAACTCATTTTCATGGTGATGTTTTATAGAATATAGTTTGTAGGGCATCAGGCAAATTCATTGTCAGCAATTCACTGTCCGAAATTTTACCGCCAACAATTCACCATGGGAAAATTCACTTCCATAAAAAATTCACCTCAAGGAAAATTCACCACTAGGAAAATTAATTGCATTAACATTTTTTAATATATATTTCCAAAACTTTGAATTTTTTTTGCAAGAGAATAATTTTCAGTGCATTTTTATTATCTTTTTTATTATCATAAATCAAATTATTCTTTTAATTTTCCACAACGTGAATTGTTGGTGGTGAATTTTCCTTGAGGTGAATTTTTCATGGCAGTGAATTTTCTTGCGGTAAATTGTTGGCGGTGAATTTTCCCACGGTGAATTGCTAGCGGTGAATTTTCCTAGTGCTAGTTTGTAGATTACGAGAGAGCATCAATTCCAATTCTAGCTAATGAGTGACAATGTAATGAGTTGATTAGTACGTGGGAGGAGTTCTTCTTTGATTGCATATGTGAAGTGAATTAAATTTACTTTTTGAAGAAGACATAACATGTACAGTGACCCTTCGTTTCACCCCAAATTAGGTAAGCAATATTTTCAACATTGTTAATTAATGTTTTGTCCCATTCTTATTCAACTTCAGATTCCCTATGTTTATGAAGAAATATATTAAATATACAATCTTTAGGGATACTTATAATAAAATTGAAGGTTAACGAGAGTCATTCATGTTATCAGACATGAAAAATAAATAAACCAAAATTTCAAGGAATATTATATCCACTAGGTCGTTGGGTCCAACAAAACATAGTGGTGAGAAGCCAGATGTGAGAAATAATTCAATAGGTTGAAATTTGGATATCATGTCCATGGTCTTATCAAAATAAAAATTTATTAAAAATTGGTAAACACTTAAGATAAGGAACCTATTGATGGGTGTTTTATGCACTTTCTCAACACAGGCAGTGTATAGGCACACTACCTCTCTTGAAAGGTAGAAATTCACAAACAAATTACCAATCGCTACCCCAAGGTCTCTCGAGTGTCAAGTCATGACGTGCATGGAATTTATCAGTTGATGTTTGATGTTATTTTTCTAGTAATCATAGGGTGGCTTACAGAGTTTGGCTGGAGACGAGGTGAATCTTAAAATGGAGTTCCTGAGATGGGAAGTTAGAGTGCAGTTTGCTGTAGGTTCGAACGGCAGTCTTAAACTCCTATTTTATATTAAGATTTGGCTTTACAATGTGCAATGAACCTTAGCATAGGCTACTTATTAAAAAAAGGAAAAGGGCAAGGAAGAGAAGAAGTTCCTAGATCTGAAACTAGCAATGAACAATGATCATGGAGGGGTTTTATTGTGGATAGCTTCCTTAAAAAAAAAATTCACTTAAACAAATTGACTCACAGTATCATGAAACTTGTGCAAGCTTCTAAGGACTGCAAATATTCAACCATTTATTCACCATAAACATGCATGAATAAAAGATAGAAGTTTGTAGCAGCTTAGTGTATGCCTAGACTAACTTTACACAACCATCTACCATTAGCAAACAACAAAAAGTATGGACAAGAAAGGCATCAACATAGCAGAAGTCTACACAACCATTGAACAACATTAAATAACCTATCAAAGTATTCTAAAACCATTAAGAACATCAAAGTAAATCTATTTAGATCAACTAACTATGGGAGATGAACCATGTAACATGCAAAAGAAAATCAAGAGTCCACCAAAATGCAATGAACTTCTATTAAAATTTATGTAGCATGTCTTTACAACAACTCAACTCCCTCTTGAAAATGAGAGGAGACACCCTATTTATAGTGTTCAAAAAACAAAATGAATGGCCAAGATTGATTTGCATTGTGTGGCCAAGATTCACTACAAACTAGGGTTTCACCTACCCCCAAATATATTACAATTTAAAATTACGTCTTTGTCTTTTCCCTATTTTGTCCTCTTGTGGCAGCATTGTAGTACTTTTATCTTTTTTTTATTTCCCTTTGTTGTAGCTATTCCGTGAGGAGCTTGTCATCAATGATTGGGTTTCCTTCCTACTTCTTCAAAGTGGAATACTCCATAAATTTGTTGATTAATGCTTGGAGCTTATCAATCTCCATTATGTTAGATTGGAGCACTTGGTAGTTCCATTGCTTGGATCGGCCTGTGAGTGTATCCCAATCTCCATCATACTTAGAAGTGTTGTCCCAGACCTATTCGGATTGGGTGAAAGCCTGAGTAGCAAAACTCATGAAATTTGTGGTGAGCTCACCTGACATTCCATCTTCCATCTTCTTATGGAAATAAGGCTTTATCTTTTCTGGATCAATCTCGATGATGGGCATGCCATAACTTGTCATTAATTTCAAGTACTGAACACAATCTTCCATAATGTCCCTTGCTCAATCAATGTTAGGTTCCACCTTTTGGAGCACCTGTTCCAGTATTTCTTTTCTATGATCAAAATCTAGCTTCCACATATCTACCAGCCAATGATCGTCCTCCATTAGTGCAAGTTCCTTTTCCCATGTTTTTTGAGGTAGCTTGAGGATGGCCTCAATTTTAGGATAAGTAGACCCATATATCCCTGGGAAGTAAGCACAAAACTTCGTCATGCCCTCTAGGTGTCTTTGTACCTCCAAGAACTTATTTGTTGTCCTGATAGCACAACTAATGCCCATGTTTCCAGCATACATGACTTGCCAGAACCAATCCTTCGTAGTCTTAGTCCAATTCTTTCTTTTCTCTAGTTTTTCAATTTTCTCCTTAGACAACAGTTGTGGTGGAGCTGAGGATTCTGTGGGCAATTCTTCTGTGGATGACCATTGCTGAATATAGTCCGTCAAATCAGCCACCTGTGCCTTTAGTTCTTCTTTGGAGATCTTGTACTTCTTCATCAAATGTACCACTATGGCAACCCACTCCTGGAGGTGATCTATCTTCTGATCCCTAGTGGCTATTCCCAAGTTAATGGTGGAGATTCCATAACTTATCCCTTCTTCACTCACAACTAGCGTGGAAATTTGTATAGTCCTAGATCTAGAGGTGTCCATGGTCAGTTTAGATTGGAATTTAGGATTCTTTTCTTTCATCATGTTGACTTGTACTCGAGCTAAGATAGCCTCAAGTCTTGCCTTGGGATTTTTGGGAGTTGGGGTCTTCTTCTCTAATTTCTTTTCTAACCACTCGGGCATCTGAGACTCTCCCTTGGGTGATTCACGATCACCTTCTTCTTCGTCCTTCCTGACTTCAATCTCTTTAGCACTTGGAGCTTCTTGCTTCGTTCTCATGTCTTCTCCTTCTTCTTCATCAGAGTCCTAGATGAACACTATGCCTTTGATTGGGGACTTGGTGGGTGTGCATTTCTTGGGGCTGTCCTCTTCTTGGTAGGTCTTCTCCTCTTCTTTAGCCTTATTCCTATGTTCCTCAGGGTGTTCCTCTTCTTTGTGAGACTCTATCTCAGGATTACTCATCTCAGATTCTTCTTTTGGTTTATCTTCCTCTTTATTCTCCTCTTCCTTGTGCTGAGGTGGCACATCTTTCTCTTTCTTTTCTTGTTCTTCTTGTTCTGCCGAGAGAGGCATTTCTTCACTAGGCTTGGAGCTTTCTTCTTGTCCTGTAGTTGGAAGTTTAGAATCTTCCTCCATTTTGTCACTTGACTCCTTTTCTTCCTCAGAAGGTGGCCTTTCCACTTCCTCTCCAACATCCTTCAATTGTCGATCCAACTCCTTCTCGAGGTCTACGTCAAAAGTCTCCATATTGTACTTTGTGTCATCCTCTTCTTCATCACCCTCAGAGGACTCCATTTCTTCTCCTTCGTGGACCACCTTATCAATCTACAAATGTTGGTGCTCTGGGTCTTCATGGTAGTTGTCTGCTTCCTCCTTGGTCCCCTTAGAGGCTTACTTTTCTTGTCTTTCCCACTCCTCAGATATTTTCATTGTGGCTTTCATCTCTGGTGGTTTAGTCGAAGGAGTTGAGGTAGGAATGTTGGCGAGTACCCGCATCAGGGTAGCTTGGATGGTTGGATTCATCAATACTTTAGAAAGCTCAGTGGGAACATTTTGCATGTGTCGAGAGAAGGCCTCAGGAAGTGAGAGCGCAATAATTTGTGTTGTTGTTGTGGCTAGGGGTAATGATGTAGTGGGAGACATGGAAGCAGAGGAAAGTAGAGAAGTGGTGAGGGAAGAATAGTCTATGGTCACAAACCTGCACGATGGGTGGAGAAGAGGCAAGGTGAATTGAGATATCCACCGCAAGCAAAGAAGTAGCTACCATCACTTGGGAAGTAGGTGGAGGGGTAGCAGTAGTGGAGGAAGCAGGTGGATATTTTGGTTGCTCAACCTCCATTTCCTCTCCCTCATGGAGCAGAGCCTCTTGAATGGTAGGCATTTTAGTGAAATTGCCTGATTTCTTATGTTTCTTGGAAGGTTCTCCCTTCGAAACCTTTCTTGCATACACCTTAGGATTGGGTTTTTTCTCAACAGCCTCTTTTCTCTTCCTTGATCAGGTGGACGAAGGAGATTTGAAGTCTCTCCTAATGGGGCAGCAACTATCCCACTGTCTGTTTGGCTTGTTGGCTCATTCTCGATCCCCTCATAGGTCAAAGTGACCCCTTTATGCTTTAATTGGGCAATTTTCTCGTCAATCCACTCTTTTTTTCAGGCCTCAATGGGCTTGGTTAGAATGTCGAGGTCGTCAACCTCTTGTTCATCCCAGTCAATCAGTGGTAGTGGGAGATTGGCAACTACGTTGTACCGAGGATCCATGACTGTGCTTTCATCCTCTTCTACCTGATTCGGTATAGGGAATAGATTGACCCTCTTTACAAAATATGTGGTCATCTGCATATAGTGCCTCATTCGCACTTCATTTTTCATCTTTGCAATTAGCCCATAAATCCTCGACACTATGTAGATGGTCATATTTGGGTCCAAGTTCCTTCTTGATATGGCCATAGGGATCCATTTGTGGCCAGGCAGTGTGGATTCTCAAATGGTATTCAGTCAATTCCATCTCTGAATTGTTGGCACACTGAGAGGTATGGAGTTCGAATAGCCCTTGGTCAAAGGAAAGGGGATAAGGAATCCCTACCCTATGTTTGCTACTAAAAAGGGTGTGTACATGTCGTAGTTGTCGAGAGATCTCTAGCAGTATTATCTAGTCATTAGGATATCGGGGCAGCTTGTTTGGCCTTTCTGAAAAGCCTTCAGCACAAATGTAGGTGAACTTTGGGTACTGGATGAACAAGAAGGAAAACTATTTCAAAAATGCATTGGCACTATGGGAGACTCTCTTGTCAAAGTCACCCCCAAGCAATCTGACGATGTGACCTATGAAAGCATCATTGACCCTGCAGTAATCCCTCTTAAAGTTTCTAAATTGCAGTTGAGGGTACTTGTCATAGACTTTCAATTCCCTTCCTAGTTCCTCATCTAGAGCTTTGAACAAACCTTTGTACTACATTTTTTTAGCCAGTGAATAGACCAAGTAGGAGGTCATGTAAAACCTAGAGGTTTTCTTTATAACCATAAATTGCTCGTGGAAGCAGTCACTGATTATCCCTGCCCAGTAAAACTTGGTTTCTCCACGGAGAATCTCTTCAATGAAGTATAGCATCCATTCTTAGAAGTAAGCAGCAGTAGGAAGGCCCATTACTCTACTTAGTAGGGTCACCAAATCATGGTAATCTTCATAAAATTCACTATTAAAGAGCTCTTGGGGAACCTTTGCAGCGCTGCCCCTCTTTTCCTTCAGCCAGTATTGATTAATGAGTCTTTTGCACTTGAGAGGGTCTTGATCCCACATAGCTTTTCCATCCTCCATGGTCAACAGTTCCATCTCCCCGAAGGTAGGGATATGAAAATTCCTCATTATTTCCTTAGCAGACATGTCAACCAAAACATTTCCATCTTTGTCTACTATGGTTTTGGTTTCCTCTTGATAGGCCTCCCTGCATGCCATAACAAGCTCAGGGGCGATGAGGGTAGGGGGAAAGCCTGCAACTTTATCCAACCCACTGCTTCTGATATTCCTTGCATTCTCTATTTTTGGGCTGATTCAGACTCTCTGCTTGAATTCATCAATGTCTACTTGTCTGATGTTTGTGTCTGTGACCTCCTTCCAGGTTGAGGTGACTTTGGATTTCAAAGGTTCCCCTTGGAACTGATACTTCATCTGGTCCTTATCTTCTTTTCCACAGGGTGCCTTAGTTTTCTTTCCTTTATCTTTCTCTGTGGCTTCTCTTGAGGGTCTTGCACCTGATTCCATATATCATGTGGGCAACAAAGAGGTGATAATATTCAAGAATGAAAACATGGAAGCATTATCCAAATCCCTGCAAACGAAGTTAGATTGGATAATTCAGCATTTAAGAAATCTAACATACAATCCAGATTGTCATTAGCAGTTCATAGGAGGGAGTTTGGATGATTCAGGCCCCAGGGGTCAGACTTCTCTGGCATGATGGCTATTTTAGAGTTGTTGCAGGAGGGACACCAATCAGGGCACGGTGGCCTGCTTGTCCCAACCCACCTTTGCGTTGATCAATTTTGAAGGGTCCATTTAGGAGAGGGCCTTAATTCAATATATGGGTTGAAGTCAATTCATTGATTAGAGGGTGTTTGGATCACCTTTTGGGTGATTGGAACCAGAGAGGAGCTCTGTTGTTTAAGGTTTTCCATTTGAAATGGCTCTGGTGAGATGGCATTCCGGGGTACGAGTTTCGACTCGCGGGACTCATGGGTCTGGAAGATGGTCAATATCCCTCTTGACAACTTGGGCATTTTGGCCAAAGGGAGCGGAAAGACGCTGGGTGTTTTCCGCTTAAGGATGACGAATGTCGATCAGAGCTCCAATGGGAGAAACCTAGGGAGTCGAGTCTAGATGAAGGCATGGTCGTTTACCTTGTGTTCACTCAGTCAAAAGTTTTGTGGTTGGGGTGAGGTCAGGTTTAAAAGGAGGTTAAATACTCGATATTTTTCTCTTTGCATTTCATATAGCCGTCAGATGAGTGGAACCTGGAGGCTGGGAGCATGGATGTTGATGGCTGCAAAGGTCAGAAAGTTTGGCACGATGGCCCACAAACAGAAGTTCGTGAGGTGGGACCCGGAGGATACAAAGCACTTGATCATTTGCTCATGAAATCCACTAGCAGAAAAGGAGTTAGGGTCCAAAGCATCGAAAGGCTTGGATTGGACTGCTCCCTGGGATAGTGGGCTATGAGTGGAGCCCCAGGGATGGAGTCCCGCAGTTGCGGACTCGGGAAGCTTGCTGGGATCAATTTTAGTTTGTGAGTTTTCACCAAGTTTCAACGGCGAGAGGGTGGAGTCCTCTCACGATGGTAGACCTGATAGTGAGGTCCGCCGTCTAGAAGTTACCTTTGTTTTCAAGTGTTGGCGATGGCAATGAGGAGGCCCAGGCTCGGAGAGTGCGAATGCTTTGGTTGAAGAAAGACGCCGGGAGGACAAGGTTATGCAGCTTTCTAGTAGGTGATTTCGATGGTTTTTCAAGTTTCTATCACATGGGTGTTGGGTGCGATGTTCTTCTCTATCTAGGGCATGTGTTTTCTTCTTTCAAATTCATTCATTTTACCAAAAATCAAGGGAAAATGCGAAACAGGGTGTGAATGGCCAACTCACCTCAAGAACCCAATGAAGGAGGCGATCAAATCAATTGGAAAACACGCTGGATCGGCGACGACACTCGTCGAGCTCAAAGGCGGTGCGGGGAGATGGCTCTTTGATTGGCTTTGATTGGCTCTGATCAAAATGACATGTGAAAATGATAGTTTAGAGCCAGCTATATATAGAAAAGGAGGCATTAAATGGAGCCATTAAATTCCCATACAAATGACCCAAGGTTGGTGGGTTAAAAATTCAAAAACGGCCGTGGGGGCGGTGAGATCTGATGGTCGAAACACTGTCGACTGAAGGACGCTTGAGAGTTCAGCAATAAATGGACGACACCAAGGAAATCAGGCCTCGACAGGCAGAATGATGCCAAAGAAAGGTCATTGGGATGTCAGTGGTAAATGGATGGTGGAAGGAGCCTCAGAACTCGATGGGAAGTCAACAGCGGGCTGATGGCTGGCAGAAAGCTCGATGATGGACCGACGACGAAGACAATTCTGGGACCCTAAGGACAAAAAGCTGTCAGATAAAAGCCGCTTGAGACAAGGTGATGAGGCGACGACAATCCAAGAGGGGCGACCCGCAAGAGTGGGCCCGATGAGCTCCATGGATGCCACCTTTAAAGAGCTAAGGCGAAGAGCTAGTGTGATTCCGCAAGGACTTATGACTTAGAAAATTTGAGGGGGTGAAACATGGTTTACTCAGGATGAACTCTCAAAGAGCTTACTAACCATTTTGGATACCAAAATAGGGGGAACGCAAAACGAGACAATAAAACAACTCGGTGAGGCAAAGGAAAGAGAGGGTCTCCATCCCGAACAAGGCGTGTGTACCGAGGTCACAACAGAACCCACTTGTGATAAGCCTATGAAAGAGATTGAAATAATGATATGTACCAAAAACACACTTTGAAAATGAATGAAGGGGTAAAGAATGTTAGGAAATGTGTTATTCATCTTTTATTTAGGAATACTAAATGTTTTGTAAAATTGTGATATGTAAGATTATATTAATCATTTTAGAACTAGAAATCGCACCTTAGTGTGTAATGGGTACGCCGAAGAGGTGTGGAAGGTCAATTAGGAAAAATAATTGGTCTTATTTTACATAAATTTGTGCAGTACATGAGGTCAACTAGTAGTCCATTTAGAAAATGATGTTTGTACAACCAAGGTCTCAATGGACAAGTTATAGCTTCAAATGATCTATGTATTCAATTACATGGATCAAAAAATGATTGAAATAAAACCTCTAAATCGAGAAAGATAACTAAGATTCATGACCAATAGGCTAATGTTATGTTTACAATAGGTAGAGAGGGAGAGGGATAGAGAGAGACATGGATAGAAATAGGGATAAGGAGATAGAGCTAGGGGATAGAGATAGAGAGGAAGGTAGTGATAGAGATGGAGATGGAGAAGAAGATGGGCATGGAGATAAGAAGAGGAAGAGATAAATATATAGAGGACAAAGGGATATATAGAGATAGAAGAGACAAATATATAGCGGGAGAGAGAGGAAGAGAATGAGAGAGGGAAAGAAAAATATAGATATGAAGTGATATATACAGAGAGATAGAGAGAGTGAGAGATATAGGGGTAGAGAGAGAGATGGAGAGATAGAGATAGAGAGAAATGGTAGACAAAGAGATATAGATATAAAGGTCTAGGAAGAGGGAGAAGGAGACAAAGAGAGGGATAAACTCCTAGATATAGAGGGGGAGAGAGGATGGTAGAGGTAGAAATGAAGATAGAGGGAGAGGGAGAGGAAGAGAAATAGATAGAGACATAGAGGGAGAGGGAGAGATAAAGATATAGAGAGAGATGAGCATATAGAAAGGAAGAGATAGGTAGAGGAGGGAGAGAGAGATAATAGTGGGAGAGAGGGAGAGATAGATTTAATATAGATTTAAGCTTTCTAGAATTCCCCACAAACGTGAAAGATGGTCAAGAGTTTCACATAAATGAAAGAATGGGTTTAAACTGAAGAATCTCCATTTCCTCCATCACAGCCGCATACATTGGAGGCTCCTTCACTTTGTCGTTTCTAAGGAAAAATTTCAAAGGTTGTGATGATTTACATCATCTTACACACCTCTCCTCAATTATATGTTGTTGATTCTCTAAATTAGCTTGGTGCACTTCATAGAGGGAATTCCTTTGGCATAAATATGTAGAATACAACACATTTACAGTTTCGTCTATGGAATGCCATCTTAAATACCGTTTATCACCATTTTATCAGATGTTTTCTACTATTTTTTTTGTTGCTTTCCCCACCACTCCTTCAAATTGTTCCTCGCTTGTATTGACCTTTCACTTCTACAATTTTGTGAGTTGCAGCTTGAAAATAAGGATGCGATGAGGGTTTTAGAGTATGTTTATTAAAATGAAAATTACCACCTTTTCTTATCAATCAAGTACATGATATGCCATTTTAGAAGATACATGATATCTCAAGTACAAGAGAGTTATGACCTTTATGCAACGTTGGTAGGCGAACAATCCAACTAATCATTGTGCAAGTGGGATTCAATGCATCATGAAGGCGGTAGATTGATGTGGGCATTAATCAAGCATTAATGTGGGTGTGGAAAAATTTGGAAGAAACAAATCAACAGGGCCGATCAGTTTGATAGTCTACCAAGGCTTGTTATAAAACCTGTACCGTTGATTGCAAATTTCAGGTTGGCCTCTTTCAAATTGGTTGTTGTATATTATTTTATTATTATTATTTATTATTATTATTGATATATTTAATCTATATATAATCCTATAATTATGCAATATTATTGTATATTTATATTATATTTTTAAATTTTATGCTTATGTTTCATTATTAATTTATTATTATAATTATTATACAAATCTATAATTATAAATATATTATATGTTATTTTATTTTTATTTATCTTATATCATATTTATAATGTATTCTTATTATATTCTTATTATATTTACATTATTATTATTTAATTTATATTATAATATTAAAATCTTATAATTTATACTATATTTTTATTATATTATATATTTAAGAAAAAGCTAAATAAAAAATTAAATATATAATAAAATAATTGATAAAGTTATATTTTTAATATCAAACATTAAATCATATATCTGATGACCAAATACAAATAATTTGTTAGAAACTTAAAAACTTCACCCACTATAAATAATTTGTCAAGGACATGACATGATGTGACTTAATTAAAATAAAAGCAATTTTCACTTTTACAAATGGATAAAGTGCCACACGTCATTAACAGAATGAAGCATTCATTTACCGAATTTTGCGGCAATATAACATAGATTGCAAGCTTGAGCAAAATACCCGCACAAAGAAAAATAAAACAACAAAATTTGACAACGGGCGAGAAGTTAAAATGGTGACGATTATGTGAAAAGCGATGGATGGCATGAAAGAAAATTCTGAAAAGAAGTGAAAAGAAAATCAAATGATGTGGATTTATAAAATTAGCTTGCTCTTCTTCACATTGGATACACATTCGGTGTGAATTAATGAAAATTATAAGTAGTTAAGTAAGGTCAATTGAATAATATGTTTATGGTCTATTTTATTTGAATTACATATTTTTTAAAGATTTTTATTTAAAGGTAGTTTTCTTTATATGGTTAGATGATTTAGTCGGTGATTGTTTAGTTGTCAGGCATCATTTTTTGCAATTTCTCATTTTGATCAATACAAAATAAATTAGTTTATTTTAAAATGGGGCACTACATTTTGTAGGTGCAATATTTTTTTTGTGGTTGTTGTGTGTAACAATAAAAATGTATTTAATATTAGTGGTGCATTAGCAAAACATATTTAATATTGAGGTCATGGTTTAGTGAGTACATAGATAAATGAACCCATGATTTAATATGGAAAACATATTATAGAGATGATTTAATTATTAAACGTCCTTTCAAAAAGCATTTAATGTGGGGTCACAAGAGACAAACCATCTTGGGCTCCCACCTCAAAGAAGTATTTGGGTGCATTTATTAAGAGTGGCTAGAAAACTTTTTTTAAATCTTGTTTATAAATTATAGAAGGATTAAGATGGAGGTTAGATAACATATTTTAATTGATCACCATATTGTGCATGCTCATTATGAGTGAAGCGTGGTGTATACATTTGGAAAATTGAGTTTCTTTTCAAGAGATCTTGGGGAGCACGTGGATCTCATTTATTCTTGAATCGATGTTGCAACAAATACAACAATGGTCCTTAATTGTCGGTAAAGAAGGTTATATCTTACATGGTTTGCTCCTTCATTGAGAGCGTTGATCTCCTATAAAATCTTGGAGCCTAATATTATATAGTAGTTATAGTTTTGTTGAGAATACATTAGCATATGTGCTTTGAAGGTTTATTTTTTAGTTTTTCTTAAGGATACCATTATCAATCTTATGATTTTTCTATTTTTTATTTCATTCTAATTATTTCATTAGTATTGTTCTTATGTCAAAATGTTATTAGAATTTGTATATATCTGATAACTTGTAACATCTCCTCTCATTAGATTAAGTTTAAGAGATTGTTTCATATTTCCTTTCATAAACTCAAAAAACATAAAATATATACAAAAGAGATAACTAAAAAAACATAAACCTAATGTCAACACCTCAAATAACTTAAAGGAAAACCTACAAAAAAGACAAGGCCATCTAAAAAAATAATACTAGCCTTGATTCCAAACCAAACTTAGGTGGATTATAATCGTGACATATTATTTATTATTGAAATTTGACCAATTAAAAATATTGAAAAATTGATTCAAGAAGGTGAAAGAAAAAATAAAGAGAAGAATAAATTTAATAGTATTTTTTCTAATTAAAAACTCAAGTGTAGAAATTTTGATGTATGAAATATTTCTACATCATTCCCTATTTTTCCTTTCTCTCTTTTTTCTGAAGGCTTATAAGCTTGTGAATCCCCCTATACCACTAATATTCTATCCGACAATTAATAGATCATGAAAGAAATAAAGAATAAAATACCTCAAATGTTCCCAAAGATTATAATTAAAAGGGCATAGCTCATGACTTAAAAATCCACCCAAATATAAATTTAAGCCTATTTTGCATGGAACACATTATAACTCTATTGAGATGAATGAACCTAATTGATTCACACTTTTCAAAACACAAGTAAAAATTAAAATGAAGTTGACCTAACCTATTATACCTAATGATTTAATGCAAAATCATAGCGAGCTAAAAAAATTAGAAAACATAAGAAGGCTTGATTTATGTGTAATTAAGTGTTTGGAATTAATATTGTACAATTATTTTTACTACCTTAATAAGTTGATATGATCATTTTTTCTAGCCTAATTTACATGTTATAAGATATGTTTCTCTTTAAATTTTTCATATTGTGAACTTACAAATTTGAGATTTTTGAGGAAGTGAAAATATTTGAGAGATTTTATAGTTAACTTAATCAAAATAGACAAATTCAAGCAAATAAAACATGATAGAGAAGGAAATATATGATAGTGAAAATATTTAATTCTTCTTCCACCACAAATAAAAAAGTAGTTATTAAAGAGAAATATCTAACAATCCATCACTTTATTTATGCATGGACCAGACAACACTCTTCATGAGCACCATCCATTCATTCACATTTATAATCAATTTATAGTGCTTGATTTCATGATAAAGCTTTTATTGGTCCTAGAAACATCTACCCACCACTCACCTTATAAATTATTTGGAAACCTTCACCAATTTTAAACATCTCTACAAAATATACCAAATCTCACCCTTTTTCAAGAAGATATCCATTTGTAAGCCAACCCTCTTTGTGGATGATGCTATTTAGGAATTTTCAAACCAAGGGTTCATATGTAAAAATATTTAAAGGTTGAAGATTTTTATTTTAAAAAATCTAATAGGATTTAATTAATTATTTTTCATATGGTTGTGAGATTATAAATTATTTTAAAAATATTTGTCTTATGTTGTGCTCATTTAAGTGACTATACTCATTTAATTGTGTTTCAAGGCTCATTTTTTATTTCATAATCATTTAATTGAATAATCAAGTGATATATCTTTTGGAATTAAGTCTTATGTCATTCCTAAAACCTATTCTATATTTTTTAGTCATAATTGCAAATGGACAACTATGTGGGAAAATGAGGATATCTTAGACACATGTATCTAGGATAATTTTAAAATCATGGTATTCTAACCATGAATCTTAACCTATCGCTAATGTAATTCTAAAATACCTCCAATAAAAATTACCCTTAATAATACAAATAAATAATATCACCATTCTTCTCATACTAAGATTTTCTAGCTAACTCCAAGTGACATTTAGTTTGTAATATTCTCATTTTCAATGACAAGATTTCTTCTACAACATCCATACTACAACATTTTTGGAGCTCAAAAATTGAAGGTTCTATATATTTGTTCATAAGTCTTTCATCCATCAAATTTTCCACTCATTCAACCCTCAAATACTAGGTATTTATTTCCATTTTTATTTGTATTTTATTTTGTACCTTCCCTAATCCATTCTAACTATTTCCTATCATCCCCATTATCCCACTAATCTACAGACACACCCTTAGATCTCTTCAAAATTAATATGTTATCCATCATCACCCATTATTCATTTCAAAACACTCTGACACACCACTCTTTTTTATCTTGTCTCATAAGGCTTCACACTCTAGAGACATTTATCATGCACACTACATCACTCTTTCACATTAGATACCCACACATAAAAATATTAAATTCAAAATGACTAGTAGATGTTGGGAAATATCATCTAGGTGACTAATTGAGGTAATTTTCCATATAAAAACCCATTTAAAAGAGTGAGATTCATGTTTCAATGTATTAAAAACCATAACAACTAGTTTAAATTTTACAATATAAGAAAAATATACTTTGTGTCCATCCTAAAAAATAATGTAGAGCTTCATCATCTACCTAGAAACTAGTGTTAGAACAAAAAATGTGTCATGTACAAGTGATTTTACAAGATTTTAGGGTAGGATAACCTTACCCTAATGCACTTTTTATGTTTAGAATCTTAGAGAGGGAAAGAGAACCATTCTTCAATGCAAGTGAATTTTATAAGCATCTAGGAGGGGAAGAAGTGTCATACCCCAACATAGATGTATATATTTGAGTTCCATAGAGGGTATAAGTACCCAATTATAGTACAAGTGTCTTGTTTCAATTCCAATTTCTATAGAATTGTTGTGTGGTCTCACAACACACCCCATTGTACATAAAGAGCATGGGGACCCATGCTTATAAGCACAATGTAGATTATTTCATCTCAAGTTAGTAAGGTTGAGAAAATATCAATGACGAATTCACTTGTGAGGGTATTTAAAATAGTTAAAATTAAAAATTACATTTTTTGGGAAAACAAGGTCTTATGGAACTAGATGTTGCATCTTCGGGTTCTACATGTGATAACCTATCATATTTTGCAACCATCACATGGCTCGTGAATGCCTTGAAAAAATTCGTAAGTATTGATGGGGTTGGCATCATCACATAGTTACGTTATCTTAAAGTGGACCCAAAGATTAGTTAATTCTAGAATAAAGTATGCAAGACAAAGATTTCAAAGCTTACAGAACTGGGTGTGGGAATAAGCATTTCTCATTCCAATTATAGATGCAGTAATGGATGATTTTCCCATAAAACAGACATTAATCAAGATATAAATGATAAATGATAATGGTTAGTATTTGTAATTACTTAAAAAAGTGAAAGTGAAAGGGTTGGGGTTTTTGGATGATTGTCTCCTTATGAAATTGGGTAGCCAATTTTTTTTCAGAGTTTCATAACCATAAAAAATTTCGAAGTTCCTATAATAGCCAAAAATCCTGAAAAGTTCAAAAATACATTTAAGTAAATATAAGGATTATTTCAAAATAAATTTATGGGAATGATTGACTTAGGGATAAAACTATTGGATTAGTGATATTTTTCCTTCATAAGGATTCAAACAAAGTTTTATATGATTAAATCATTATGTTATCATGTACAAAAAAATGCAAGATAATTCCTTTTAATGTGATGATGTTTCAATACAACACGAAGATCTAAAAGTGGTGAAAGACTTGGATATTGAAACCAATCAAAATAAAGAGGAGTCTAGATACATATTTGAGAGTGGGTATCTTCCCGATGTTGGAAGCGATTATTTTATCCAATGCCAATAATAAAAATTTTCTCCATTGCATAAATAGGTGTACCCAAATGTAAGAATTTTGAGGTCTATTGGTAGTAGATCGGGTTTCAAAATTTAAAGGTAGGAAGGAGGTCAATAAGGAACTGAAGAAGTGCAACTTGTTAAGTATGCATAAAAGGTTAGATCAATATTTTACCACAAGTATTTTGATGATCAAAGAGATATAGCACAACCATTATCCAGAGTTTTGAAAGGTTAAGGAATCATCATCAAAGACCTAGTCAATAGGACATAAATTTGACCAATTCTTCTAAAATTATTTTTGTCTCTCTATACACAGAAGATATTTTTGTGTCACATGTCTTATGATGATTATCTTGTTTCTCTCTAGATAGCCATGTGCTATTTTTGTAACAAACTCCTATCTTGTGTTCTATGAAAAAGCATTGAGTTGTTTGGTTTGAAGGATCATAATTTATTGAAACAATAGAGCTTAAATTGGAACATCACCAATTTATTTCTTTATTTCATGTTTTTTATTTGATTTTAGTAAGACTTGTACGTATTGTAGAGGTTGGTAACACTAAAGTAATTGAAGTTCATTCCTAATCATATATTTTGCATGATTGTGAATTTTTCATTCCTAGTCAAATAATCAATTTGTTGTTTCATATTTGGGTGTGTTTTGAAGCTATCTCATTGGTGAATGGTTCTATTTATCTAAAATATTGCACTATTTTGTATGTAGTTGTGAAGCATTCAAGTGAAATACAAATATTTTATGCTTTAGTCTACTTATATTTCAGTATGTGTGTGGGAAATATTTGAAGCGAATTAGATTTATTAGATCTATTTTCTTCTTCCTTTAAATATTTTGCAATTTATTTTGGACGAAGATAGTGTTACATGTTATATAAAGTAATGGATGCATAATTTTTTAGAATAAATAACATCACTTCTTAGTAACATGTAGATAATTTAGAAAACTAATAGGCCCCCATATGAAACAACAAACCCTGAGTGAACCTACTAAGTCAAGACCTAACATTTTCGAGCCTGCAGATAGCTAATTCTTTACTGGATATAGTGACTCTTTCAAGATAGATAGGTTATGTTGTTTGAATAATAAAATCTATCTACATGTTCCATGTGTAACACCCTCATCAACAAAAGTGACACTAGAATAGGGGCCTAATCTAAACTCGACATAATAAAGGAATTCCAAAATTTTCACTACGAATTGAATTTGAAATAAGATATTAAAACAATTATTTAGAGGTTGTAGATCTCATTCTTTATTGGTCAAAATTTGTAAGAAATTAAAAGTAAAAAGAAAAGTACTCAAAGAGTTTGAACCTAGAAAATCATGGAAATTTCAAAAAATATTAAATCACATGATAAATACTTGTTTGACATGGATGTCCCATCTATTCAAAATATTTTGAACAAAAGACTTTTCCTTGAAGATTTTCTCAAGTATGGATTGCTAGATAGATGTAGAATTCATAAAACCGTAGAACATGATGATGTCTAAGAGTGAGGTCACAAATTGGGAAGAAATATCCAAGTTCATCTGATATTGCTCACCCTAATCCATAATCCCAAAACCATTCTTAGGGTAATCATTGTCATGTGCATTCAAATATTGAAAAATTTCCATAGCCTCTGACTGGTGATTTGTCCTAGAAATGATGATTGTCATCTAGGGCTAGTCAAGAAAGTGGGAGTATCCATGTTAAAACTTAATTGAGTTATGACCAAAATTAGGATGAATTTCATCAAGGTGCACAGGGTGAATTTATAGAATCAATGGTTTATTATCGCTCTACAGTGAAATATGAGCTATTTGCAGAAGCATTTATTGTATTGGATTTCACAAAATCTAGCAGTAGATTTACAGGGCACGTCCAATGCCTCAGATTGTAATATTTTGAGGTTCAATCAAGTGTAAATTTCATTTTAAAATTGAACACTTCTAATTGATTCAGATGAGATGTTTGTGTGAGTTGGGTTTTCTTTTCCAAGAGTTGTACCAGAGTGATTGAAATTCCTAAATTATGAATTAATGTTGTTAGAAAACAATAAATATGCATTTTGAATGTATGTGTTCAATTAATAAAATAAATTGGAAGATGAGACAAATTGCTACAATAGCACCTTGAAGTAAGAAATGATTGTGTGAATGGTGTTAATGAGTAATTAATATCATGTTAAAATAAGTTATATGAATTTTTTTTAGAGAACTTTGGGTTGGTGCAAATGTAAGTGGATTGTTCAAAAGGAATGATTAGACATGATATTTTCGTGAAAAGGGATAAGCCACCAATTTCCCAATTGGTAATACAGGAGTGTTGAATGTTTTAATGAGAAAATGTTCGATGGTGCTTTTAGTTAATTTTCATATTTAGTGCATGGAAAGAAAGCAGGTATAAAGATTGATTTAAAGTTCTTAGGTTGGATAGTTTTATAATAAAATAAGATTGTAAAATCCAAAATCTTCTAAAATCTTATTCTAGGATACATTTATATGTTTGCTTCAAAATTGTATATTTAATATGGTTCACATAAAGCTTTACAAGGAATCATATGTTTCAATATTTAAAATAATTAGTTGAATTAGTTGGTGTGTTCGTGGATGTATGTATTGAGTGAAAAATCTAAAGGTTTTCTTTTTCTACCACTATAATTCCCAATCTAATAGTAGGCTTCAGTGCCAACAAGTTGAAAAAAAGAGCTTCAAATAAATATCAAAAGAAGGAAAATAAATAAATATCAAAAGAAAAAGAGAAATTCAACTCTTTAGGTTATCTAAATATCTCTACCAGGGCTATAGTGTTGAACAAGACAACTGAGAGGGGGGTGAATTAGTTGTCATAGATTTTAACCTTCAAAACAATCAAATGCCAATGCAGAAACTCAAATCCAACACATAAACACAATAGCACTGTTGTGCATGTTTTGCACACACGCCCCGCCTTAGGCAGGGACCCCCTTTCTTTTGCTCTCGTCGGCTTGCTTTTGCTCCTGACAAGTCATTTTTCCCTTTCCTCATTTTGCGTGCCCCTATCCTCGAGCCTAATTTGGTCACATGCCTTAAAATGATCAATCACCCCTTGAATAAATTCATCTGACCAAAATTTGCTACATCTTTTTCCTTTGTAGAAGTTTTGTTGTAGGTTTCCATATGTGGGTTTCCGGTTGTGGGTTTCCGCCTGCGTTCCGCCACTCATCTGTAGCCAAGCTTTAGCTTTCGCTTGCATGGTGGACTATGCATTCACCTTCACTGCTGCAACCATCGGGCACCGCATACCCGCAACTGTGGGTCACCTCATGTGGGTTTATGCTTACGTTTCGCCACTAAGTAGCGGCCAACCCCTAACTTCTGCCCGCATGGTAGGCTCCACACTCGACTTCTCCATCCGAGCTTTGACCAAGTGGCTATCACCCCTAGCTGACCCACATCCGTGGGTTTCTCTTGGTGGGCCAACATGCTCATTTCACCATTCCTTATGGTCTTCGACGTGCACCTTCCCAAAGTAGAATTTCCATTCATTTCCTCTGCCAAGGGTGTCCTGGCAATGGACCCTCTGACTTCCGCCTTCCAAATGTCTGCATCTCAAAAAAGGGTACAAAATTCAAGTTTTTAGCATCTAGGGCTCATAAAGTGAAGGTTTCCACATGCCCAACGAGGTTTGATTCAAATTTGCAAGTGTTTAGATGTTGTGGAAGTTTCATTGCAGGTTTCCACCTGCGGAAGTCCATCTGTGGGTTTTTGCATGTGGGACATCGTCTACCTTTTGTCGCTACTTAACAGCCAAACATCAACGTCCTTCCGCATGGCGGGTTCCGTAGAAGAATTTTCCCTTTCCAAATCTTGAAACCATTAACACTTGAGCTAGGTCTGTGAGCTTGTTGTGGGTTCGCCTATACGGACCACCGCTTGCGGATTTCCATCCCTCCAACACCATTCCTAACGGAAATCATAAAACGACGATCTGCTAGCTCCTTTTCACATCTCCTAAATTGGCCAACACTTCAACACATGATCCTCAACACTCAAGATGCCTGCCGGTTGCCATCCCCTGAATGCCATTGCTTAATGACGAAGGCTCCAAACGTCCTTTGACCTCCCTGCACCCCCATGTTCCAAACCCGCAAATGCATCATAGCCTAATCTAATGACTATGGGCACCTCATTGGTCAATTCTACATGTGCCTAATCACCTCATTAGAAATTTGGTTGCCAACTTGCCTATGCAGAACCTTTGTTGCGGGTTGTTGTCTATGGGTTGCTGGCTGCGGGTTTTTGTGGCCTCTTAGATATTATTTAAGTGCCTTCCTTCTAAAGGCTTCCAACTTGGGGAAACCCGCACTACTGAGCCCGCATTGGTCTAGATGATCCATATGAACTCCAAATGTTGAACAATGATAAATTTTATGATCTTTGATGATGTATTGATGGATCTAACCTTGGATTTGTAGGATTTAACTGATGTTTTCCTCATTATATGTGAAACACTTACTGCACTCTTTGTGTGCAGGATTTATGGAGTCAGTTGAGGAGCCATTAGGGAAGCCTGTTAAGAAATCCATCAAAAGAGAAAGAGGGATAAACAAAGATATTGCTCCATTCATTCCATACCCTTCTCCTCCTAGCACACATCAACAGGACTAGCACTAGAAGAAGGAGGAGCTCTTCGAGAGGATGAAGCTACAATGAGGAGCTCTTTTATGCAAGATGTATCGAGAACCGGGTCAAAAAAGGAATGCTTCAGATAAAATATGCTCAAGTAGTGGATGGTTTTCCAAAGGAAGACTAACCAACATATGATTGCATGCCAAAGGAATTTAGTGCCAAGAAATCAGAAGGCTATCTACCAAAGTCAAAAACAAGGAGTTTTTTTGTCTCTTATAAAACGATCACGATCTGTCAAAGGCTATCCTACAAGATCAGGAGGCAACTAATCTATCCCACAATGATGCAAATCTATAAACAAGGATCATCTGACTAACTGAAGAAAATGTTGGGAACACATCAAGCAGAAGGAAGCCTTCAAGCAGTTTCAGCTACAACAAAAGAGCAATCAACTAGAAGACAAAATTGGTACAGTGCCAGGGTCACTAGATGACAAAATAGGCTACAAGACAAAATAGAGAAGAGGACAAAATTGTCTATTTTAAAATTGTGAAATATTGGGGGTAGGTGAAACCCTAGCTTGTAATGAATATGACCCACACATCATGAATTAATCCTATCCATTCATTTGGGCTTTGGAAAACTATAAATAGGGGCTTGCCGCTCATTTGTAAATGGTTGGAGAGCTATTGTAAAGGCATTTTGTAGCAATAGAGAGCTACATTGCATGATTTATGGGTGTTTCTCTTGAGTTTTCTCATTATGCATGCATGGTTCTACTTCCTTGTTAGTTTTAGCTGTTAGTTTTTTGAGTGAAAGTGATAATGGTGTTTGTTGTTACAGTATTTGATGAATTTCCAACTCATGCATTTTTTGGTTTGTTGATGATGAATCACTTTGTAAAGCTAGTCTGAGCTTCCTTACTTCATTGCTGCAACTTAAGTTCAATTGCATGTTCATGATGTGTGTGTGCAATTTGAAAATCTGCAGTCCTTACGAGATTGCACTGGTTTTTTGTAGTTGTAGGTTCTTCTTGGCCAAGCAAAAACCTAGTTTTGGAAGTTTTTCTATTGTAGCAGCCTCCATGATTATTGTTCATTCATAGATTAAGGTCTAGGAACTTCTCCCTTTCCCTTCCCTTTTTCATTTTTTTTATAGTAACCTTAGGCAAGGTTCATTGCACATTGAAAAGCCAAATTTGATGATGAAATGGAGTTCTAGACTGTGGTTTTGAACCTGCAACAACTGAACAACAATTTCTACACCTTAAGAACTCCATTTTCAAACCCAACTTCCCACACTTTGTAACTCATCTGTAAGTCCGCCTTGTGATTCCAACAAATCACATGAATCAACTGAGGTATTCCAAGTACTGTCAAGACTTGACATTAGAGACCTTGGGATAGTGTTCTGCAATTTGATTGTGGAAGATTATCTTTCAAGAGAGGTGATGCACCTATGCATTACCTGTGTTGAGAAGTGCATAAAACACCCATCAACAAGCACTAGATTTACGTGGAAAACCCAATGAGGTAAAAACCACAGTGAAGATTAACTCACACTATAGAGAATATCAAAACCAATTACAAAAGGCTCACTACCTGAAATAAGGACTCACTGTCCAACAGGGCTACAACCTGGAGGGCTCACTGCCATAGAGATGCAAAGAAGACAAAGAAGACTTGTTACAGAGAGACTACAATCCCAATGCAACAAAGGATTCCACCACAATCACTTGATCAACTTGCATGAATGATAGAGTCATCCTTCTTCTCACTACATCTGGTAACTCGACATTAAGCTTCGTACCGATTTGCCACACAAAACTCACACACACTTTCTGAATAGCATCAATGTCATGTCTCCTCTTTCAATTATCTTCCTTCTTTTATCTTGTATATTTTTCATTACTAACTCATCTTGTATTTATACCATCTCCAACTTTGAAAAAGATACAAATTCGGCCATCCAACTTCAAATTAAAATTAGGTTGGTGCCAAAACATCCTAGGATGGAATTAGAATGAGGGTGACCCAAACACACGCTTCACCGAGACCCAAAATAGATCCAACACGCTTCAACAACTTTGAAGATAGTTCTTAACAGAAGTTCGGCCAAACCAGTGTAAAACACATTGATCAATTAAGCTCAAAAATTTTAGAAACCAAAAATATCTTCAATGCAATTAGAACATCTTAACTCTAGAACTGCAAGTCAAAAGACTTCATCAAAGAGAAATCTAGACCAACAACTTTTCTCCCAGACCTCAACCAGAACACAAAAAAACACAGTTCACAACTCGTGAACACAACTCGAACTTCATAATGAACCAATAGCCAAACATCTGGATATAGCAACCTTCAACAACCATGACCAACATATCTGAACCACATGAACATAGGGGAAAATACCAGATCATCATCCAGAGCAACAATTGAATATCTGTAAACTTTCTTTAATACAATTTTCTCAATATCCTCAACATATACAGCCAACACCAAGTAGTAGATAACTAGTTGACCAATTGACATCAATGACAACACCTTCATTCCTTTCTCCATTCTTGCAACAATCTCCCCCTTTGTCATTGATGGCAACACGTGATGTGAAAAACCATCAAATACACCATATCGGCTCTGAATATACTTCTCAAGATTTTTTCTTTTTGCTTCTCCCCCTCAGAAGATCATCTTCCTCATTACCTGATTTCTCTCATTAGCTTTCTTTCCTTTTCACATGCTTTCTTTCCCCCTTTGACATCAATGGAAAAGGAAAAAGATACGTTCATTGAATTTTTCTTTGACATGAAAACAAAATACTCACAATGAAAACACTTGAAACTACCTGCTCCCCCTAAGAGGTAGCCACCAAAACATCATTCCAAAAAGATAGAACCATGAATCCACCAGATTGATGCATCTCCAAATGTATCTTAGTTTATGAAAGGAGGAGAAATAACCCCTAACCTATCTCAAAGATACTCAAAAGTATCTTTAGGAAGATCCTTGTAAATATATCAACAATCTAATCCTTTTTCGGAACATACTCAAGCTTGAATTCATTCTCCATGACCTTCTCTCTCAAGAAATGATATCTGATAGATATATGCTTCATCCTCGAGTGCATAACAAGATTCTTTGAAATGTTAATTGCACTAGTATTATCACAAAAAAATAGAAATGGGATAATCATATAGCACTGTGATATCTTTCAATGTTTGTTTCATCCATAGAACTTGTGTACAACAAGATGAAACAACAATATACTTAGCTTCAGAAGTAGACAAAGAGACTAAATCTTGCTTCTTACTCAACCATACCACCAATATGCATTCAAGAAAGAATGCACCACCACTTGTACTCTTTTTGTCATCTACACATCCAGCCTAATCTGCATCTGTATAGGCACTAAGTGTAAATTCAGTATCTTTAGGATATCACAATCCATAATCCAGAGTGCCATTCAAGTATTTGAATATTCTTTTAATTGTAGCAACATGTGTTTCCTTCAAATATTCTTGAAATCTAGCCACAAGACAAACCACATGCATAATATCTAGTCTAGTAGCAGTCAAATACAGTAATCCACCAATCATAGATCTATACTTGCTTTGATCAACCTTAGGTGAATCATCAATTAAAAGCATAAAGTACCTTTCACCAAGTAGACTTAACACTCTCATAGGACCACAGAGATCTATATGAACTAAATCTAGTAGTTCAGTAGTAGATTTTTCCTTTGATTTGTAATGATTTCTTGCTTGCTCCCCAAACTGATAATTCCTACAAATAGCATTAATAGGCTTTGCAATTTTTGGTAAAGCTCTCATGGTTTGAACAATAGTAATCCTTACCAAGTTATCAAAATTCATGTGACACATTCTCATATTCCATAACCAACTGTCATTTATCTGAGTCATAAAGCATCATCCATCAACACCCTTAAGTTGATAAATATTCCCTTCAAATTTATTTCCTGTAGCAATTGATGTTCTGGATCCTTTCCAGATCTTACATTTCTCATCCTTAAACACAAGATCATATCATTTTCTGAACATCTAACCAATGCTCAACAAATTATGCCTCAAACCCTTAACATAGTAAACATCGTCAGTATGATGCTTTCCATCAAAACTTACTGAACCTATCCCACAAATTTTTGCACCAGTATCATCTCCAAACATAACCAAGCCTCCATCATATTTCTCAATTTTAACAAACTTACTCTTATCACCATTCATGTGATGTGAGCAACCACTATCAACTACCCAAAAATTATTTTCTTATTTAGCATGTAGGGTAGAGATAACCGTACCTTCCTTTTTATCCTTTTCCTTCTTTGGAGGGCTTTCCTTTACTTATTTTTCTAAATTAGTAGAAGTCAGTTCATCCTTGATTGCTGAGAACAAGAATTCATTGTCATCTGGATCTTCATATTTTGAATCTTCATCTGAAATACTAGCATTCTCATTCACATTGTAAGCTATGTTAATCTTCTTTCCTTTCTTTTCTTTCTCATCTCTTTGTTTATTCCTTTTAGCTCTTTTCAAATATTTTGCAGCATAATGACCTATTTCTCCACAACTAAAGCATTTAAAGGGAAAATTACCTTCATACTTACCAAAGCCTTTCCTTATTCTTCTTACAAAGTTAGCTTCTATTTCATCAAAGTTTTCTTCATTCAGATCATTAGCTTTTGTAGCTTTAAAGGCAGTCTCTGATTTGCCTCCATTTCTTAGACTTGACTTCCTGATCTTGTAAGATGTCAAAAACCCTAATAGTAGATCCTTATTACAAGTCTTATAATCTATTGTCTGCTCAATACCACTCACCTTCTCACTGTAAGCATCAGGAAGAGTTATGAGAATCTTTTTCACAATCCTAGTTTCATCTATAGTAGTGCCAAGTGATTGCATTCTAGCCACTACCTCATCCAATCTTTTTACATAAGCTTTAATATTTTCATCTTCAAACATATGTATAAGATCAAACTATGTTTCCAAATTCTACAATTTTTCCTCTTTAACTCTTTCATCACCATCATGCACTCTTTCTAAAGCATCCCAAACTTCCTTAGCTGTCTTCAAATTTTGAACCTTAATAAACTCGGAATGTACCATACTATTCTTCAAGATGAACTTCGCCTTATTGCTTGATTCATGTGCTCTGATCTCTTTAGGTGTACTCATACCATTAGTAGGAGGAGTGTAAGGATTGTTGTAATCTTTCTCCACATCATATTTGTAATACTCCAGATATTCTTCCATTAATACTTTCCAAATACCATAATTAGTTCCATCAAACCTCATATAATCAAAGACCATTTTTCTAGCCATCTCAGACCGTCCTCAAGAGATTAAGCTCTTCACCAAGGAACCAAGCTCTAATACCAATTGTTGAATTGGAAAACTAAGGGGGGGGTGAATCAATTGTCATAGATTTTAACCTTCAAATCAATCACTAGAACTAATACTTAAAACTGCTTAAATGATTAATCATCAAATGTCAATGTAGAAATTGAAATCCAACACATAAACATAATAACACCAAATTTACGTGGAAAACCCAATGAAGGAAAAACCACGGTGAGGATTAACTCACACTATAGAGAATATCAAAAATGATTACAAAAGGCTCACTACCTAAAACAAGGACTCATTTTCTGGAACAAGGACTCACTGTCCAACAGGGCTACAACCTGGAGTGCTCACTGCCATAGAGATACAAAGAAGATAAAGTATAATTGTTATAGAGAGACTACAATCCCAATGCAACAAAGGATTCCATCACAGTCACTTGATCAACTTGCATGAATGATAGATTTCACCTTCTGCTCACTGCATTCGGTAACTCAGCATTAAGCTTCACACTGATTTGCCACACACAAATCACACACATTTTTTTAATAGCATCAATGTCACATCCACTCTTTCACTTATCTTCCTTCTTTTCTCTTATATATATTTCATTACTAGCTCATCTTGTATTTATACCATCTCCAACTTTGAAAAAGATACAAAGTTATCCATCCAACTTCAAATTCAAATTAGGTCAGTGCCAAAACATCCTAGGGTGGAATTAGAATGAGGGCAACCCAAACACACACTTCACTAGGACCCAAAATAGATCCAAAACACTTCAAAAACTTCAAAGATAGTGCTTAACACAAGGTTGTCCAAACCAGTGTAAAACACATAGATCAATTAAGCTCGAAACTTCTAGAAACCAAAATATCTTCAATGCAATTAGAACATCTTAACTCTAGAACCGCAAGTCAAAAGACTTCATCAAAGAGAAATCTAGACCAACAACCTTTCTCCCGGATCTCAACTAGAACACAGAAAAATATAGTTCACAACTAGTGAACACAACTTGAACTTCACAATGAACCAACAACCAAACATCTAGATATATCAACCTTCAACAACCATGACCAACATATCTAAACTGCACGAACATAGGGGAAAATACCACATCATCATCCAAAGCAACAACTGAATACTTGTAAACTTTCCTTAATACAATTTTCTCAACATCCTCAACATATAAAACCAATAGCAACCAGTGGATAACCAGTTGACCAGTTGACATCAATGACAACACCTTCATTCCTTTCTCCATTGTTGCAACATATAGATCTTGTTTGGGGGAATTTATAGAGATAACCTTGCTAGGGCCATAGACACTAGAATGGCAGAAAATCTCTATCCAAGGTTGGCTTAAAAGGTTAAACCAAAATATGTAACTCAATACAAATGTACATTGTCTTCTAAATTTTATATAGAAAGGAAATAATAAGTGCACACGCTTAAGTCCCTTAAACTTTAGGTCTTATGTTTTAAATGCACAATTTTAAGAGAAACTTGAAGGTGTATTGTTTTGATAAGATTAGGAGTATGTTTTTAATACATTCTTAGTTTCTATTGGTTTTTTCATTTGATTTTATTGGTTAATAGTTTTTGTGTGGTCTCAAAACATACTCCATTGTAACTAAAGATCATGGGATCCCATGCTTAGCACAACATAGCTTATATCATCTCAAGCTAGTAAGGTTTAGAAAATCCCAATGGTGAATTCACTTGTGAGGGTATTTAAAAAATTTAAAATTGAGAGTTATTTTTTTTGAGGAAACAAGGTCTTATGGAACTAGATGTTGCATCTTCAAGGTCTATATTTGGTAACTTATCATATTTTGCAACCATTGCATGATCCATGAATTCCTTGGAAAAAATCATAAGTATTGATGGGGTTGGCATCATCGCATGGTTATGTTATCTTAAAGTGGAACCAAAGATTAGTTAAGTTTGGAATAAAGTACACAAGGAGGATATTACAAAGCTTGTAGAACTGAGTGTGGGAATAACCATTTTTCATTCCAATTACATATGTAGTAATAGATGATTTTCCCACAAAAGACATTAATCGAGATATAAATGATAAATGATAATGGTTAGTATTTTCCATCACTTTAAAAAATGAAAGTGAAAGGGTTGAGGTTTTCAGATAATTGTCTCCTTATGGAATAGGGTAGTTGAATTTTTTTGAGAGTTTCATAACTGAAAAAATTTCTGAAGTTCTTGTAACAACCAAAAATCTTGAAAACTTCAAAAAATAAATTTATATAAATCTAAGGATTATTTCAAAACAAATTGAATTAGGGATAAAACTACTGGATTAGTGATATTTTTCCTTCATAAGGATTCAAATAGAGTTTTATATGATTAAATCATTATGTTATCATGTATGAATACATGCAAGATAATTCATTTTTATGTGATGATGTGTCAATACAATGCAAAGATCTAAAAGTGGTGAAAGACTTGGATATTGAAAGCATTCAAAACAAAGAGGAGTCCAGATATAGATCCAAGAGTGGGTATCTTTCCCAATGCTGGAAGCAAGTATTTTATCCAATGCCAGTAATAGGAATTTTCTCTAATGCATGAACATGTGTACCTAGATCATATGAGAATTTTGAGGTCTGCTAGTAGCAAATCAAGTTTTGAGTTTTAAAGGCATGAAGGAGGCTAAATAAGTATATAAAGAAGCATAACTTGTTAAGTATGAATAAAAGGTTACATCCAATAGTTGACCACAAGTATTTCGATGATCAAAGAGATATAGCACAAACATTATTTGTAGTTTTGAAAGGTTAAGGAATCATCAACGAAGACCAAGTCAACAAGACATAAATTTGATCAATTATTCTTAAAATATCTTCTTGTCTCTCTATACGCATAAGATATTTTTGTGCCATGTGTCTAATGATGATTATGTTTTTCCTCTCTAGCCATGTGCTATTTTTTTAACGAACTCTTATCTTGTATTCTGTAAAAAGGCACCGAGTTGTTTGGAACTTGAAGGATCAAAATTTGTTGAAATGGTAGAGCTTAAATTGGAATATCACCAATTTATTTATTTACTTCATGTTTTTTGTTCAATGTTAGTAAATACTTGTATGTATTATAGAGGTTGGTAACATTGAAGCAATTGAAGGTCATTCCTGATTGTATATTTTACATGATTGTAAATTGTTCATTCCTTGTGAAATAAACAATTTTTTGCACCATATTTGGGTGCATTTTGAAGTTATCTCATTGGTGAATGGTTCTATTTATCTAAACTCTTACACTATTTTGTATGTAGTTGTGGAGCAATCTAGTGAAATACAAATAGTTTATGCTTTAGTTTACTTATCTTTTAGTATGTGCATGATAAATATCTGAAGTGAGTTAAATTTCTTAAATCTCTTTTCTTCTTCCTTTAAATCTTTTGCACTTTATTTTGGATGAAGATAGTGTTAAATTTTATATAAAGTGATGGATGCATAATTTGTTAGAATAAAAAAAATCACTTCTTAGTAACAAGCAAATACTTTAGAAAACCAATAGGCCCCCATGTGAAACAACTAAACAATGAACCATGAGTGAACCTTGTTGCATGCACAAGAAAATTGAGAGGGTAGGTGAATTGGTTGTACATTAAAACATCAAAACCCTCATTAACATTCAGATCTACATTAATCCTTAAAACCTTATCATGCATTAGCAGAATATAAAAATGAGAGACAGTAATGCAAACACATTCATACACATGAGAATTCTATATTTACGTGGAAAACCCAAGAAGGGAAAAATCACAGTAATGATTATCTCACAATATAAATTAATTGCAACGCTAAATACAATAGGCTCATTGTCAGAGGGCTCACTGCCAAATTAGAAAGAAGAAGATATAAGATTGTTACAATGATAAATCCATCTTAGAGCAATAGAAAAGTTCCACTACTACTTCACTAGAACATTTACACTCTCTCTATAGAATGTAGATACCTTCTGCTCACTAATTATAGTAATCTTAGTCAGTAAAGCTCATATTGCACTTCACACTTTCACACTTCACATCAAAATTCACATCACACATGTCACACATCAATCCTTCATCAACTCAACATACACACACACATATACACCACCCTCAACCTTGAAAACAATTTATAAGTTCAGCTATGCACCTCAAATGTGCAAATTCAAATTAGGTCGACACCAAAAAATTCCTACAGTGGAGAGTAATGAAGGAAAACCATAGAACACCTTAACTCATACCTAAATCCACATATACACACCATTCCATGCTTCCAAAAACACCAAAGCATATCCACAATTAGTGTAAACACCCAAGGTCGATCAAACCTATGTTAACACCAATAAACATTTAAGTACACACTTCCTTTGATCCAAAGACGACTCACAAACCACACACAAAACTCAAACAAATTCTAGAATATTCCATCAACACCCTGAAATCCAATGAATCATTCACGACAACATACACTTGAAGAACATACTCATTCTATACATCCAATTAACCTTCCACACACTGTAACACATGAATCCAACCTTGCAGAGCACCAAACTTTGAAAAACTAAGATTTAAGATAGATATGAGCAATATAAGCACACTTCTAGATCCAAAAGAATAGAAACCACAATGTGGAGAAATACAGAGCAAAATCATTTCTCCTAGACAACACTTCATCACAATTCACACACTAGTGAGCACAACTTCTTTTGTCGAATGATCTAGAACCTGAAACTCTAGATATAACACCTTCGATCAACATATCTAAACCACACAAGTAGATCTTCAACCATGAAGAAATGTGAAGAAAAACATTGAACACTTTGAGCTGCCATACTGAACACTCTAAATTACCACAATGTTTCCTCTTTAATTCAAACTTTCTCAAAATCTCTTGGAAACCAAGCACCACAAACATCTCAATATCTACAACACCTTCTCATCAACACCAAACCAACTACAATATAGCAACTCAACCATACTAATGGTTGAACATCCTCAAACATATGCTCATCAAGGAATCACTAGAGCTTGACATCAGTGAGACTACTAATGAAAACATAATACAACTAATCAAAAAGCCTCCATAGGTTGACATCAATGCAACAACAAAGATCTATTAACATCAATGAAAACACAAACTTCTAAGAAATCTAGTAAATCAAGACCTAACATTCTCGAGCCTTGGGATAGCTAATTATTTATCAAATCTAGTGACTTCACTTCTTTTCTCTCTCACTTCTCCTTTTGCACCACCACTTACTTTTCCTATATATTTCCACCCTACATGTTCATTATCTCGTATACCATATATAGCTCTTAGCTCTTACCTTATTCCCATGACTCATACTTACAACTCTTTATTACCATCTTCTTAGTTCCAACAATCATCCAATGTTATTATACCCCATGTTTTGCATTGTCTTCATCAAATATAGAAAAAATTAGACAACATTTGTTCTAGTTATATGGAGGTCACTAAAAACTTCCATGTTATTACCTTATGTCTTATGACATCATATCACATTTCACCAACTTTTTGGCCTCGATTTTCCCTCTATGATTGAAAGGGTGACCCATGATATTTGTGATCCTTTAATGTTATTTTTATTGATTATGTATATGATGAATACATCCTTCCATAACTATTCATCCACACTTAAAAATATTCTCTTGAATCGATTTATTATCTACATCATGGCTTCATTTTATCCTTTGATTCACTAGCACTTGTGTTTGTGAGCCACATCTAGGTTTAAATCAACCATTCATAAAAATCATACACTATAAGCAAGGAAAAATTGAGCATGTAAGTGGTTTTACACTAATATTCCAGTCCTTTTCAACAAATATGTACTACCACTTAACTAATTGAAATGAAGAAAAAAGGGGGAAGGGCCATAGGATTTGACCCTAGGGTTTAGGCATCTTTCCTCATTTCATTTTAGATGTGTATGGTAGTAGGGGTTTGATGAATTTGGAAAAGATATAAGACTAAATTATAACATGAAAGGTGAGTTAACCTACCCTTGACTAAACTTGGAATGGATCTTGAAATGAAATGCAATGGCTTGACTAGGCTAATGATGTAAATAACTATTTTGATGCAAAAATAGTAGATCTAAGATACCATAGAGAAATTTAGACTTCAAAAATAGATTAAGTAGAGTACTGTGCACCCGTGATATAAATTTGAAGCTAATTTTTGAGGACCAAGTCACCCTGGGTGACTAAGTCCCAGTAGATGAATTCTGGATTTGATTTCACAGTCCTTTGATGTCTAATCTAGGGCTTCTTTTTCCAAGTGTTGCATTGTTGGATCTTCATTGGGTATAGGGAAGAAAGTTCCCTTTTGCTTCTCATCTAGGAAGAAATCATCTACATTCCCTAGTTGCCACATTACCTCCAAAAACCCAATCCTCAGAGACACTTCCCTAGGAAGTATGTGGGGTATCAATTTTGTTCCAAATACCCTTAGAACTATACAATCCTTATAGGGAATTGCATCCTTCCAGCTATGGGAAATATTTAGATAAGGCCTCCTCTCAACAAGCCTCAAAAAATCATGTAACTCCTTGGGGATCCTAGGTACATCCACCATGGCATAAAAATTTTAGCAGTCACATAGTTGGTCTTTTGTTCATTCCTATCCAATATAGGGGTCCATGACTGCACTGGTATCTCAATACTATCCACAACCCTTTTAAGTTCCATCTCCCAACCAAAATAGTTTGCACCTTTGAAAAGAAACATATGCATAAAGAGTGAAAACCACCAAAATCTGAAACCAAGTTTCCCACCCTTCAAGGCCACCAATCCTTTGTGAATTTCCACTGCTATATAGGTGGAAAAATCATATAAGGCATTTATGTTAAGGTGTTGGATACTCACAACCATATACATATGGGCCATTGGCATGCTAAAGCCAGGATCAAACCCTAGAATTTGGCAGAGGGAGCAAAAGGTCTTCTAAAAATATGGTTGGAAATAATTAATAGGGAGGGGTTCAACATCAGAGGGTCCCAAAGTAATCTTTCTTTTGTATTTTCCCTTCCCTATTGATATCAAAAAATTATTCAACACCAACACTCTGAAATTGTGTTTTACCCTTTTGTATTCCTCCCTCGACATCTGCTCATCAATCTTAACTATGTCACTGCTCCAAGTGTTCAACTTGAACACATATGCAAATTCTTCCTTATTAACCCATTCCAAATTTTGTCCATCATGAGCTCTAACAACCCTAACCAGAGGGTCATAGTTCGCAACAATTGTTTTGAGAAGATCAACATCTATGAACATGTTGGTTACAACCAGTTTACCCATGTCCAACCTCCAAGGGTTGAAGAAAGGGATACCAACATTCCTATTTCCAAACCATCCTTGGAAAAGACTCCATCTAGAGTAAGGTAGGGAAACATCTTTAATTGTGCAATAATAATCAGTTATGCCAAATTTAGCTCCAGGGCCAAAGTACATATGTTGTCTGTTTGGTTTCTCAGAGGTTGAAGATACCAATTGTTTGGTTAAGTCATGTACTAGAGGTCTCACAGTAGGATTTGAATCAAAAGATTGGTATTTTGACATGGATGCTTTGAATTTGGGTGCCATAGTAATAGAGTTTGTGCAAACTAGGGTTTACTACTCAACAAATTGCAAGCTTACAACTAGGGTATGGGTTGATGCAAGGAAAAAACATGAATAAATAGGCTAATCGTTTGAATTGAACATCAAATCTTAAAAGAAATGCAATGAAACCATAAACCCTAATGAAATAATGATAGAGTGAGCACTTACAACAAATTTTTAAATAATTGAGAAAAAGGAGAGCAATTTTACTTACTGGTTTTGTAGACGCTTGAAAACCCTAACTCTTGTTGCCAAATGAGCTTGAAAATTTCAGCGAGAACTACTTAGACACGTTAAATGCTTTAATAGTTTACAATTATAATTTAAAGCAAGTTTTATGGCTTTAAAGCATGTCAATTTGGTAGCTTCGTCTTATATCCGCCATTATGGTTTTCTTGTGCGAACTAGAACATATATTACAACTCATTTTCCCTCAATCTTAAACTTTGAATTTTAATTGTCGATCTTGTAGTGAGATGGCCCAATAGACGACTTAGATTCGGTCAAATAAGTTTGAAAATATAACTACAAAAGGTTGTCGCCATTGACCAATTGAAAAATTCCATGTGGATTTATCTCCATGTCACTCCACGGGCTCCACCATCTCCACAAGTATTGAAACTGTCTACATGTCAACCTCCCCACATCCCCTCCAAGTTTAAAGCATGTGCATCTTACGATAGTGGGAAATGAATGAGATTTGTTTTTCAGAAACCATAATAAATATTTTTTTGAACACCTTTAGTCATCAGTGCCTTCGAGTAGTGGTAGGACCCACCAAAAGGGCGGTTAGGTGTCACTTGCCTGCTATCCTTCTGGCTCTTTAATTTGATTATTTTAATCTTGTGAGATGGAGGGGAATCAATAGAAAGTAGTCAATGGGACCTGTCAAGCATAACAAAGTATTTTAATAAGCATGTGCACTTATTACATGACTTAAAAGGGGCCGCCTACCTAGATTTATAACATGAACAATATTGAGTGAATATTAAAACCCAAACTTAAGGAAGAACAAGAATTAAAGAATTTTATGACCCTTATAAGATAAGGAAAGATTTATAAGGATTCTATGGGTAGCAACTGGGAACACTATGCTCAAGGGGCCGGTGAGTAAATGGATGCAAAGGCATAAGATATGACTTAAGAGATCGGGAACATGTAAAACTTGGTCAACTGCGAATTAGAATTTAGGTAAAAGGAAGACACCTAGGGTTTTTGAGAGGGTTTAGAATACACATAAAACATAGAACATAAGAATGACTAGAATACTAAGCCTTATGACACATTCCAAATCAATAAAACACCCATATTAGAAAGACAACCATATTTAAGCATCTTTTGGGATGCCTATTGTAAGTTATTTGATAGCACATATAGGAAATGTTGTAATTTTTCTCTGTAATAACAAAAGATGACTCAAATACTTAAGTGTATTTCTTTAATTTTGAATATAATATCGACCTATATTGCTCTCTAGTATTGTATTCACTATCTTCTGACTCAAAATAATCAACAGTTATTTATAAGTTGTCATATCACATCATGTGTTTATGTTATGGATGTTGAACTGTTAGCTTTTGTTCAAGGAATGGATTAATATTCCTTTTAGTTATTTATCAAATATTGTGTGATTGGAAATGTAATAAAATTTTATAAGTAGTGTGATAAGTTTTGTTCTTTAAAAATGATGCAGAATCACATATCAAATTCAATACCATGGAATACAATATAAAATATAAAATATCACAATTTCATGGAATACGATATAAAATATCATCAACTATAGTTTGGAATATGATTCATGAAGTGCAATATAAAATAAAATATCATGAAGTACAATGATTCACAATTTAATGGAATACAATATAAAATATCATCAACTATAGTTTGGAAAATGATTCATAAAGTGCAGTATAAATACCTAAAAGCTGCTAATTCACTTCCATTTCGGAAATGGAGTCAGGGTCCTGAAACTGACGTTCAACTTGAGATAAAGTAAAAGAGTCATCTTGATTCTGAGTCTAGTCTTCATTTTCTTCACCTTGTGTCTCAAATTCAACATTCATTATGTCACTGTCATTTATCTGATTGTCAGTGCCACCAGTACCAATGTTTGGAGTGTTGCACAACCCTCTTCTTTTGCATATGGACCTCTAGATTGTGGGTACCCTTTCAAAAGGAAATTTTTTGACATTATACACAATTCCTTTCACCCTCAAGCTATTTTCCAAATTCTTGTCTAGTTTGTTTGTTATATTTGATTTCAAAAATTCCAATGAACTGGAAAACCTCTCATCCTCCACCAACCCCAATATCATTGTTTGACATAAATCAACAAGTTTGAAATATTCTAATATCAAACCATGCAATATTTCACTTTGACCTAAGTTTGTCCAAGCCTTTATTATTGATATTAGTTCAAAGGGATTCTCCATGGAATCATATTGGTCCATCAGACTTCTTGCAAAATTCTTACATTGTTGTCTAAGCTTATCTCCGTTTATAATTCCTTATATTGTTTGCTCATTGCATTTTACACTTTTTGAAAAGTGTTCGATCAATATTTTTACTTTATCATGAAAATAGGTTGGGATATCTTGGTTTATCCAAAATTGAGGATACACAATACCCATGGATTCAAGTATTTCTTATTGAGAGAATCTATCATAAATATATGTGGAAGAGATCTTGCGATTTCCTTCAAATTATCACTAACATATTTAACAATGTCATTAAAAGCTTCCTTTGTAATAGGTTCTTCTCTGATAGAGTGCCTGGTTGTCGTACAATGATACATTTGTATCTCAAATCCACATACATAGATACATAAGTTCCCACTTACATTAACTAAAAATAATCATCATGCTGATTCAAATCTATAATTTTCTACCACACAAAAAAATTTGGGATTTTAGAAGTTAGTTCCAGATATAGATGATTGAGGGTCATGCATGTATTTCTATGTAGTTTGGCATATTCATTAATATACAAAGTTTTGTCTTGGGCTTTCTTCACAAGATTGTTCCTTTCATTTAGCATGGGGAGAAGACTAGCTAAAGTCAAGAGTGTCTCTATATCGCTTAACCTATGTAAGAGGCCAGGAGCTTTGTCTATTGTGTTGCGATGCTCATACATTACTTCGATTAAGGATTGATATTCTGAAAGAACTCATTACGCTGGTCCATGCAGGGAGATCCATCTAGTATCAACATCCTTAAGAAGCTTGTTTCTCACTGTTATTCCCTCGATTTTTTTTTGAAATTCCACGAAACATTTGGGACTTTGAAAGAAATATGTGTAGAGCTCATGGACTAGATTTTCAACTTTTGATACTGTAGGAAACTTGCTTACAACTCTAAATGCTAAATTCATTTTGTGGGCCATGTAGTGAATGCCAAGCATGTATGGTGCACAAGTAGTTTGTAACTTTGTACAAACACCCTTTTTGTGACCTTGCATTACTGTAGCTCCATTAGCTCCTACATACACCAACTTTTTGGCAATTGTCAAGTCATCCATACCTGCAATTTCATTCAAAGATTTCTTAAATAGTTCAAATAGATTTTGTGATGTTGAACTATCCTTCATTTTATGAACACAGAGAAGATGATCTTGGTAGACATGTTGTTTTATAGTATACACATGCATACATACCCAAGAAGTATTATCTACTGTAGTAACTTCATCTAAAGATAATGCAATGAAGTTTGACTCTTTTACTTTCTCCTTTAAATCTTTCTTTTCCACTGTAGCAAGATAGTTTTCCCATTCCCATCCAGCATTTACTAACCAATGTGCACCAGGAAAGTGAGGAACACCCAAAAAAGATAATAAATTAAAATATTATGGGTAGTCTATCATAGGACGCCCTCTGGAAAAAATATGAAAAATAACACTCATCTAAACAGTTTTTTCCAGTTGTGCTCCTTCCATTGCTTTTCTAAATTGAGCCTCAATTGTACCTCGACATGTAGCAACCTTCGACATTCTTTGCTTATGCTCTTCATATTCTGCAACATACTTGACATGAAGACATTCTTCCTTTGATTTCTATCATACTACTGATTGTTCCTTTCCATCTATGATTTGTTTTTCATAAACTTTATTGATATGCTTTTCTATAGTGTCAAGATTTAGCTGCAACTTCTTATCTCTTTTACATTTCCAACTACAAATCATACACTTGCATTCTGTTGTAGGTTCATCTTTGTTTGCTTCTCCATTGCTACAATGAATGGGTACTTTGACACCCAATCAAGATGAAAATTCCTTATCAATTCCCACTCGTAACCCACTTTTGATTTTCCTTTTCTTTTCTTGCTACCAACATCATCCAAGCCAATTATCTCATTCTGGCTAACTAGGGTATCCCTTGGAACATCTTCTGTGGTATTTCCATCCTCATTTGACTCATTTAACTCAATGACATTCTTACCTTGACCTTCTGGTGGCAATGAGGTATTGTGAGTTCCTTCTTCATTAATATTTGGTGGAAGAGTAGATGATGTAGCTCCATCTTGATTTGATGGATCAAAAGCATTGCCAATTCCAAAGTAAGACTATATGGTAACTCTACATTTTGGGCATTTTGATGGCCTTCTAGTCCCTTCACCACCCTAAGGAGTCTTACCATTGTTGCACTTGCTACTCGACATATTGATCTCTCACTTTGAATAAAAGATAGAAAAAATGTCTTCTTGTTTAAGAAGGATAGAGAATATAGATCTCATTCCCTACTCAATATCATCTTTAAGATTGAAGCAAGAATGGAAAAGAGATAAAGAAATATTATAACACCATGAAGAAATGATCACTCACCTTTAAGTTTAGGTTTTCACTAACTTGCTATTCGTTAATGTAGGAATGCATGTGTTGTAAGTGTCTAACTTGCCTATGATCAACTTCAAGGTTCCAAGTCCAACTTCTGTATCGAGAGCTTACAATTTCAGAACTGAATAAAATGTGTAAAAATAAATGATAGTTTTGATTGTCTTTATATCAATCCATATTTGGTGAATTTTGTGAGATTTTTAAATGGTATATTAAAAATTTGGTGAATCCCACATGATTATACAACAATACGTTGTAATTTGCAAGGTGATTATGGCCCTACGATTAGCATGGAGGTGTCATGACAATTGGCGAAATGTGTCCTCAAATGTAATTATTTTTTAATGTTATTGGCGAAATGGATCCTCATAAGCAACTATTTGTAAATTTTAATTGGCGAAATGGGTCCTCACAAGCAACTATTTGTAAATTTTAATTGGTGAAATGGGTCTTGATACACAATGTTGTTTTAATATTATTGGCGAATATGTAGTTGATTTATTACATGCTTTTGAGATTCCAGGAAAAAATATTAATCAGTCCATTTGAAACATGTAGTTTGTTATGGCGAATTGATTACTTAAATATGCCTCATAAAATAAATCGATGGTGAATGGATATGCATTGGATCAATAATTTGTAAAACTTGGGTGATTTGGCCACCTTGTTGGGTGCGATTAATTTGCCAATTTCGATTTGGCCAATATCTAATATTCACCAATTGGTGAAGATTCACCACTAAAGTTTTCCCTGCCTAGAGTTAGATTATTTTTGAGGATTTTCATGATTTCCATTTCACTTCTTTGATGCAACATTTTTGTTTAATCCAAGATTCCAGCCATTTGATTGATCCAATGACCTGATTGATAGATTCACTGTGAAGCCAAAAGAATTATGAGAGAAATTTTTTGGAGGCACAAACCCTAAATCCTGCTTCTAATTTGAAATGATGGGTGGCCCTGGCTAGCTAGGGTGCCTTATTTTCCAAACTCATTTTTTATTTTCATTTTTTCAACTTTCTACTTTTCTCCATCTTCGCCGCTCCATGTTCACTAGCTACCTTCACCATATTTTGGAGACTAAAAATATTCTAAGGCATGATCAACTAAGCACCTTGACTAGATAGGGGCACCTAACATCTCCAATGTTAGACAAATTTTCACCATTTTTGAGATTTTCCAACTTCCCTCCTTCATTCTTCATTTCACAAACATCTTTCACCTTTCATCAATCTATGCAGTGTTTGAAACCTTGAATCTGATACCTGGTAGTTGACCATCCTCCATTGATGACCTTAGCTTGCTCCTATTTTAGCTTCTGAAAAAGCAAAATAGACCCACCAGAGATAAACAAATCCTTTGACTATTCTAACTGGACCAGCTGGATCAAGAAGTATTTTCAACCAATCAAAATCAATTTGAGCCATGGAAGCAGAAATTCTATTTTTAGAAATTTTTGCCAGTATCCATTTGAGAAGAAACCCAGAAAAAGTCTATTTTTAGAAAATTTCCTAAAAAGTAGGGCCGAAAAATTGATATTTGGGTTTTGTAGACAATGTCACTCTAAAGAGACCTAGATCGTCAGATTTTGAAAATTTTGAGTTTTTTAACTATCATGCGTGACATGCAAATTTCCATTTTTTGACATTTTTGACAATTTTTACAAGACTTTTACCACTCTGTACAAAATGCCTTAATGAAGCAAATTTTTTTAATTTTGGGTACAACAAAACAAAATATATTGCAATTACTATGTTTGAATTATTTTAAAATTGTTTATATGTGTTGTATTATTTGTTTTCTTACTATAGAAAAATAAAATAGCTCTTCAATAAAAATCTAGTAAATAATATTAAATATTGTATATATTAGTTTAGGTAGATATTAAAAAATGGTATTCATATAAGTTTTGTAAAGGAAAATACTTTTCTTATATTAATCTAAGTTAATTAAATGTACTCACAAAATTATACAAAGTTTAACCTAGATTAATTTATGGCAGATGCAAATGATGAAGTAATATATGATAATATGTATATATAAAGTAACAAGATATCTTAAATACATCTATCTAAAACATGTTGGGAAACATTAGCCTTGAGATGTCTATCTTATATACTGGTTTTAATATAGGCACCTCAAGACTAATATCTCCTCACTTCTTTTAGATAGATGTATTCAAGATATTATGTCTATCTAAAATACACTAAGGGATATTAGACTCAAAACATATATATTGAATTTGTTATTTAGGATAACCAAGCATATCAAGAGTGATACCTCTAAGCATTAAATAGATGCGCTTAAAACATCTATGCTAGTTTTATTTTACTTTATAACTATTTATTTTATTTTATCTATTTATTTACATATTTAATAATTTCAAAAATAGATACCTTAAGAAAGATATCTCTTGGCATCTTTTACATAGAATTTTTTGAAGAAATGTGTGTTAGTTTAATTTGAATAGGCGGCAATGAACTGATTTAATTTAGTTTAATAATAAGATAGATATCATTTATTTATTTTAATAATTAACCATGGATATAGATTTAAGTTTAAATAATTAATGATGTAGATTTAATTAGTGAAGTAGATGTAGATGAAATTATTTAATTAATAATAGGATGAAAATAAACTTAACTTATTTAGATGAATAAGTGAATTTGTAAATGGAATTTATGATGATACTTAAACAATATTTTAGATGTGATGAAATTTTGATGTTTATAATATATTATAAATTATTGAATTTATTTTCAAAATAATTAAAACATTAAATTTTTTTTAAATCTAATTATGACTATTATATTTTTTTTATTGATATGCTTTGATGAGAATGTTTGATGATAATTTATCCATAGAGTTACTACTAAACCCATAAGAATTGTTATTCTATGAGTAGAAGTATAATACAAAAGTTAAGTTAAAATTCTTTCACCTTGACTTTAGGGTATCTATTAATTATTAAATCATTGTAAGTATATCTTTTTTCTTTTTTTTGGCATAATCTATTAGTATCTCTCTACAGTTATATGTCTATATCTTAAATTTATTGGATTCCTCATAGCCTTTGGATCAAACTAAGCAAGGGTAAATTTAAAAGTATATTTACACTAATCAATCTAAATGGAAATCGTTCTATAGAACTTAAACCTTGTTTTATTTAGAGGGAAAATAAGTTGAGCTAAACTTTTGCTCTCATCCATCCAAAACCCCCTCAAACAGGACTTCATTCATTTTCCTCCATTATATTGTAAACAAAATAAGTAGTTTCCTTTATTAAAAGTAGATTTAATGAATATGAAAATAAATTAATTTAAATCAGAAATAGGATATAGATCATATAATATAATTTGGAGAAATCATATTTGATAGATAGCTTTATGTTGTATTGATTATATTTTTTTTTACTATAATTTAACATTGTAATTATTCATATATATTGAAAAAAAAATGATAAATTTTGAATTGGGTTGTTCTCAAAATTTGGTAAATCAATCATTCACATCAAAAGTTAGATATCAAGTGCTAAAAATTTGACCTTATGGATTTGATCTATAATACAAATGAACTATTAAAATGTAGACTTTTGAAACCTATTTGTCCTTATCTATAATTTTTTATATGTCCGTAAGGTTGGTGATATTTAAAAATATCTTTAAGGATGCTGCTAAACTTCTAAGATCAAGTTCTCCTACGTCAATTACTTGGTGGGCTATCTTTATGGTCTTAGGTGAATGTTGAAAGATGTCAAGGAAGCATGCAATGGTCTATGTGTTGATTTTAATGCAAATATATTATTTTTACTATTCCAAGTTGAAATGTTCATAGAATGAATTTTCTTTTTAGTTTCGCATGAAAAATTGCATATTGAATGTCTTTAAATACAAAGTCATAACCACATGCCACACAACTTGTATAAAATTAGTCCACAACAACTAGTGAAAAAGACTAGAAATTCATAGTTTTAAAGTTTAAAAAAAAAAATTAAGATCAACTATAAGATTGATCCCACACTCTATGAAATTAAATTAGAATAAAAAATGTAACTCGTAAGATTATCAATGTTTATGTAAAATATAAATTAGTTTTGAAGTAAACATATGAAAATAAGTAAAAATAAGATTAAGATAAAGTAAAATGTATAAAAAAATATGTAAAATGAATAAAAATCAGATAAGTTCAAACATAACATAAAAATATGAAAATGAATGAAAATCAGATAAAAATATACCACATATGACCTTTTTGGCTTGACCATTTGAATAATGCCTTCCATGGAGTCATTGGTGGACTCTTAGTTGGTCAAATGAAAGGAACATATAATGGGTAAAAAAAATAATTTAAAAGAAAAATTTAAAGGGGCAAGTGAAGAAACAAAGTTTCCATGGAGCACGTCATCACATGTGATATACTTCCACCATATACTTAGTGCTTCCAAGAAGCAAAAAGGTTTGTCGGCGTTAGAAAACATTCAATTGGCCCAAATTAGGGCAGTGGACTCAACGCTCGTGATTTGAAAGGGAATAGATTTAAAAGTTTCCTTAGTCTAAGAAGCTTTTGTGGGTCCCCAAATCACAAAGATAAATTAAATGTTCCAAAGACATGAAACATTGCCACTTGAACCAAATCAAATCTCATCTAATGAGTGATATTCATGGGAATTAATTATTATGGGCTTTCAAACCTTATTAAGACATATTATGCCTAGAGAAATATCCAAACTAGTGTGAGGACCACTAGTGGGAGCATTCTATATCACTCCAATAAATTTGGGCCCTTCAACCCATAAAGGATAAGGGGGTGTAATAGAATGCAATAATTAAATCTTAATTAATTTAAGACTGATTTATGTTGTTGGAGTCCACTGGAGTGGATAGGTAATATTAAATAGAAAATATAATTATGTTGTAAATAGTAATAAATAAAGGGAGATTTTGGAATACAGATTTTTGATTATGTTCTTATGGTGGATGAAATGATTCATTCCATGATCAAAAGCAAAATGGTTGGTTTCATTCTTAAACTTGGAGTGAATGATTTATGACAGGATGTTATGGTCTTTTTAAAATAAATTCTTTGATAAATTTGGCTTTTATCAAAGACTCAAAGACTTGATTTAATCATTGAGCTCTTCCCTGTGTTTTTGATGATGATCACTTGTTTACTAATTGTTTTTGGTGTTGCCAATGACCCCATCTTGTCATTCCTTTTTATTATATACATAATGGTAAGATAAAATGTTTTAAACTGTCTTCTTCAGTTTTCCATATCTTTCACTAGGTATTTGTGGATGACATCATTATATTAGGTGAAGCTTCAGTGGTGAAAATTAAAGAGGTAAAAAAACAATAAGGATAAAATGACATTTGGGAAAATTCTTAATATTGATAATTTTTTCTTGTTTTTCCTAAATAGGCCTCTATAGAGGTAGAGAAGGATTGCCTACATTTTTTAGTGTCATCACAAATAACTCCTATTAACTTATCATGGCCTCCCTCTATTCAAAGATGGCTAGAGTCTTTCTAGAACTTTGTATTGTGAAGGCTTCAAAGGGAACTAGTGAGATGGAAAGGATGCTTGTTCAACCAAGCATGAAAGCTTCAATTATCGAAGTCTACTTTGCAATTTCTTCCTATTTTCTTCATTTCTATTTTTATATTGTTGAACAAGGTAGCCTAGACTCTATTAAGAAAATTCAAAGAATATTTCTATAGTTTAGAGTAGAATAGAAGAGAAGAGAAGAGAAAATTGGATCTAGTTTCTTGGGATCAAGTGTCTTAGCTAAGAAGTTGGGGAATAGATCTTAAGAAGTTGAATTTTTTAATCTAGCTCTCTTACATAAGGTCAAATTGAAACTTTTGGAGGAAGAGACTCAATGTACCAACATTTTGAAGGATAAATACTTAGATAACAATGATTCTCTCTATTTTATCTTATGACTCCTTTCCCAAGGGATTTGGTTGTTGAAATGTCTAAATCAAGGGGAGAAAGATAATCTAAAGGGGTTAAATTGAATGTAGTTAATGGTGGAAGGTGTTATAATAGGAAGACAATTACAAAGGTAATCTAGTATAATAAAATAAATATTAAATTTATTGTTTTGTACTAATTAGACAACTCACAATATCATAAGAATAGTACAATCTTCAAATGAACCCATATCAAAAAGTAAGACTCATCAAACACCCAATTATAGAATAGCTTAATAAGACACTCAACAATATGAAATAAAGTTCTTAGAATAACCACACAAGGAAAGCTTACAATTATCAAGTCACTTGTGGTATGAATAAAAGATTCATTGAATACGCACCTCATTTCAACATTCAGAATAGATAGTTGGCCTAATATAGTTGGAAAACATGAGGTAAACCATAAACAAATGAACTTTTCTTTACAAGTTCCATTGGTATCAACAATTTCCAACCAATTTAGAAACATAATTACCAACTCATACAAAGAGAATAGTCACCTCTAATAGCAAGATTTGATGGCTTTGATCATTATCTAATCAATGACATATATTTTGCAAACATTAACAATGGAGAATCATTTTTGGTGAATGTAGTGTGCAAGGTATGGGTGATCCTATGAAATTCACATATTTGACAATTTAGAGCTAAGTGGAGGTTGTAATGCCCCAAGCCTCACACTTATGATATTAGTTGATTGAACAATTTTTTTAAACAACTAAGATGCAACAACCATATGTTACATTACACAACAAATTATACACAAGTGTCACATGAAACACAATGATACAAGGATAACAACAACATGAGCAACCTAACCATTGATACAAGAAAGGTAACACCAATAGAAGAAATACCAATCATGGGATAAAATCACCATGATGAACCTATGAGAGGGGAAAAGAATCCAAATGAGGATTGTGTACAAACCTATGATTGTGCTCTCACAAAAAAAAAACAAGGGAAGGATGAGGGAATCATAAAACTTGAATTCACACCAAGCCACACTTATGAACTCTAAAAAACACCATAGAAACCCAAAAACATGGAAAAATGACTAGGAGATAACACATTTTGACTAAATGACACACCAACTAATTTTCAGAATGGGGAGTAGGATGAGGGTGTCATTCACCTTCAATTCACTCATCAAAAACCTTAAGAAAAACCTAACACAAGGGAAAAACTTTGCAAGAGGTTGCTTATTAGGAGGTACAAGCCCTCCACCAACTAGAATGATGAAAATTCAATTCCAAATAACAATGTGGTTCCCAATGCAAAAGGTACATCTCAACTGCCTAAGTTTGAAACATGTCAATGAAGTGACATGGGAAGAATCATTGGGCCATGGGGAACAACTTTATTATAAAAAAATTTCCTAAGAAAAATTTGAAAGAACTCATTGTTGGAGGGGAATATTAGAACAAAATACATTACCACCAAGAAAAGATAGTAGCATGCTAGAGGGACATTAGCACAAGTTCACCAATGTCTTGCATTTGTGCTAGTATCCTAGTTTAGCACTTGGAGTCCTCATTTGGTGCTAAAGTATCAAGAATGTGATGTAGTCTTTTCCTACATTTGTGTCCTATTCTTGCATTGGAATCCTAGATAGTGAGCCAATCAAGGCCTTTATTTGGACCTCTTATTCTAGCACAATGATCAAGAGCCACAAGAAAATAAACATGATAAAATAAGACTCTAAAATGAAAAAATAATCAGAGAACTGAAGTGGTCCTAGACACTCAATATTGCATCACTGAGCCCATGAAAGGAGATAAATCCCAAGGGCTAGAGTGTCCTTAAGAAGCTCCAACACAAGATCAATAACACAAGGGGTGAAGGGGAAGGTATTCTACACCTCTTGTCCAAGATAAGACCACAAAGATAACCTTAAAATGGCCCCTTAACAAGGTGGGTCCTCACAACCAAACACACTAAGAGACACAAGAGGAAGCACATTTTTCAATGATCAATTTACATGTTTTTAAAGCTTAGAATTTATTTTTAAACCCATATTTAAGTGTGCTCTAAATTAATTTCATCCAACATCACAATAAGATAAAAGAGCATACAAAATTGCATGTGAGTTTATAGCCAACACTGAAGGATATAAAATAATCCATAGTGCCAATAGCACTTATGTTGTTGGTTTAAAATCACTCCACTTAGGAGGTTCAAATAAAATATTACAACTTGAAAAGATGGCTCAAATGTCCTTCATAATGTACTTTTACAAGATAATAAAAAATTAAATAAATGAATGGTAAAGACTACAACTTTCTCATGATCCTAAAGCTTCATTACAAGATCCTATATATCCCCAGAGGTGGTTCCATTCCACCCAATTGTTATTCCTTGCATAACCACCCCATTTTTTTTTGGACAAAATAGGCCCCCCTTGTTTTTGTTTGTCTTTGGTGTTTTTGTTTGGGTCTTATGAGTTGTTCTTTTTCCTCCTAAGTCCTTGTTTCTTTTTGGTATGGTGGAAGCAAATCGGGGATGGAAACTGGACTCAGAACTTTGTGAAGGTTCCAAGTCTGGGTTCGGTTCTAGTTCCACCCCCACCCTTGCCTTGTTTTTCTTTGTCTTTTTTTTTTTCCTTGCACTCTTGGGTCTGTTTCTCCCTTGAGTTGTCTTTCGTTTTCTTTTGTTTTGTTTTTGCTCCTATGGAAGCAGAAGCAGAAATGGAACTGAACATGGAATTTTGTAAAAGTTTCAGATCTCGTTTTGGTTCCAGTCCCGATCCCACTCATTTGCTTTGTGTTTTTGTCCTCGTTGTTGTCTTGGTGGGGTCTGGTTTTCGTTCCAGTCCCGCTTCCTGTTGTTTTCCTTGTTTTAGTGTTTGTTATTTTGTTGGGAGTTGAACCATATGTGGGATTGGATAAAGAGATTTGGACAAAGTTTCTTGTTCTGTTCTGATTCTGCTTCTGTGCCCGCCTTGCCTTCAGTTTCCACATTGTTTGTTTACTCATTTACGTTTTTGGTTCCATGCCCGACCAACTACATTTATTGCATTAATCATGGCCTCCTCACATGTGTGAAATGTTCTCTAAACCTTAATCAAGGTTAACTAGCTCATTATCTTTATTGCCTAAGTTGTTTTAGCGAACCAGAGCCTGAGTAACTTTGAGAAGAGCACAATTTGATTGCGGAGGTGCGTTGGTGAGCAGATTCTTGTCAAGTTTCAACCTTTCTTGGTGGCATTTCGAGGTAGGGTCATTTTCCTATTTTGTTGGCGTTTTCATTTTCCTATTCATGGTGTTCTTGCACGTCCATGGGACCTTTCCCATGGATTTTCACTTGTTCCCTTGTTTCTTTCTATTTTCATTTTGTTTTCCTCCCATTTTCTATTTTGTTTTTCCTTCTTTCCTCATTTGTGTCGTCGTTCTATTATCGTTTTCGTGGTGTGTCCATTTTTTCGTGCCCTATTTTTAACTAGGGTTTCATTTTGTGGGGTCTTCTATGCTTTAAATGGTTCAAAATCTATTTGACAACCCCTTTGATCCTATTCCCATGTCAATTCAGTGTTTTTCATGTCAGGTTTTTTATGCCCTAATTACCTGAATCGATGAGTTGCACAAACTAGGGCTTGTGTGATGACCTTTATGATGTCAAGCCTTGAAGGTTCAAATCTGGTCTTGTCCTGTTAAGGATAAGGTTAAGCCCCTTATTTAAAGTTTCCTTATGGTTTCATGTGACCCAAGTTTCAAGCTAATGTGATTGTGTCCTTAAAATTCCTTCGTTTGAATGGTAAATTGGCGGAAGCAGATCTAGGAACGAAATTGTCCCATAATTGTTTGCATAAGAGTTAATTCTCAAAATGATCCCATTTCTGATGAATATTTGACTCCAGTCTTCACCCTTGTTCTTTAGCAGAAGCGGAACCAGAGTGGGAAACAAACTTGGAACTATCGACTGGTTTTAGGTTTAGTTTCTGTTCTGATCCTGGTTCTGGTCTTGTTTTGGTTTCAATCCTGATCTCGTTGGTGTTAAAAGGCTTCCTATTCCTGATTCTTTCTGAACTCTGCTTTCGGTGGATATAAAATTTGGTGGATATAAAATTTGACTAAGTATGGAGAGTTATCCTGAAGGAATAGAGAATGGTATGAGAGGTAATCTATGATGTAATGATTTTCATGCCTTTGTTGATCTAATCCAAGGTTGTATTGTAGGAATAGAGGATGTTAGGAGCATCAGAGGAAGCTTCTCAAAGAAGCAAAGTTGCAAAAAGTTCAAGAGAAGGAACCCAGCCAAAAAAGATAAAAGTGAAATAACTCCCGTACACCTTAAGATACAAGCACCAAAGTCCCACTATTACAACAAACAAGGTGGATTCAGATTGGGCAGACATCATAGATACAAACTTAGGCCCATTTAATTATGGGGAGTCACTTGAAGAAACATTCACAGAAGATGCAATAGGGAGAACTTAGAGAATTGTTTAGTCTAGGTTGGCACATGTTGCCCTCTTTCCTCTATCAATCCAATGTCCAAAACTCATACTTATTGCAGTTGGGGCTTACAATCCTGCAACCAGACAATGTGTAGACTTGCAGGGGAATATGATCATTGATCTTACTTTGCAGATGACAAGGTTCATGTTTAATGCACTTACACCACAAAACCCTAGTCAACTCAATGAGGCAGAGGCATTGCAATTATATAGAAACAAAAAGGAATCCTATAGGAATCACATGAACAAAAAATGGATGAGAGTTGAAAAGAAATCCCTGACCAAGCTTCCTGATCAGCCTAAGAGATCAAATTTTAGCAAGGATATTAGTGACATAATCATGATGCTTTCTAGAGTGTTTGGAAAGAGAGGTTCTTAACAGTTCAAGGAATGGATGTTTCCATTCATTCATACCATTTTGGATGGTAGACAGTAATTTGTGGCCAATGATTTTATCAGAGTTCCTACATAACCAGATGCTCAGAGTGAGGGAGACAAATAGCTTCTTTATGACTTCCTATGTGATATATGCAGCTGCAAGGAGGGGCATTTTCCCTAGTTTGAATACAGTTGGAGTATTGGGAGAAGCCCTTGGATAGAAGGTGTGGGATCACTATGATCAGTTAACTTTGCAAACTTCTAAGCTGCATTATAGAAGAGTTAATGATGCATTCTTGTATGTCATCATTAATCAGTTAACAGGAGATGCAGGGTGTAGACTAAGCAGGGAAGCTATGGCATTCATTGTAGAATGGGGACATTGGTATATCCAATACCCCAAGTTCACCTACTTCAGGCTGGCTAGTTTCGATGGCCATCCTCATTTACTGCCTAGATGTTGCAATAACATAATTATTTTGATGGAATTCATCTATCAAGCTATAAGGGTCAACACCAAATTTTCTAATAAACATAATCCTGGTTGTTATGAATTGGCCATGAAGTTAGGAGAGTATAGTTGTGCACACAATGTGGCAACAAAGGTGATTTGTGATGAATTGATCTATTTGAAATTGGGCTTGTATACATCTAGGAATAATTTTGATCCCAAGCACAAGATGCAAGGTTTGCTCCCTATAGTTTTTGACAAGCATTTCAATTTGCTGGAGGATTTTTGGATGGACTTACAGGATGAGTATGATTTGAGAAGGAGGAATTATGAAAGGTTGCCCATCCCATTAATGATTGAGTATTGGGTGAAGGAAGATATTCCTGACACATTATCAGATGATGGTGTAACCTTGGATCCCCAGTATGATGCAGACAATATAGGTACCAAAGACTTGGATCTAGTGAATTGGGATGAAGAGGAATTCATTGACATCAAGAAAATTGCAAGGACATTCCTAGATAGAAGTATCTAGTGGGTGGTTATGAGGATTAAGGAGCCAGAGGCTCAAATTTCTAAAAAGAGAAAGGATATAGGTACCACCCAGGGGTATAGAAGAAAAAAAAGAAGGACAACTCCTAAGGAGCCATTGAAGTTTTTCCCTCCCAATTCTAGAGAGGAGCTTGATCCATCAATTCCTGCTCAGGATGTTCCTGAATCACAAGGAGAGGAGGCTTCATCTCAACTTGTTGTTTCAATAATTGTTGGAGGTGAAACCTCAACTCAACCTCCTCTTACAAAGCAACCAATTGAGGAGATTCCCACTAGAACCCTTCATAAGGAGGTTGAATCCTTACAAGGGAAAGAGCATGAGATTGAGATCCATGATGTTGATACTGATTCAAAGGCTACTCAATCAGATAAGGGGACTCTTGTGACTGCACCTAATGAAGAGACTAAAGATGTGGGGACTGAGCATATCCTCACCCTAGAGGATCAATGGAAACTCTTCGAGGATGCTAAGAAGGAAGCATATGGCAAAGCTCAAGCTGAGGCACTTGCTAGGCAACAAGAATATGAAGCTAAGGCTAAAGAAGCAAAGATAGCAAGGAAACAAAAGGAAAAGGAAGAATTGTTGCAACAACAAAAAGAACAAGAGTTGAGGATTAAGGAAGAGAATGATAAGATAGCATTGGTGCAGAAAATTCATGATCTTGAGGAAGAGAAAGCTCAAAAAAGAAGAGATAGAGAGGCTCTTGAGGCCAAGTTCAAGGTTGTGGAAGAAGCACAAAAAAGGAAGGAAGAAGCAAAACACCTGTAAAGAGAAAGGGAAGTTGAAGCACTGGAAAAACATGAGAAAGAATCTAAGGAAGCATGGGATAAGGTCAAAAAATTGGAGAAGCAAAAAGAAGATATGTTGAAAGAGAAAGAGGAGCTATTGGAAGAATAGAGGAGATTAGAGCAAGAAAGGGAGAAGGATGAAATTGAAAGGCTTGCAAAAGAAGTTGCAGAAGGGGAGCAACAACAAGTACAAGAGGATGATTCTCAACCTAAGACCACCATTCTACAACCTCTTTCCTCTGCCACTACTGCTTCTTCTTCCACACAAGTGGTCACCACTCCTACTGCTCCAACATGGCTTAAATTATACCTTGAAAGGAAACAAGTAGTCCAACCTCAACCCTTGAATTGGGAAGACAAGATGAGAGAAATAGAGAAAGAGAGGCCCAAGAAAAATGCTAGGGTCCTCCATTCCACAAAGCTAATAGATGCAGGTGAAATCATAGCTGAATGTGCAATCCCTATGGTGGACAAGGATAGAAAAGATATGCAATTGACTGACTACCAATTGGGTATGGTTAATTTGGGGAGACCCACAAGGAATCAACAAATGAACCTTATTGACATTGTGGCATCCTCCACCAAATCTAGGATGATCAAGGATAAACAAAGGAAGGATGAACTTAAAGCCCAATTGGATCAGTTGCACAAGTTCTTGAAGTATGTCTCCACTCTTATTTCTCAACAAGCTGCTACTCCTAAGATCTGAGTCTTATTAAGAAAGAAAGAACCTGATGATTTGGTACAAATGAGAAGGTTGGAATGCTTGATAGATGGGTTGATCGGCTTAATCAAGAGATTGATGAGCTTCTCGTTGACAGTTTTAAAGTTCATGAAGGTGCATTAGAGTTGGTGGAAGATATGAATCAACATGCTGAAGTCTTGGAGAAACAAGAAGAGTATAGAGAGCATACCAAGAAACTAAAGGACATCAGCAAGGTGCCAAAGAAAACTCTCTTGGATCAATCTATTCTCGATGAGGATAACGTAGAATTCATTGAGAAGACAATGAGCCAATGAGCATAATCAGGTTCAAATCTAAATTTGTTTATGAACATAGAAATGAAGTTCAAGAAGCCAGTAAAGATTTGAATGAATAGATTGATGAATTAGAAGCAATGATTGCTATTTTGGTTAATGTGGATATCCCTATGAAGGAAGGTCTTCCTCTTGATAAATTGAAGGAGAAATGGAATAATAGATCTTCCAGCAGTTCTATCTTCCTCCTTTGGGAGTCATATTTTGGCAACATGTTCATCAACCAGTGAACTGAAGATCAACCAACGTAGTTACTTGATGCAATTCTAGTTTCTTAATTGGTGGATCTCAATTTTTGATTGAGAGAAATTAGTGCATAGCTTGCCTATATGTAATTTTGGGCTCCATTTTGTAAAGGTCGGCTGATTGAAGAAGGATTAGCCACCTGAAGAGATAGTAGATAGTGTTGTCATAGTTTTAGGATTTTATAATTTTTTAAGCAAGATACTTTGAGAAACTCTGTTTTACAACTTTTATGCAAGGATACTTAGACACTTTTACAGTTTATATATAGTTTCATGTTATTGTCCATTTTGAGTCTCAATGGTAATGTTAATGAATCATAGTCATTCGTATGACAGTGAATGTTGTGCATAATTGTTTCTTATTTGATGCAAATCAATAGAAGAATCTGGATCTGAGACTATTTCATTGAATTATCTATGAATGGAATTTATTTATGTCTATTGATCTATTAATTTTAGAAATGAGTTGGTGATGTGTTCTGATTTTGAAATAAAATCTTTGATGAATGGTTATGATTATTGATTTTGCACTATGAATGTATGCAATAGTATAGGTCAAGCTATGGATTGCATCATGTTATGGTTTTGGTTAGTTGAGAAAACACTCATTGTTAAGATACATGTCTCGATGTGAAGGAGTTTATATTCATATTTTGTTGTTCTAAAGCTCTGTTCTATATTTTTCTATTTATTTATACCCCCCCAAACATAGGTTAATTCATATGATGCAGTTTGTATTCCTTTCTACCAGTAGGCCCCTTGAATATTACAATTACATTGGCCACTGAATCACACCAACACCGTTGAGAACCAACTACTAGGACCTTGGAAGATAGATGGTTTTAGATCAATTATCTTTTTTAGGAGAAATAGAGTAGAAATATTTTGTTTAATGTTGTTGTGTTGTTTTGACCATCAACACCAACCACATGGTACCCTTAGTTCCACCACATTGTGTGCAGAGACAATCACATGAGCCACAAGAAAAATCACACTAAACACTTGGGTGTAAGGCTTACACACATGCCAAATATGGAGCATACACATAAAATACACAAAATATAAGAATCAATCAATCAAAATCACATGATGGATAAGTGTAGACATGTAAAATTGACTTAACACATATCACACGTCCTAAATGACATCTTCACATAATCTACATTATTATCATTGAATATCACTATATTTCACATCAAAAGCATTAAAAGCATCAAAAACCCTAATTTCCTCTATTAATTGAATGATACTAAATTATTTAATTAATTTACTTTTTCACCATTTTTGACCAATTATATAAATTTTATTTATTTAATAAAGTCCTAATCCAACCTTATTCTTCCTAATTAATTAAATAACGTCAATTATTTAATTATGTCGCTAATTCATTTTATTCCCCTAAGTTAATTAAATTATTAAAAACATAATAATTTAATTGTCACTTTCCCCCAAAATTTGAATAATCAAATTTAAGTATTTAAAACATCATAAAAAATCAAATCAAACAAATACAACTTTGTTTACAAAATTCAAACTTGATTTGCACATTCAACTCCAAAAAGATTAATTAATTAAATCAATTAATTAATTATCCTCAACCACTTTCATGATTGATTAAATTACTAACCACCGATTGCTCATTTTGATTGCTTGATTGATCCATTTATTTCCTAATAGATCAATCTATTCTTCAATCCCACAGATTATTCAATCTATTCCTTCAATCCCACTGAAAACTCAAAATGATTTCTTCAATTACACTAATTACATAATCAAAATGCACAGATTATGCCCATCTAAATCCTCTCAACATCTTTCAATCGTTGATCAAGATATTCTACTACGTGATCCTAAGCGTTCATTTGAAATCACAAATTCTATATAACAAACCTCTTTCCTCTCAAAAAAGGATAAAAGAATCAACCTATTTTATACAACGAAGTAATGCCAAGATCTTAATCAACATTGGACAAAGCTTCAACACATATCTTCAATCAACACACACACATTTTTCAAAGCTTTTTCACACAACAATGGAGGCTTTGCATTGATATGAACAACCCAACATCTTTGTGAATACACTTCGACATGGGATGGTGAAAGCTATTTCATTTTGAATTCATTTTTATTGCTTTTTGTCAATTTCATTCTTGAATTCTTGGTTTTATAGTTTCCCTTCATGAGTAATGGGCATACATCTTGATTCTTGTTTTGAATTAGAGTAGGTTTGATTCATTACATTTATCTTATTTAACACCATTGATTTCCTCCTTACACATTCTGGCATGCTTGGTGGGACCACGGTCCTTAGCACTAATGATTTTCTGAGCTAAATTTGAAGTTGCAGGTTTTGGAAGCGCACCAGAGAAATCTTCATGCATAGGTTCTAGAAAATTTTCATACTTGACTTCACAGTTTTAGCACACTTGACATTTTCTTTAGTGCTTTTGACTTTTTTTGGTGCTTTTGCAAAAATACAGAGGCACTTTTGATTTTTTCTTGCATTTCTACTTTCTAACAGAGGGAACTTTTGATTTTTTTCTATACTTTTTTTTTTTGACAAAGGTCATTTTTGACTGTTTTTCTTTCGCTTTTTCCTTGTTCATTTTTTTTCTGAAAGTTGAAGGTTAAGTTTCAATTTCTAACACTAATGGGTACTTGATTTGGATGTTTGATAGGTACTAATATTGTTTATGCTGGATTTGCAGAAGTATAGCTAATGTTTATCCAAAAACAATTAACACATTTTTTATAGGGAAGATGAACAGTCGAAGAATTCTAGGTTTTCCAAGCTTTCTAAGTTAGAAAATTCTTTCAAATTGGTGCAATAAAAAGAACCCCACAAATGAACGCTTTCAATTGGTGCTTTAAAATGAATGTTTCGAAGCTTTCATAAGTTAGAAAATGATTTCAATTGGTGCATAAAAAGAACCCAAAAAATGAATTCTTTTATTTTGGTGCTCTAAAAAGGATTTTCCTTCAAAAGATTTTGTAGAACAAACAATTCCTTTTTAGTGCTCTAAATGTTTTATTTTTGTTGACCAAGCAATTTCATTTTTGTTGACGAACGCTCAATTTCATTTTTTGTTGACCAAGTAAAACAAGGATCTAGAAAACACTCAATTTTGGGCTTAAAAATGAACAAATCAATTTATTGTCTTGCACATTGTGATATTTTTGTTTGATGTCTAGAACACTTCACTTTGGTGTAATTAAAAAAATTAAACTGTTATGTTATTCACACTTTATTTTAGGGATAACACCCCTTGAGGCACTTAAAAAGAATCAAATTGCAATGAAGTGTATGATGTATCTGCTATGTCTAGCAAACTAAAGTGTTTATCCTCTCCCCTTGCATCTTTTGGCGATCTCGGGAAATGAAAAAACATTTTTGAGTTTCACATTTTGATCATTTTATCTTTTATCCTTAGAGAGAGGGCTTGCTTTGATACACATCCCGCGTTGGAGAACTCATTGCAAGGTATCGAATTAGGTTTACTGTCCAGCTATATCAAAGGTTGCAAAAAATTGTAAGAAAGTAGCTTCAATCCATGATGACAACAAATTGCACCTAATCCCACACCTTAAGTGGAATGGGAATGGTTAAAGAGCCTTAAGTGGTCAGCGGGTGAGTGTCAGTTACCGTGTTCATAGTTTTGTAGTTAGTAAAACCTTTTGTTGAAGATGCCAATCAATTCTGCCAAACAAGTTCTTTAAACTAGTGTATTGGGAATTTATTTCCAAGAAATTACTTGCCATGTCTAATTTTTGGTGGAAATATAGATATTAAGAGTTCATTCTTAAAATATATCTACATTTTACCATAAAGTTGCATGTAAAGTCATCTCTTCTACTACGAAGGGAATGAGGCAAGCCTACTAAGAAGAACATACCTACTCCTTAAGGTGGAAATATTGTTTTCTAAAAATGACCATTAACCATCAAGAATCTTTGACATCAAACTTTGTGCTTGAATTAAAATGAATACATCAAAACAAGCACTCAACATGGTTCTAAAAATGTAAACCCTTTGGACTTGGTGCAAATCATTTGAAAAGAGCCATCTATTTGCAATCCTAAAGGATATATTAAAACAATATCTTTGAAGGTTTTTGGATTTTTAGGCTCATGTTTCAAATCACATTAGGAAAAAAGTAAACATTGGAAACTATAACTTTAGCATTTCTACCTCTATGAACTTTGAGATTTTGTGGAGGGAAACATGCTAAAAGTATAGACATTTAGGTCACATAAGTTTTGATTGTTATGTTGCATGACATCACTTGCCAAATCTCGAAATAGATCCAACAAAATCATCCAAAAATGCAAAAAACATCCAAGTTGTTTCCAAATATAGAAATTGGAAAAAAAAATTGAGCAGAGGTTGCTTTTGCTACTATTTCTACTACAGTTGACCAAAAATTGGTCGCATCTCTGTCTTATGATAGCTACTAATGAAAATCTACTACTTTTGAAAAACTTGGCGCACTTGCGACAAAACTAGTTGCACTTGATCTTTTTGTGCTGCATTTGACAAAACTTTCCAAATGCACTTGCCAAAAATCTAGCCACATTTGCCAAAACAACTTGCTTTTGACTGTTTGATTCACCACATTGAGAAAGCTACACACAAAGTACGCACTTGAAATCTCCATTCACACTTTCTTTTCAAAACTTAGCGCACTTGACAAAAACCTGGTCGCAATTGACAAAATTTGTTGCTTTTGCCTCAAGCCTATCGCTTTCGCTCTATTTTGCTAAAAAGAAAAATGTTTTGAAGTTGGTTGCAAGATCCATGTTGGAATGAAACAATTGGAACCCCAAGATACATCATATATTCCATCATCCACTTTCAACATTCCATCCTACTTTTGGAAATCAAAATCAAAACAAACAAACTTGGATTATTCCCTCACCCACACTTCTAAGATATCAACAATTGCTTGAACCTCAAGGCTAGTTCAAGTAAGCTTTTCTACAACATATCCTCTAGAAGAAGAAGTGAAATATTGATCCAATCCTTTCCACATTTTGAGTTCCAAGAATATTTTCATCCAAAAACATCGCTCAAACCTTAGCTTCTTGAGAATCACAACAACCATATCAAAGACACCGAAACTTTCACCTTATGACCATTTGGAATCCATTTTCTCTAGTTCAACAACTAAACCTTACACCAGTTGTCATACAACCAAAATTTGAGCTAATTGAAGGAGAACAAATAGACAGAGTCAATAGTTTGAGGATCTTCATATTCGAGACAAAGGAAACACCAAACTAGTGGAGAAACACAACCAACATCCTAGATATAGAAGAAGAGAAAGCATATCTCACAACTGGGAGACCCATATTACCACCTCCTGCATGGAAATAGGCATCCATCCTTCATGATCTCTGGCAAGAAAAAAATCCTTAAACGGAAATCCATATTCCACCTTTTAAAGATGCACCATAGTTCCAGGTATATCAAGAGACGTGCCTTGAAGATTTACCGCAACTAGGACACCTTGGTAAGAAATTGTTATGCTCACTCTTTAAGGAGTGAACTAGATTGGTATATCCAATTTGAGCCTATATTTCCACCTCCCACATTGCAATATACACAACCTTTCAAAAATAGAAAATCCCAAAAATGAGTGCAATTTCATTTTCCTTAAAATAGAAAATAAAAATAAAAAACATTTTTTCCATAGTTAGGAGTCACAAAACATTCACAAAGTCTTGGAATTTTTTTATGACAATTACAAGATCACAATATAGAAAAAGCATGGAAGAAACCAAAATCAAAACTACCATACCCCCAACAGACACCACAAATGATGAAAGTGGCCCATGGGGCTATAGGCCAAGTGAACTTAAAACACCTCAAAAGAGACCCACATTTAACGCAACACCTAGTGAGGAAGAAGTGATCCGTAGACAACAAGAAGCAACAAAGAGAGTAAACAAGAACCCAAGGGATATGGCCATAGAAAAGGTGATAGTCAGGAAGAAATAAACAATGAAGAGCTGTTTCAACATTCAAACAATCCCAAGGTGCTCAAATTGATGGAAAAACTCCTAAGAAAGGATCCAAACACTTCTTCAAATTAGCACAAAGTGGTGCTAAATTACCAGTAGACTTTAATGTGGAAGCTCTTAAAGATCCTCATCTGATTCCCCTAGGAGATAACTTATTCATGAGAGAAATACCTAAGCCATTGGAGATTCCAACTATGCCACCTATATTCGCACAAGGAAAAGATCAACTTGTGGGATACCCCTTTTATTGAAACCAACTCAAATCAAACAAGTGGCAGTGGCCCAACAGTATCAAGGAGGTCCATCCCAATACGTACTACAAAGAAACAATCTACCACCAAGATAATACGCTCCTAAAAACATTTTATATGGTCCCCTTCCTAATCCACAGTACCAACAACAAGGTGTGCCATAGGGTACCCTTTCCAATCAACAACGTGGGTCCTATGGTCTCCTTCCCAATCCATAGTACCAACAACAAGATGTGCCACAGGGTACCCTTTCCAATCAACAAGGTGGGTCATACAGTCCCCTTCCCAATCAACAATACCAACAACAAGGTGTACCATAGGGTACCCTTCTCAATTCATCCCATCAACAAGTTAACCCACCAACACACCTTCAAGGAAACCTTTGATATAGTTCACCATAGCAACAAGGTGTGCGATAGGGTACCCTTCTCAATTCATCCCATCAACAAGGAAACCTGCCAATGCACCATCAGGGAAAACTTTAGTATAGTTCACCCCAACAACAAGGTGTGCCATAGGGTACCCTTCTCAATTCATTCCATCAACAAGGTAACCCACCAACCATACCCCCAACAAACACCACAAATGACAAAAGTGGCCCATGAGGTTACAGGCCAAGTGAACTTGAGACACCTCAAAAGAGACCCACATTTAATGCAACACCTAGTGAGGAAGAAGTGATTCATAGACAACAAGAAGTAGCAAAGAGAGCAAACAAGAACCTAAGGTATATGGCCATAGAAGAGGTGGATAGTGAGGAAGAAATAAACAATGAAGAACTATTTCAACATTCAAACAATCCCAAGGTGCTCAAATTGATGGAAAACTCCTAAGAAAGGATCCAAACACTTACTTCTTCAAATTAGCACAGGTGCTAAATTACCAATAGAATTTAATGTGGAAGCTCTTAAAGATCATCATTTGATTCCCTTAGGAGTTAACTTATTCATGAGAGAAATACCTAAGCCATTGGAGATTCTAAATATGCTACCTGTATTCACACAAGGAAAAGATCAACTAGTGGGATACCAATTTTATTGAAAACCAACTCAAATCAAACAAGCAGTAGTGGCCCAATAGTATCAAGGAGGTCCATCCCAATACGTACTACAAAGCAACAATCCACCACTAGGATAATACATTCCTCAAAACACTTTATACGGTCCCCTTCCTAATCCATAGTAGTAGCAACAAGGTGTGCCATAGGGTACCCTTTCCAATCAACAAGGTGGGTCCTATGGTCCCCTTCCCAATCCATAGTACCAACAACAAGATGTGCCACAAGGTACCCTTTCCAATCAACAAGGTGGGTCATACAATCCCCTTCCCAATCAACAATACCAACAACAAGGTGTGCCATAGGGTATCCTTCTCAATTCGTCCCATCAACAAGGTAACCCACCAATGCACCATCAAGGAAACCTTCGATATAGTTTACCACAACAACAAGGTGTTCCATAGGGTACCCTTCTCAATTTTTCACATCAACAAGGAAACTTTCCAACGCACCATCAAGGAAAACTTTAGTATAGTTTGCCCCAACAACAAGGTGTGCCATAGGGTACCCTTCTTAATTCATCCCATCAATAAGGTAACTCACCAACCATACCCCCAACAAACACCACAAATGATGAAAGTGGCCCATGGGGCTATAGGCCAAGTGAACTTGAAACACCTCAAAAGATATCCATATTTAACACAATACCTAGTGAGGAAGAAGTGATCCGTAGACAACAAGAAGCAACAAAGAGAGAAAAAAAGAACACACAGGATATGGCCATAGAAGAGGTGGATAGTGAGGAAGAAATACACAATGGAGAACTATTTCAACATTAAACAATCCCAAGGTGCTCAATTTGATGGAAAAAATCCTAATAAAGGATCCAAAAACTTCTTCAAATTAGCACAAAGTGGTGCTAAATTACCAATAAAATTTAACGTGGAAGCTCTTAAATATCCTCATCTGATTCCCTTAGGAGATAACTTATTCATGAGAGAAATACCTAAGCCATTGGAGATTCCAAATATGCCACCTGTATTCACATAAGGAAAATATCAACTAGTGGGACACCCCTTGTATTGAAAACCAACTCAAATTGAACAAGTGGTAGTGACCCAATAGTATCAAGGAGGTCCATCCCAATACGTACTACAAAGCAACAATCCACCACCAAGATAATACGTGCCTCAAAACACTTCATATGGTCCCCTTCCCAATCCACAGTACCAACAACAAGGTGTACCATAGGGTACCCTTTCCAATCAACAAGGTGGGTCCTATGGCCCCCTTCCCAATCCATAGTACCAAAAACAAGATGTGCCATAGGGTACCCTTTCTAATCAATAAGGTGGGTCATTCAGTCCCCTTCCCAATCAACAATGTGCCACATGGTACCCTTCTCAATTCATCCCATCACAAGGTAACCCACCAATGCACCATCAAGGAAACCTTCGATATAGTTAACCACAACAACAAGGTGTGCCATAGGGTACCCTTCTCAATTCGTCCCATTAACAAGGAAACCTGCCAATGCACCATTAGGGAAAAATTTAGTATAGTTCACCCCAACAACAAGGTGTGCCATAGGGTACCCTTCTCAATTTGTTCCATCAACAAGGTAACCCGCCAATGTACCATCAAGGAAACCTTCAATATAGTTCACTCCAACAAGAAGGTGTGCCACAAGGCACCCTTCCTAACTCATTCCATCAAGAAGGTATCTCACCAATGCACTATCAAGGTAGCCTTCAAAATAGCTCACCCCAACAACAAGGCATACTGCTAACACACTACCAAGGTACCCCTCCTCAACAACAACGAGCCAACACTCCTTACATTCAACAAGGAGCTAGCCCTCCTTACGTTCAACAAGGAACTAACCCTCACATTCAACAAGAAGTTAACCCCTCTTCCATCAAGCAAGGAGCTAACCATCCTTACATTCAACAAGGAGCTAACCCTCCTTACATTCAACAAGGAGCTAATCCTCCTTACATCCAACAAGGAGTTAACCATCCTTCCACCCAACATGGTTACCAAGGTCCCATACTTTCACAATACTCAATCTATGACCAAAACATGGTAGGAAAACAAGGTTACTATGCGCAATATTCCCAAACAAGCAATACCAAAAATAGAAATGGAAATATAACTACAAGCAATGAATCAGAGAATATCAGATATGCAGATAGGGAAACCAAATAAGACTTATACCCTTCAAGATATATGTCCATTTCCTTTTGATCATTCCATCACTATGCTTCCCTTTTTGAAAACTTCGAGATACCAAAGTTTGAAAAATACAAAGGAAAGGGAGATCCAATAGAACACGTGAGATATTTCTCGGTAGCATGCATGGAAGTCCAAAAAAAAAACTCTTACCTCATGAGGCTCTTCCCACATAGTCTTATTGGTCATGCCATGGAATGGTTCGCCCATCTACCACTAGGAATTAAAAGCTTTGATGAACTGTCTACCAAATCCGTAACTCACTTCTCATTCAATATAGAACAAGGCATCACCATTACAAACCTATATAAGATTAAGCAGAGTCAAGTAGAATTCTTTACCTCCTACCTATAACGATGGAGACATAATGTTACTTGATGCAAATGGCCCATTCCCGACAAGGAACTGGTAGACACATTCGTTTCCAATGTCTAATCAAAAGTCAACTACCAACTCTGAAGAGGCCATTGAGAAGGGATTGCACATAGAAAGGGCCCTTGTAGCAAGGGGAGTGATCAAGCTAAACAACCCAAGAGACAATTCTTCTAATTCAAATGAGAAACCAAAAATTTGGGCCAAGAACAAAAATGTTACAAATGATGGGGTAATGGATGCTAGAGCAGTATGGAATATAAAAAATCCTAATGTACCTCAAAACAAGCCTCAAGTGGCACAAACAAGCTATACTCCTACTAATGCACAAAACAATCAACTTACCTATCCCCAGGGTAAACCCACAAAAGTGGTTTACAATTTGAGTGAGGAAGGAAATGCAAAAAATGACCCCATGCAAAAAAAAATGGTTTTTGGGGTTCGAATGAACCCTTTGGTTTGAGCAAACCAAAAAAGGGTTTGAATGAACATTGGTTTGAGTGAACCAATTAAATTCAATGTCCCACCATTCCCGCCAAAAAACACAAAGAAAACAATTTTTGAAAGGGGGTTCGAATGAACCCTCGTTTGCTCGAACCCCCCTTTTCCCACCTTCTCACCCTCTGGCACCAAAAAGTCCAAAATTTTGCACTTTGAAGCTCAAGTTGAGGATGAAAATGGAGGAGACTTCACAAACCCAACTAGATGATGGTATTCCTCGAACGAGCTATCCAACAAATATAATTTTAATATTTTTTGGTTTTATTATGTATTTGTTTTTTTAGTTTTATTAAACATAGGCTTTTCACGAAAATCAAGCTCTCTATTTTGCACATGTGGAAAAATAGCAGATTATTAAAAATTGAAAAATGAGTGCACTAGATATTGAAGTCCTTGATCCAACAAAAAATAAATTGAATTTCAATACATACAAAAAAAGTGATTATCACGGTTTGCCTACATCTAAATTGTAATTTGTTTTAACTTTGAAACTTGATTAAGGAAAATATATTCAATAAAACACTATCTAACCAATTTGAAGCACTAGATATAAGTAGTTACAAATCTAAATTAAAAGAATTAAATTTTATTCTTCATGGAAAAAATTTATGTGTTATGGTGTGAGCGTCACTCCTTAAAAATGTTGTTTTGAAAAAAAGCTAGTTTTTGAAGGAGATGGAAAAAGAAGTGCAATCTGATTCCAATTTTTTTGGAAAATAATATTTACAATCTATAGAGAAAATGTGACAAATCACTAGTTTGCATCATCTTCAAATTCTTCATAGTTTAGTTGCTATAGGTGCTCGAAAGTGAAGATTTAGTTAGAAAAATTATTTCAGTGTCCAGTTTGGCCAAAAATTGTAAACCAGTATTGTGGGATCACCTCACAAAACAATCAAGTAGTCAATCAAAAAAAAATCAGGGAGGGAAACAAAGGCAACCAAGAAGAACCAAGAAGTAATATTACTATATTAGGAGAGTCACTTGATATAGTCATGCATAAACTAGTGCAACAAAACCTCATCAAGGTCAATGATCACCCAAACTATGAGGAGCCAAGCTTCAAAACACCATGGTACAACAAGAAGGATTTATGTGAGTTACATAAAATCAAAGGACACATGACAAAAAATTGCATGAGACTCATGCACATCATACAAGACTTGATAGAAAAAGGAGAAGTGGATTTCAAACATCTTTTTAGAAACAAAGACCTCTAGATATACACAAAACCAATCCCAAACCATGGTAGGAAGAATGAAAAAGGAAAGGACCAAGACTATCACAATGCTAACTATACTTATGGTGACACAGTTCTAGGTACCCTCTCTCAAGCAAATGAAACTAGGGTAGAAGTAGTGACTATATGAGGTGGAGACAATGACTATAATGTAACTACCTGTCAAGGGAGAATTACTATATAGGGATCCTCACCTAAGCCCACAACTAAGTCATAAAATGACTACAGTATTGTGGAATAGCTAAAGAATACTTCCACCTTAATCTCAATCCTAGAACTACTAAAATTATTACCCACACATAGGGAGATACTAGAAAAAGCGTTGGAACCATTAGTCCCTAACAATCTCAATCTAGATCAGTTCCAAGCCATGGTTGGGAAAATCATGACCAATCACCATTTATTCTTTTTTGAGAATGACCTTCCACAAAATTCATTCCACAACCAAGCCCTCTACATAGAGGTTGGTGTCCATAAAAACATGGTCAAGAGAGTGTTGATAGATAATGGTGCAGGTCTAAACATCTATACTTTGAAGTTCGTGAAACAACTTTGGTATTCTAACGATGTGATAGACAAAACAAAGAGCATTACTATAAGGTCCTATGATGATCTTGAAAGGAATTCAAAAGGGATAGTCAGGCTACTAGTGCAGATAGGATCAACCACCCCAAAAACCACATGTTAAGTACATGACCTTGAGTTACCTTACAACCTCCTCCTAGGACACCCTTGGATTCACGCATTACAAGCAGTCCCTTCAACCTTTCACCAATGGCTAAATTTTCCTCATGAAGGAAAGGAGGTGACCTTATATGTTGATCTTGAACCCTTCCACTTTTGTGCGAAATCAGAGAAGTATAATAAAATCCAACGTATACCCAGTAATGACATCCTTTCATTCATTCTCATATGTTGACCCTTCCACACTACCATCAACCTCAATCAAGCTAGCATCAAGTGAGCAACCAAAAATAGAAACCAAGGTTCAAGTACTTGACATGGGTAATAGAAATTATCCCTTCAACCAAGCATTTTGCATTGGAATGCTTCCACCAACACCTAAAGTTTATGGAGGTCCGAAGGAGATCAAATATGTTCAAACAATACAAATGATAGCCAAACCCACAATTTTCACCAAATGGGGAGATATGAAGGATGAAGAGATATTTAAAGAAGATTTTTCATCAATGATCTAAATAGAGGACCAAAAGGAGCTCAAACAACCACAAACCCTTCTCATTGACCCTAGCAGTAAAGGCTATCAGTTAGCGAAACCAATGGGATATAGTGGAACAAGAGGCCTTGGACTACACAAACAAGGAAGATGGGAGCCTATCATAGTGGAACAGAGAAAGAAAAATATGGGACTAGGTTATGATTCAAAAGACGTGGTTACTCCAAAAACTAGGCATACCCCTTTTAAGAAATGAGCGCCTTCTACTAGCTTTAAGACATTGGATACATACCATTGTATAGACAATGATTTACCCATAGAGGACTTGTTTGAAAGCTTTATCCTTAGTACAAACCTTACCCAACCTATCAAAACTATTCCCAATGACCATTATTATTCTGGAACAAACTCTAATGAGTACGAATGAGATTCTTCTTCCTTTGTCACCTCAAGTGATGATGACCTAGACACCCAATGGGAGAACGATACCAGATCCATACTAATAATTTCAACAACCTCTGTAATCTTTTTGGATAATGATGAAAGCCTACCCCTTTGCTACCCACAATTGATAGATTGGGACCAACAACAACATACACCTATTTTGGATCAATTCCAAAATGATGAAGCAATCATAGAGTTTATGGGACTTCAAAATGACATACCAACAGGAGATCACAAAGTAGGGTTCATCATGGAACTTGAACAGGATGCGTACTTCGGTGGGGAGATTGTATTTTCTAGTCACAAAAATGAAAAAGATAATATAAAGATCAAAATGAGATCCCCTAGAGAAAACCACAATGTGGCTCTATTAGATCTTTAAAATAAGAAAATAAATGATGAATTTGAGGGTGAAAACCTCACCGAGGCACTTGAAGATGGAGGGTTGAATATCTCTATATCTGAATATCAAGAAAGGTCAATGCTCCTAGTAGAAGAAGCATAATCCATGAATGTTGGCACAACAGAGAACCCAAAGATCACATACTATGTGACATCACTTGATCTTAAAGAGAAAGCAAACCTCACAACATTCATTAATGACAAAAAGATAAAATTTGCATAGACTTATGCTGACATGCCTAGAATAGATTCGACATTAGTTATACGTAATTTGGCCGTAGTCCCTTGAGAAAAACCTATCAAGAAAAAACTAAGGAAAATGCACCCTCAAGTAGCACTGTTGGTAAAGGTAGAACTAAAGAAACTACTAGTTGTGGGTTTTATCAGACCCATCGATTATCCGAAATGGATATCAAATCTAGTACTAGTGTCAAAGCCCACTGGGAGCATAAGGATCTACATAGACTTCTGAGACCTAAACAAAGCCTACCCAAAAGATGACTTCCCACTTCCAAGTATTGACATGATAGTGGATCTAACAGCATGACATGAGTTGCTATTGTTAATGGATGGTTTCTCTGTGTATAATTAGATAAAACTATCCCCTGATGATCAACACAAGATGACATTCACTTGTTCTTGGGGGAACTTCTACTGGAATGTCATGCCATTTGGTCTAAAAAATATAGGAGCAACATATCAAAGAGAAATGATGACCATCTTCCATGATATGCTACATAAAATCATGGAAGACTATGTGGATGAAATTCTAGCAAAGTCGATCAAAAGAGAAGATCACTTAACCAATCTTGTAAAGGTGTTTGATAGGATATAATAGTATAACTTGAGACTCAACCCAAAAAAGTGTTTGTTTGGAGTAACATCTGGAAAACTACTAGGGTACATAGTATCAAGAAGGGGCATTGAAGTAGATCCTGTGAAAGTGAAGGCCATATTAGAAATGTGTCAACCAAAGACATTAAAATAACTGAGAAGTTTACAAGGGAAGTTGCAATCCATCAGGTGATTTATCACACAACTAGCAGACAAATTTCACCCATTCACCCATCTCCTGCACAAGGACATCACATTCAGGTGGAATGGGAGATGTAACCAAGCATTCCAGCAAGTAAGGAGTACCTACTCACTCCTCTAGTCTTGATGCCACCTATTCCAAACAAATAAATTATACTCTATGTGTCAACAACACAAGCAACGTTGGGAGCTCTCCTAGCATAGCTAGATGATAATAACAAAGAAAGAGTGATCTACTACATCAACTGAACACTGGTGGGATACGAGTTGAACTACTCACCCATAGAAAGAGCATGTCTCATGGTCATATTTGCGACACAAAAGCTAAGAAACTATATCTTAAATAAACAAGTAAAGTTGATTTCAAAGGTAGACCCGCTAAAATACGTACTAGCAAAAGCATCCTTAATAGGTAGAATTGCTAAATGGGTAATGATTCTGAGTGAGTTTGATATAGAGTATGTGGATAGAAGAGCCATCCAGGGAAAAATCATAGCAAACTAGCTAGTAGAGGCACTGATGGAGGATCATAAGACTCTCACAATAGACTTCCCAGATGAGAGTATATTGTGGACATAACAAATAGGCTATTGGACCTTGTATTTTGATGGGTCCCACACTCAACATGGCTCTAGAGTAGGTATCCTATTTCTCACACCACAAGGAGATAATATACCCAAATCATATAGAATTGCTTTCCCTTGCACAAACAATATCTCAGAGTATGAATCTCTAATCATAGGGCTCAAGATGGCTATTGAATGGAGGATAAAATAACTATAGGTATTCAAAGAACTCTCAACTAGTGATCAGAAAAGTGAATGATGAGTACCAAACAAAAGATGACAAGCTGATGCCATATAAAAGAATGGTGGATAGCTTCAAGGAATTATTTTTCACAATAAATTTTGAATTATATTCCTTGGATCAACAACAGAGTAGTTGATACCTTGGAAACAATAGGATCTCTTATTGATATCCCAAAGAAAATTCCCAAGTAGAAGTTCCTTGTAGATCAACTACTCGTACCAGCATTCGACATCCCAAAATTAGAACTAGTGTGTGTTGTTGTTGGCCCTAACTCACCATGGTACCAAGAAAAATTTGATTAAATCCAGCATGGTATCATACCACTTGACCTAACAACCACCCAAAAGAAGACCTTTACTCGTAGGACTTCCCGATTTACGATCTTAGGAGATACTTTGTATCATCGCAGTCTAGATGGTATGTTACTCTGACGTCTTAATGCAAAAGAAGCACAAACTACATTGCAAGAGGTACATGAAGGTGTTTGTAGGTTCCACTCTAGTAGACCTAACCTTGTACAAAAGTTGCTAAGAATAGGGTACTATTGGCCTCCATGGAACAAGATTGTATTTGGTATTCCCAAAAATTTCATCAATGCCAACAACATAGTGACCTCATTCATGTACCAGCACAAGAGTTGAGACCCATCACAACACCATGGCCTTTCTCACAATGGGGATTAGAATTGGTAGGTAATATTTCTCTTGCTTCCTCTAACAAGAATACGTTTATTATTACTGCCACTGAGTACTTCACCAAATGGATAGAAGCAATTCCATTGACCTACATCACTAGAAAACATATATCAAAATTCATTTTGAATTATCTAGTTTGTAGGTATGGAATTCCCCAAACAATCATAACAGATAATGGAACCCATTCAAGAATGAAGATGTCCAAGATCTTTGTTCCAAATTCTCTATCCAACATAGATTCTCCACACCCCATTACCCCCAAGGAGATTGTCAGGCCGAAGCATCTAACAAAACCATCCTGAAGATACTAAAGAAAATTGTTAATGATGTCGATCATGATTTGCATTTGCAACTGAACCCAACTTTATGGGCTTATTGAACTACTATCTAAACACCTATAGGTGCTACACCTTTCTCCTTGGTCTACGGATTGGAAGCTTTCTTACCTATCAAAGTCAAAATCCCCTCATTGTGAATCTCACTATAAGGCATGGTCAGTAACGAAGAGTATCAGGTATCCAAATTAAATGAGTTGGAGCTCCTAGATGAAAGACGTTTGAGTGTGTTAAACCATCTTTAGGTTTATTAGGATCGGCTCAAACAAAGCTATGGAAAAAGGATCAAGGACAAAAACTTTTAGGTTAGTGACTTAGTACTCAAAGAGAATCAGAAGGTACAACTAAATCTAGATGGTAAAGGAAAATTTGAACCCAATTGATTAGGCCCATTTTTCATCATGGCAAGCTATGGCTCAAGAACTTATCATTTGGCTACTCCTAAAAGAGAACCCTTAACCGAACTGTTGAACAAAAACCACCTCAAGAAGTTCTACACATGAAACATGTTAGAATACCCCAGGAAAAAGGGTAAAAGTCTAAAAAAATAAAAAAGATGAAAAAGAAAAAAAAAAGCAAGAAAAATAGTAAAGAGAAATAAAACATTCTTTTAGTGAAAACCACTTTGTGGTGCTCTTAGAACATATATCATAGTGAAAACCTAGCAAACAGGTGCTATGTTTGAATAAAGACTTGCATTGTTATCTATCGGTACTATCTGAAGCATCTTCCCATTCGCCCCATAATAAAACATGTGTCCAACTATGGCTTGGTAATTGATTGAGTGTTGAAATTTGTTACACCATCAACGCCATTTTCTAGAGAAGGTAGTCTTGTCTTGAATTGGGGGAAATTTCTAGAAACTGATTGCATATTAGATCCTTGTATGTCCTATCATAGTCAAAAACTATAAAAAATCAAAAACATCCAAAAAACAATAAAAAATAAAAACAACAACTTTGGATTATTCCTTCCTTTAAAATTCTAAGATATCAACATTTGCTTGAACCTCACAACTAGTTCAAGTAGATTTCCCACAACACATCCTCTAGAAACAAAAGTGGAATATCAATCCAAGTTATCAATGTTGTTTGAACCCCAAAAACATGTTATTCTTTGAGTCAAAATAGTCAAGCTACGTGGTCTCTACATGTACAATATATGCAAGGATTATCTTTGATCAGTCCTCGAGGCCTTAGGTGTCTAAAATGATTTCTTTCAACTTAGTAAAAAATTCAAAATCCAAAAATATTCACAAAATTCAAAATCCAAAAACATTTAAAAAATAGAAAAGAGTCAAAAACAAGTTCCTATCAAAACAAGTGAACTACAAGCCTCTATGTGTACAATGTAGGAAAGGCTTATCTTTGATGAGCCCCCAAGGCCCTAGGTTAGTCCCTTGAAAACAACAAAAACAACAACATTATGAAATTCAGAAAAAATAAAAAAGGATCCTATCTCCTTTATCACAATTCACAATAAACTTTTTCATCTATAATAAACAAATTGTCACATTCACCCTTTGACAAAATAGACAAACAAATAGAGAAAGCATCAAAATATAGAACTTTCAAGAAAACAATCGAAAAGCTTTGATTACAAACAAAGAAAACAATGAAAAAGTATTAACTACTTATCTTTTGACAATTCACCAACAACATCTTGAGATATGCCTTAACAGATCCGTTCCTCCAATAGACATGATCAACAACGGATAATAGCTTGAAACCTCAAAATAGATATGGCAAGTGATGCAGCAACTTTTTTTTATCTTTTAATAGTCTTATCTTTCTAATTTATTTTATTGAATCATTCCCACGATCTCTTGAGGATGTCCGTAAGGATTTAGAGAAGGAATGGGGGCAATTGAGCATCATTTCTATTTGCTATTTGCAAGATGTTTTTGTGATATTACCATGGTGAATATTTGATTTATTGGGTGTATGGAAGTTGTTTTAAGACAATTCGTGTAGCAATTGCATGGTAGGTATTTTATCTCTCTGTGTAACTGGTCTGAAATTTTTTAAATGCAACCCCACCATATATGTTAAACAAAGTTTCTGTACGTTTGGTATGAACAAGAATATTCTTTGTATGTCAAGTCAAATTCCACACAATGGATACAAAGTCACCTTTTTCATTAATACCCTGGTGAATAGTATTTGTTTGCTACATCAAAAAGGGATTGTTAAAAATGTGAAGTCTCCAAGCAAAGCAAAAGAAAAATCATCAACAATTAACAACATCAAATTTCTATCCATGATCGAATATTTTTTCTAACCAACATCCACCCTACATCACAATATCATTAGTACCATATCCATCCTACATCCACAATGGACCATCAATAAATATCATGATGATAATAAAGCAATGAAACATCATGTATCATGTATAAGGCATACATCCATCATATATCAAAATCCATCATATACATAATAAAACATCATGTCATAACAATATATCAATCATCCATCCATCCACATCATATGCATACATCAGAAAAATACAAAAAAACATGTATAATCATACATTGTCATCCATAAATCATCACATAAACATATAATGAAGCTGAATTGAAGCATGTATATCTCATATATATCATCATAAAAAAAAGGAGAATGCCATAGTACATCATCATCAATGAAACATGTGTGATAGGATAATAAAAAAATATACATATATATAAGGCCTCAGTTGGGTCGATGAATATATATACAAAATCGTGTCTATAATATAAGTCTCTAAATAGTAAACATCATAAAGATCAAGTAAGAAACGAACTGCTACCTGACCAAAGGAGGAGGACTCTAAGGATTGGGCTGTGGATTAGGCTGTCTAACTGAGTGTCTACTTGAATCGAAACCTATTACAACATTGGGCTCTCCAAATTGTGGACATCGTTGTGCTCTGGAAATAGAGGCCTCATATAGGGTATGATAATATGTCGCCTTCTATAGCAACTAATCTCACTCAGCTCGTAGAATATCTCGCTCTATCCTAAGACTATCCCTCTCAGTGGTAATGACCTACAATTGTGTCTTAGCAACTAAAAAATATTAGTGTCTCTCTCTATCCTGAAGTGCTCTCTCTCCTACCAAGTTGTGTCTTGCTCTAGAATGAGTGTAACAATCTATGCCTCTGTGGCTTGTCGCTGTAATATCTCAACATCCCTCGCAACTATCATCTACGCTAGATGTACACCTCCATCTCCAGGTGGTGGAGGAGGACCTGGAACTTGTCCCTAATCCACTTGCATCAGATCATCCTTTGCACCATCCTACCTCACCCTAGCAAGCTTCTCTGCAATGATCTCCACACGTTGCCTCTCTCCATGATGACTTGTAATGATTGCTCTACCCATTGCGGGAACACCGACATGATTTGTGAATCTCAAAGAAATGTGTCATGCCCACCACTAATCATAATCAACTGTAGTACCAGGATTGGCTAAACCCACTGGACAACCCCATGTGAATGGGGAAAGAGCTCTAAACACAACAACAACAATATTTTGATTGACTTGTAGACCCCAGACACAAACCTCTCTAGTGTTCTGACCAAACTAAGCCTCACAAACATCTAGAAATTGACCCTGTCTCTCTCCAAACTTCCTACAAACCCTGTCAAGAAGATATCTCTCCAAAAGAAAGTGCTTTCAACCAATCAACCATCTAGTTTTCTTGTAGTATACCAACTACTCCTAATCATCAAGCCATGCCTCACAATCTATATATGGTCTCCATACAAAACTTGGCATATCATCGAATACACAACGCCAATAGGAAAGCTATCTAGGTAATGTATAATGTAGGAAATCTCCATAACGATAAGAATATGGATCCCTAATAGTACAATCCAATATAACATCAAGTTGCATAACTGAGATGTGCTCTTAGGCCCATACATGAAGAAGAGAGACACCGATATAAATAGATTTCCCACCATGATATGCAACCTCATGCATATCTATGTACAAGTGGGCAAGGAGACATGGAACCCATGCATATTTAGTCATGTGCTCAAACATCTGCTCGATACACACACCCCACCCAATAGGAAACTGTCGACCCCGCCTATCAGGAACAACAAGCCCAATAACCAAACCATAGAGAACAAGTGAAATAGGATCAACATTTCCCACAAAATCTGATAAGTCTATCTTAGTCTGCCGAACTTCCACACATCTCACTCCAAGAATGTGGAAAATAGCATGGGTACCCCATCAAACAAAATATGTAATGAGCTCTCCATGAATGGGTATGTGGAGGATCCTCCACACATCCTCTAGGGTAACACTCGCCTCCCTAGTAGGTAAATAGAAGGATGAGGTCTCTGAATACCACCTCTCCACAAGCGCAGTCATCATTGCACTATGACATCTGATGGTGGGAATATAGCATATGTGCTGCAACCCGAAAACATCTAAAACATCTCACTCTAAAACATCAAAATCGGCGATCAAATCAAACAGATCATGTGGTTGTCGCTCCCTTGATTGGAGCGGATTAAGAATCACCTACAAGAATTCAATCCACGATGTTAAGGATTTGCTATGAAAACACAAAATGAACCTAAAATAATGAACAAAATGAATTAGGATTCTAGAATTTTCAAAAGCGAGAGAAAAAGGAAAATGCGAGAATTTTTTTTGCAAAAGTGAATTGCAAAGGCACAAATTTCAAAAGCATAAATATTTTTCAAAATTGAAAAATCATCACAAGAGTGAATGAAATGAGAAAAAAAAGTGAAAAGTGCAAAAGAATTAGGTCAAATGCACAAATTGGGAGCAAGTGCGAGCAAAAAAAAGTGAAAAGGAAAAAAGAAAAAGCAAAGAATTAGGTCAAATGCACAAATTGGGAGCAAGTGCGAGCAAAAATATCAAAAGTGAGCTATTTACACAAGTCAAAAGCACTAAAACCAATTCAAAAGCATAAAATTCCTAAAACTAGCACACTTGCCTAATTTCTCTTTGGACATTAATTACACAAATTTGAAAAGAAAAAAATGAAAAATGAAAGAGTACATATGGGGGCACTGATGCCTACAGGCCATCCAAACTCATGAACCGTGTTTGCATGATGTGGGGCTCCCCGAATCTTCAACAATCGACAAAATGAGGAAACCAGAGGCAAGAACTCTCTATTGGCAGAAAATGCAAATGAGGTAATTAGAACCCTAATTTCCTATTTTAACCCCCATAAAAACATTAATTTTTTCTTAAGAAACCTTCCTAGGTTAAAATTAGGAGCTCCAAGGAACATTTGAACAAACAACGAAAGACCTATAGGCTTATTTTTTTCCCTCTACGTATTGGAAATGAAATGAAATAGTATTGTGAACCTGACCTCAAAATTGATATTTTTGGCCCACCTCTTGAGGGGAAAACCCAGAGTCCTACCATCATTTCGCTGATTGTTGACGCATAATGGTACATATAATTTTTTTCAAAACTTGATCTTAACATCAAAAATCATTGAAACAAAGAAACCAATACTTTGTCTGAAAGAGGGGCAAAATGTAGACATGTGAAATTGACTTAACACTTAACACATGTCCTAAATGAAATCTTCACATCATCAACATTATCATCATTGAATATCATTGCATTTCATATCAAAATCATCAAAAGCATCAAAAACCCTAATTTCCTCTATTAATTGAATAATACTACATTATTTAATTAATTTACTTTTTCACCATTTTTGACTAATTAAATAAATTTCATTTATTTAATAAAGTCCTAATCTAACATTATTCTTTTTGATTAATTAAATAATGTCAATTATTTAATTATTTCACTAATTAAATTCATTCCTCTAAGTTAATTAAATTATTAAAAACTTAATAATTTAATTATGTCACTTTCCCCCAAAATTTGAATAATCAAATTTAATTATTCAAATCATCATCAAAAATCAAATCAAACAAATACAAATTTGTTTACAAAAGTCAAACTTGATTTACATGTTCAACTCTAAAATGATTAATTAATTATCCTCACCCATTTTCATGATTGAGTAAATTACAAACCACCAATTTCTCATTCTGATTGCCTGACTGATCCATCTATTTCTTGATAGATCAATCTATTCTTCAATTCCATAGATTATTCAATCTATTACTTCAATCTCACTGAATACTCAAAATGATTTCTTCAAGTATAGTAATTACGTAATCAAAATGCATAAATTATGCCCATCTAAATCCTATCAACATCTTTCAACCATCGATCAAGATATTCTTCTATGCGATCCCAAGCGTTCATTTGAAATCACAAATTCTATATAACAAACCTCTTTCCTCTCAAAAAAGGATCAGAGAATCAACCTATTTTATACAATGAAGTAATTCCAAGATCTTAATCGACATTGGACAAAGCTTCAACACATGCACGTTCTTCAAAGCTTTTGCATACAACAATGGAGGCTTCATATTGATATGAACGACCCAACATCTTCGAAAATACACTCCGACATAGGATGGTAAAAGCTATTTCATTTTGAATTCATTGTTATTGCTTTTTGTCAATTTTGTTCTCGAATTCTTAGTTTTATAGTTTCATTTCATGAGTAATGGACATAGATCTTGATTCTTGTTTTGAATTAGATTAGGTTTGATTCATTACATTTATTTTGTTTAACACCATCAATTTTTCCCTTACATAATAAGAATGAATACTCTCATTAGGCACAAACATTGATGTTCAGAAGGATGAGATACTCAAGAGAAGGTAAGTGTTGGTATATGGAGCCTAATCAGACTTGGACGTTAAATTTTCCCCACTTTTATTGGCATGGTTTCCCCCCAAATTATTTAACAGGGGTTTGGGGGCAACACCCTCGAAACCTCTCACAATTTTTATTATTTTATAAAGGCATCAGGTGTTATTCTTTTCTATTGGATGACATAAAAAATTGTATTTTGTAACTGACATAAGTCTTGATAAAAGGCTAAGGGTTAGGGTTTTCGTGGACATTGTATTGTAGCATTTGCAACAGTAATGAGTTGCAAGGATTACTCATTGTAATTGGTTCTATTTACTAGAGAATAATATTGGACTCTCTGTTGGTGGATCTAGCCCAAGTTTGGGTGAACCACGTTAAATATTGTAGCTCATTGTTATTATTTCTATTTTTTTCATTCCTCTGTTTAATCTTTATTTGCATTTAATTGATATTTTTGTAAGGAAAGCTCGATGCGGAAACAACTCTCCTAACATCAAAACCTCAGGGAAGAATGCAAAGACACTTTTAAATTTTACAATTATAGTCAAATTAAGATGCACTTGAAAGCAATAACAGAAACTGAGTATTTGACAAACACATATGAACACCAGATATACATGGGAAAACCCTTACGGGAGAAAAACCCACCACACCAAGGGAAATCACTTTGTATTACAGTAATGGAGATTACATACAAATATAAGACTTATCTTTCTGATGTCATATTTCAGCAACATTCACCATGAACAACCTTGTTACAAAACATTCACGTTATAGTCTTCACAGAATAGAATTCATCCACTGATCATACAATCACACAACAATCCGTCGATCCTTCCAAATCATCACAAACTACGATCACAGAGTATAACCATGTCACCCCTGTTTGTTGAGCTTCCTCTTAGTAACGACCGCAACAGTCCAACTGCTAGTGGTTCCCATTTGGCTCCTCTTATTGGTCCACGAGATGCCACATAGGAAAGTCAAATGGTCAAAGGAACATTCAACTGAGTTCGCATGTCGGTGAGACACAAGAAGTGTCTTCCCGATGCTCAACAGTTCCATATTGATATCGGCATAAGCCCCAATAGTCGGCAAGATGTTATAGTGAAGGCCACAAGTCATACCGAAACCACCGACATCCATTGCATTCCTATCAGCAAGAGATTTCTCATCGGCAAGACTCATACCGATGCTCACAAGTCACAACGACCTCAGTTTTCCTTTCAGCAAGACTATCACTCTTCGGTGAGACTACATATCGATATCCTAAGTCACACTGAAGAGTCATTCTATTGGCAAGACATACCGCTCTCGCCAGGACCTCATGCCGAGCCTTCAAGTTAATCTGAGTGCATCGACCAGTCAGCGAGACTCATCGCTTTCGCTAGGACTTCATACCAAGGTCCTAATTCATACCGAAACATTAACATTTCCATCGACACCCATCTATCGCTAAGACATTCAACTATTTCCAAAAGGTTTCATCGAGATCTCTTCTGTTACTCTGAAGCCATACTACTATCGACAAGACCCCACAAGTCGGTGAGACGTCATACCAAAAGAAAAAGCTTCCACCGAATGGTCTACCACTTTCACCGAGAGGTCAAAGCGAACATCCCATGTCACCCCGAGTGTCACATACTATCAGCGAGACTCACCATCGGTCACCAAGACTTCATACCAAAGTCTATGAGTCATCGCGAAGACCCCAAGTGTATTCCCATTGACGAGACCTTCCATTGTCACTGGGACTTCATACCGAGACATTCATGTTACCCCGATGATCATCAACAAGACAAACACATGTCGCCAAGAGTTCATAGCGAAGTCACATGTCACACCGAAGACTCCAATGTGTAACCGTTCAGCAAGACTTCTACAAGGTCACAACGACCTATACAAAACATAAGGCTACAAATTTTCTCATCGGCCAGACATAGAATATGTCACACCGACTTGGCTCCAATAGAGATTTCAGCCTGTGGGATTGAGACATATATTTCCAACAATCTCCCCTTGCGAAGATCACCAGGCACCTCGAGCACAACAAAATTCGACATTCATGGGCGGGGCCCATCGGTTGGCACACCACACGAACTTATCGTGCTCAGCGGCCGTCAATGCATCGCAACATTCTCCAGTATCAACCTTTTCCAAACTAACCTTTCCATCCTCCACCATATCTCGTACAAAGTGGTACTATACATCTATATGTTTAGATCTGGCATGGAAAGTAGGATTCTTTGCTAGAAAAATTGCACTCTGACTGTCACAAAAATAGTTATTTTCCCTACATCAAAACCAATGTTAGAACACAAACGTTTTAACTAGACTGCTTCTTTACAAGCATGTGTAGCTACCATGTATTCAACCTCTATAGTGGACAAAGGGACTACAACTGCTTGCCTCATCGACTCAACGCCACCATTCATCATTAAAATATATCCACTGGTGGATCTTTTGCTATCAATGTCCCCTGCCCAATCAGAATCCACATAGCCTCGAATCCTGAGAATCCTCTGTGATTCAACTAAGCTACCATGGTAACACAATGCATATTTAGAAGTGCCCTTCAAATATCTAAATACTCTTTTCATAGCATCCCAATGTGATCTTCCAGGATTATCCATAAATCGACTAAGTACTCCTTTGCTTGGGAAATGTCCCCAACCTTCGCCACCGGACATTGCATACATTAGACTACCAAGCGCACTAGCATAAGGTACACTGGTCATGTCCTCCATCTCAGTAGGATATTTTGGATAGTCTTCAATAGAAAGCTTCATTCCCTGCAAAACTAGAACAACTAACTTCTTGCAATCAGTCATACAAAATCTCTCTAGAACAGTCATGATGTACTTACTCTGAATGAGCCAAAGTTTTCTATTTTTTCTATCCCTAGTTATTTCCATTCCAAAAATGTACCCTGCTACACTAAGATCTTTCATCTCGAACTTTGCAGACAACTGAGACTTAAGATCATAAATCATCAACTTACTATTGCCTATGAACAACATATCGTAACATAGAAGCGGTAATAAGGAGCAGTCACTTTTCGGCTTTGTAATAAGACACAATGATCAAATTTTGATCTTAAAATCGAACAATACAAAGTATCAAGATTTTTGAGTACCACATTTAGGTATTTGCTTTAACCCATCATAGACTTCTTTAACTTGCAAACTAGTTTCTCTTACCTTTCTCCACAAAGTGCTTCGGTACGGGACATGTAGATCTCTTCTTCAAGATCACCATGAAGAAATGTTGTCTTCACATCCATCTATTCAACCTCCTAAGTCATCTGTTGCTGCGTAATGACAAAGAAATCCTGCTAGATGTCGGCAGCTCACAGGGAGAAAAAATTTCCCATAATCAATTCCCTCTACAGGAATAACCATATAACCAACCTCATGCTTATATTTTCCCACACACTGCCATCTAGACCAATCTTCTTTTTAAATACCCATTTGCAGCCAACAACTTTTCTGCCTTTAGGCAAGGGCACCAAACTCCAAGTTTCATTCTTTTCTAATGATGCCATTTCTTCATTCATGGCTTCCAACCAAGAGTTTGAATCAGACATTCGAAATGCCTCTTTCACAGTCCTAGGCTCATCAGTGCTAGAAAGTAAAGCATAGGAACGAGTAGAATCTATCAAAGAAAGCCCGTACCTATCAGGTTGCTTTCTTTCATGAGTTGACCTCCTCACTTGCTGAGGCTGAGGTTCTTCTTCTTCTTTAGAACTTTCAGAACTGCTTGAGCTCTCCTTAGTTTTGGGTACATTTTGAATTTTCAATTCCTCTTTCTCTGGTGTAGGAGGAATTACAACATCCTTAATGTTTTCTAACTTTGTCTCTGACTGCAGATCCAAGGTAGAAGGCTTCAGCTCATGAAAGATTACACTTCTACTGTATACAACCTTATCCGTATCTGGATTCCAAAGCTTGTATCCTTTTATGCCAGCACTATAGCCAATAAAAATACATTTGACAGCCTTGTTCTCCAATATAGATCTTTTCTTATATGACACATAAGCATATGCCTCATAGCCAAAAAACACAAATATGTCTTAAAGAGGGCTTCTTACCAGACCATGCTTCCAAAGGTGTTTTCTCAACAAGAGCAGAATTTGGAGAACGGTTAATCAAGTAACATGCAATAGCAACAACCTTAGCCCAAAACTTCTCCTCCAAGCCAACACTACTTAGCATACTCCGTGCTCTCTCCATCACTATCCTATTGAACCTTTCTGCAACTCCATTCTACTATGGAGTATAAGGTGTAGTCTTATGTCTTTTAATCCCATGGTCTTTACAATACCTCTCAAAATCATCAGAACAAAATTCACCACCATTACCAGTCCTTAAGCATTTAATTTTTCTTCCAGTCTGATTTTCTACAAGGTTCTTAAATTCCTTAAACCGATTGAATACTTCTAATTTACTTTTCAAAAAATAAACAAATGTTCTTCTTGAATAATCATCAATGAACAATACATAGTACCTTGACTTAGATAGAGAAGGAATATTCACAGGACCAAATACATCAGAATGAATATAATCTAGCAAACCAAAAGATTTATGAGGACTGGAATAAAATGAAACACGGTGTTGTTTTCCATATATACAATGTTCACAGAATTCAAAATCAAGGTTACAATCTTCAAGCTCCTCAACCAGGTTTTTATTCTTCAAGGTTTTTAAACCTTTCTCTCCTATGTGGCCTAGCCTATGATGGTAGAGCATAGTCTTTTCTGTTGGAAGTTTAACTTCCATAGAGTTTACAGAATCAAGAATTTTTACATTCTTTTCTCCATGAGTAGCTTTATGTGACTTTACAGAGACACTATTACATTGAACAACATGTGCATCCAGCTTGTACAAGGTACCAATACGAGCACCCCTTGCTAGCACCATTGAGCCTCTAGTCATCTTGCAACCATTTCCAGAGAACGTGACTTGCACTCCAATATCATTTAGCTTACTGACAGACAATAGATTTTGAGCCAGACCTGGTATATGCATAACATCCTTGATTCCCTTCACTCTTCCATTAGGGAATTGGATTATGACTCTTCCACGACCAACAATCTCCAAAGTTGAATCACTTGCCAAGTACACCTTTCCACCATCATATTCTTCATACTTCGTAAACCAGTCTCTATGAGATGTCATGTGAAAAGATGCTTTGGAATCAATCAACCAGACATCATCTGATGCCTGTGTAGCCAAGGCTGCAATGAAGGTGTTTGCATCACTATGAGAAGAGTCATTGTCAGAAGAATACTTCTTCTTCTTGTTCTCCTCTTTACAATCCTTTCAAACATGACCAGGTTGCCCACAATTCCAATACTTCACCTTGGACTTCTTGCCAGGAGACTTTGATCTCCCCTCTGATTTTGATTTTGATTTCTTGCCTTCTTCTTGCCTTTCTCTTTCGATCTACCTCTAAAAAAAAGAGCCTCCTTCGCCATCTCAGAAGATTTCCTTCCCATTTCTTCTGATAACAAAGAAACAACAACATCTTCCATCTTGAAACTGGATGTTGTACTCCCAATAGCCATCACAAGGAGAACCCATGAATCTGGCAAAGAACACAATATCAGCATACAACGATCCTCTTCATCAATCTTCACACCAACAGATGTTAACTATGCAATCAACATATTGAATGCGTTCAAATGATCAACAATAGACCCTCCTTCCTGCATTCTCAAAGTGTACAACTTCTTCCTCAGGAACAGTTTATTCACCAAAGACTTCCCCTGATAAATAGATGCTAGTCTCTTCCACAAGGAAGATGTAGTCTTCTCTTCATGCACATTCAGAAGAACAGAGTCTACTAAACAGAGCCTTATCAGCCCCTTAGACTTTCTATCTGCAAGGTCCCAATCTTCTTGCTTCAAGCCTATAGGCTTCGCTCTAGACATATCAATCCAAAGATTATGATCAACCAATAGATCTTCCATCTTAAGTTTCCACAACTCATAATTGTTGCCATTGAATTTCTCTATTTCAATCTTTCCTGATGTGCTAGCCATCTCAATCTGTAATTCGAATTACCAAACTTCTACAGGACTCCCACTGAACAGAATTGACTCAAAAGACCCAATGTACCCACAAGGATAACACAACTGGCTAGGCTTTGATACCACTTGTAAGGAAAGCTAGATGCAAAAACAACTCTCCTAACGTCAAAACCTCAGGGAAGAATGCAGAGACACTTTTAAATTTTACAATTATAGTCAAATTAAGATGAACTTGAAAGCAATAACAGAAACAGAGTATTTGACAAACACATATGAACACCAGATATACGTGGGAAAACCCTTACGAGAGAAAAACCCACCACACCAAGAGAAATCACTTTGTATTACAGTAATGGAGATTACATACAAATATCAGACTTATCTTTTTGATGTCACATTTCAGCAACATTCACTATGAACAACCTTGTTACAGAACATTCACGTTACAGTCTTCACATAATAGAATTCATCCACTGATCATACAATCACACAACAATCTGTCGATCCTTCCAACTCATCACAAACTACGATCACAGAGTATAACCATGTCGTCCCTATCTGTCGAGCTTCATCTCAGTAACGGCCACAACAGTCCAACTGCTAGTGGTTCCCATTCGGCTCCTCTTATTGGTCCATGAGACGCCACATAGGAAAGTCAAACGGTCAAAGGAACATTCAACTGAGTTTGCATGTCGGTGAGACACAAGAAGTGTCTCCCCGATGCTCAACAGTTCCATATCGATATCTGCATAAGCCCCAATAGTCAACAAGATGTTATAGTGAAGGCCACAAGTCATACCAAAACCATCGACATCCATTGCATTCCTATTGGCAAGAGATTTCTCATCGGCAAGACTCATATCGATGCTCACAAGTCACAACGACTTCAGTTTTCCTTTCGGCAAGACTATCGCTCTTTGGTGAGACCACATATCGATATCCTAAGTCACACCGAAGAGTCATTCTGTCAACAAGACATACCGCTCTCGCCAGGACCTCACGCCGAGCCTTCAAGTTAATCCGAGTGCATCCACCAGTTGGTGAGACTCATTGCTTTTGCTAGGACTTCATACCGAGGTCCTAAGTCATACCGAAACATTAGCATTTCCATCAGCACCCATCTATCGCTAAGACATTCAACTGTCGCCAAGAGGTTTCATCGAGATCTCTTATGTTACTCTGAAGCCATACTACTCTCGGCAAGACCCCACGAGTCGGTGAGATGTCATACCAAAAGACAAAGCTTCCACCGAATGGTCTACCGCTTTTGCCGAGAGGTCATAGCGAACATCCCATGTCACCCCGAGTGTCACATACTATCGACAAGACTCACCATTGATCGCCAAGACTTCATACCGAAGTCTTTGAGTCACCGCGAAGACCCCAAGTGTATTACCGTAGGTGAGACCTTTCATTGTTGCTGGGACTTCATACCGAGACATTCATGTTACCCTGATGAGCATCGGCAAGAAAAACACATGTCGCCAGGAGTTCATAGCAAAGTCACATGTCACACCGAAGACTCCAATGTGTAACTGTTCAACAAGACTTCTGCAGGGTCATAGCGACCTGTACAAAACATAAGGCTACAAATCTACTCGTTGGACAAACATAGAATATGTCACATCGACTTGGCTCCAATAGAGGTTTCAGCTTGTGGGATTGAGACATATATTTCCAACAATTTTCTATATGCAATTCCTAGCAGTAAGGTATTGGTTAAGTAGATTCAGGTATGCATCAAATCACCCATGTAATGCATCCAACTAGAAAGTACCAAAAATCCTTGAGAAAGCATGACTTCTATGCTCATATCAAGCCTATACAAGTGCTCTAGATATACCGATGAATCATTATCTTGGGTTTTGTTAATTACCCCATGAAATGTTTGTTATTGCTTATTAAGAAAATTCCCACATAAGATATAATTGGGCCACTTTGGACCCCAAAATTATTTTGGGAGCCACTCCCCTATGACTCTC
>VDFB02058242.1:715477210-715719183 GCA_007258455.2 Sequoia sempervirens | reverse complement strand
CAACATGATATGTCATACAACAACTATTCCAATAATGTAAAAAGGACATACATGATAAATTAACCTGTTATCTATTAAGTAACTACAAGAAGATCAATTCTCATAAGGAAATTACTTTCAAATTCATCCTTGAAAATAGATACTTTTGTAACTTATCTAAACACAAATAAAAGTATATCAATAGAGAAATATATATCATATTATCTAGTAGCTAACCTTATAATAAGGGTGATATTTATACCCTACTCCAGGTTTTAATCCAAGCCTACTAAACTTTCTTTTATTTAATAATCACTAAATAACCACCTTTTATGAACACTCATAGGTACGTGAATGTGGTATAAGAAGTTAGATATATCCTAACTTGGTTTTCAATATTCCTAAGTTAAAGAGTTTCGCTTCTAAATTTCAAACTTCGACTTTGGAATAAAATAAAATAAAAATACCCTATTACATCAAATATAATATGCACTGTTAAATTACTCTTTCAACAATAAACCTTCCAATGCATAACTCCAAATAAATTAACTATTCAATCTCTATATTTAAAGTATACTCATGTTCTACAAGAGACTAGAATTGAATGCCATTATCACTCAGAGATAACTATATTTTCAATCAATTGATGAAACCTCAATGCATGTACACATCCTAAGTTTTATTGTTGTTTCTCTTAATATTACTACCTCAATTTCATATTAACTTCAGCCATCTAAAAATCTTTGGCTCTATTCTTGTCATTTGTTGTTTGGTGTGGCAATTAATCTGATTCTCTATGACCTTGAAGTTCTTCCTCCTCGAAATTGTCAACGAGTCAATCATACACACACTCTATAATTTTTAAAACTCCAACCTCCTTTAGCACAAACAAGATCTGAATCTTGGTGGGGACATTGGCATTCCCCAATGCAATCAACGACAATATTGAAAAGTTATATTTATTTATTATCTAAGCAATCTCCTGAAATAATTAATTTGATCTGCTACTGTGACAATAACCGATAGACAATGACCAAAGAACACATTTTGTAGATGTAGACATATAGCAAACATAATTACAATGCAACGTAATATAGCCCTATTAATTAGAATTTCTAATCTCATAGAGTTTTTCTTCTATCTTGGAATTTCATCCATCTGGTTTGCTTTGCCTGATACGTGCTCAAAGCCATTCAAGGAATTGATTATGCAGGCTATAGCAACTCCAATTTCACTAGCTTGTCAATGTTTGAATGGCATAAAGAATCCATCCGACTTGTATAAACATCCTTACCCTTCTAAGCTCAGATGCGCCATTGTGGAAGGATGCGAATAGAATCAGAGAGATTTTCTAGTTTACTACACCTTTGCAAGTCTAACAGTTGCAGCTGTGACAGGTTGCCAAGTATATTAGAAAGTGAATATAGGAATTTGAAAGTATCGCCATCTTCTTGCATTTTTTTATTATTATTTTCAAGTGCTGCAACTGCGATAGACTGTCAGCAGAATCAAGCAGATTATTTAAACATTTAAACTTCCTAATATGTTCAAGCTCGCAGTTGAGACAGGATGACAAAGAAATTAGAGAGAATATTTAAATCTATACATCCTATCATGTTCAAGTGTTGCAACTGTAATAGGTTGTTAATGAAATTGAGGAGGTTGTTTAAACTGTAACTATATTTTAGTTCCAATTGTTGTGGTTGCAACAGAATCAAGGAGCAATTTCTAAGACCGTATATCTCTGTTGTGTAAGGTGCAATTTGAGAGCTTCCAAGATCAGATTTTCTAGCATAGTTGCTTGTCTATAAAATCCTGTGCAACACACAGCCTCGCACATTTGTTCTACTTTATTTGGATCCAGTTGGTCTACTAGTTTAAAGGTATATTATGGTAACACAAAGGTCAGTGTGGAACTAAGGCATAGATGGCATAGTGATCTGTTTGTCAAAATACCATTGATCTCATAGCAAGAAGGCACAAATTAACAAAGACACACATATATAAGTTAATATTTTAGTCCCAGCACAGCCTCCATGGTAATCTTGCTGCCAAAATCTCCTTTCAAAAAGACAATTTTACAGGGTTTTTTCCTCGAGAGTTAGCAATTGAAAGACTAAAACTAAGCAAAAGGAGGTGATTGAATCAACACTCCAATGGAAGCTTACGCAAATCCAAAACCCAGATGAGGGAGGGTGCGGCTAAAAGTCACATGTTTTGTTCATCCACAAGGATAAGAACCTAATATATGAGTGGCTAGTTATAAACATTCATCAAGGCATAAAGGCTTACGACCAAAGAGATGAAAGCGAATATCCATACTTATCTGAGGAATCTTGAATCTGAAATATTGTTGTAGATGATCGATCCCTGAAGTTGATCTCCTTCTTAACTTTCCCCTGCTCCCCCTCCATAATCCTCCAAGAGTTGTCTCTTCCCCCTGATTTATAAGCTTCCATGGTAATCTTGCCTCAAGGTCCGTCGTGCTCTCCCTGATGGACCAAATTATAGAGCTCCACAACTAAAGAGGGTTAGAAAAATTGTCTGTGTCTGCAATAGCATATTTCCCTTCTATCGGCCCGAGTCTCAATATTCTGCACGAAGTATGGTGCTGCAATCTTAGGAAGGTTGCTCCTCTCAATTGATCATCCTCCATATTAGCGTGAGAGATGAATCTTAGCTAGGCGTCGGCTAGAACAGTTCAAAATGCGCTATGACAATAGAATAAACACAAAATCATCCAGATTGAAAACTAGAGGGATTCAATGGAGCCCACAACTCTGTGGTGAAAGTATGCGAAAACCTCCTCCTCCCACACGATCCAGAATTGTTGCCTTTTTCCGTGGAATGGTTACAAAACTATTTCGACCTTCTTGCATGCCCTCACCATGCGCCTACCTATCCTCTCCTAGATAACTTCCACTCAAATGCAATTAATACTCCACTTCTTTTGTTCCCTCCATTTCCGAGAATCTTCTCCATTTTTTAATTTTCATTGATTTAACTACTATTTTAGTTTTGACTGAAACTCAACTTGCACTCTGTATGTTTTAATTTATTTTCTTTACTTTAATCTTATAATTCTTAATTCATTTTTTAATAATTCTCACATACTTGATCTACTAGTTTAATTTCTCCTATTGAATTATCATATCATTTATGATTTTATTCTTTAATTTAATTATACCTTTATTTCATTAACTAAAGCCTTCCATTTGCAAATTAAAACTTAAAAAACAATAATCAACCCAAATACAAAACACGACTTGACTCAAGAAGGAACAATTATACAAAAACAATCCAAACAACATACCAATCAATACTTGACTTCACAGCGGGTCGATAAGCAACTCAAGGACAACACAAATGGAGGGTCATTACAATTTACATGTTCATTTTCTCTTCTTGTAAATACTTCAAGACATGCATGCTTGATCAGTAGTTTATTGTAATTCAAAGTTGGAGAAAATTATAACCTAATGAATACTAAATCCCTAACACTTTATCATTATGAACTCATAACCACCTTGATGCTTTATCCATATTTTAATAATCTAAGTTTTATATATTCTAAAATCTTCTCCTTTATGTAGTGCCCCTCAGTTTGTTTTCTACTCCTAACAGTTACTTGGTTATATTTGGACATTTTGATACTTTTTTGATGATACTTGGATATCATGATACTTTGATGCACAATTATGATGACACATTTATATCTGATGTTTTATGCTTATACTATGCTTAGTAGATCAGTTTAATTATTTATGTGAGTTATCATGGACATGAGTATTATGTGATTGCTAGATGTATGTTCACATTATGATTTGATATATGTTTATTGTGTGTCGATGTATTGGTGAAGGGGAACAAGGTCACATCACTTGCTTGCGAGTTCCCTATGACGTTGCAATTTCCCCTTCACGATATGATTGATTGTTTTCCTATGTACATGTTCGACTATGTGGTCTACTGCGGGTTGCAGGTACTAGGCATCGACTCCACCTGAATTTCTAGGTTTGAGCATGCCTTATGCCCAATGGAGATAGTTGACTTGGAGATAGCATCAGATCGTCCCCCATGTTGAGCCATCATCCTTAACGAGGATGAGTGTCCATTTACCATTCCCTGTTGTGTGGTCAGTCTAAGTTGTCTTGTCGATGTTGATGCCATTCTGCTTCATGTTTTGCTTTGTAGTCAAGTATTTTGTGACTGTATGTTCATTGTGTAATGTACATGATTGTTCCTTTGTTTGATTATTTCATTAAAATAGAGATTATCATATTTTAAATGATTTGTATTAATTAAATAAAAGCGTATATATAATTGAAGTATCAATTAGATAAATTATTATAAAAGTAATTATTTGATTTTAATAAATTAAAAGTTATGGTTGAATATGGGAATTTAAAGAATAAATATATTAAATTATGATAATATGAAAACAAGTGGGAAATGAAGAATTAAATTAATAAATTAATATTTAATTATTCGATTCATTTGTGTGTAAATCACAAGATATGATTTAAAATTATAAAATAATAAGTTGAATAAATTGTGAATAGTGGGGAAAAATAAAAGAAAAATAAATTAATTAATTTTATGAAGTGGAATGTAGTTACAGATGGGGAAATAAATAAAGTAGTGGGAATTAACTTATAGAGGGGATTTTGGATTATTTTCCAAGGGAAAAAAGACTAATTTTGCATTTTGTGTGCGGGAGTTTCTTGTTCTTGGAGTTGATTCTTTGGATTCTTGAAAATATTTCTTAGGGGGTTCTTGAGTTGGATTATTGGAGAATTTGTTGGGGCTTTTGGAGAATTGGAAATCTACAGCTTGGAACTTCGAACTGACATCAACTCTTTTCCCAATCATTCGAGTGATTCTAGGTTCTTTTCTTGAGAAATCTTCTTCTCTGTTTTAGAATAAATGATTGGTCTTGAATACTGTTTGAAACCAAAATATGTCTGTAATTATTGAGTTTGAATGGAAACAATCAATATTTGTATTATCTAGAATCAATTCAACTTCCCCAGTAATAGCTTCATACTCAACCTGAAATCCTTTTATTCCACATATTATTCCAATTGGTCTTGTTTTGTAAAATCTTCCCTTTGACAGTAGACAAATGTGCCTCATGCTATAATTTGATTTCTAAAGTTGCTTGACTTTGCTTGGGCTACAGATATCATATTACTCAGGCCGTTTTTATTTGTTTTCAAAACTATTTCATAATTTCTTTGGCTGAGACAATAATCTTCTTTATCGCCTCTCCCAAACCACAAATTAAGCTAAGTTTTTGATGTTAGGGTATTGCTTGAGAAATTACTAATATAGAGATATATGTGGTTTCACATAGTCAACCTTTGTGGTGAGACACCACCTCATTTTAATGTAACCATTTGAAATACCAACGCTGCTTCATGGTGTGCCCAACAAACTTATCCTTTGATCCTTCTATAGAATTTGTTGGCAGGCATGCAATCCTTGAATTAACCCTAGTTAGAGAATAATGAATGTTAGAGTTAAACTCTAGCTTGTAAATTTAAAGTGTTGCGAACTTGGAGGTTACTATCGATTGTATTTAAAGATTATCTGATGCATTCTAAGGCCGATGACTCCAAGAGTATCAATTTGCTACTTTATATTTGATTATCATATGCCTATTTCTTACATGGCGTTCCCCTCTGTTGGATGTTGAGGATATGATTGCTGATATGTGGTTGTCATTGATGTCAACACTATTAGCATTTGGTGTATTAAAGGCTCTATATGTTGAGGATATTGAGAAAATTATAAAAGTGTTCTAGGTTCCTAATGGAACTGTGTAGGTCAAGAAGGTGTTTTGTTCTTTACGTTGAAGATTATCTGGTGTAGATTAAATGGTTTATTGTTGAGTGTTTCTAGATCATCTACCAAAAGTTTCAGAGGTCTGCATGAAGTTTTGATTGTGTTGTGGTTTGATAGTGTTTTTGTGGTCTCTATCAGTGTTCCTGAAAGAATTTTGTGTAATTTTGTTAATCTTAGTTATTGTGGATACTTATCTGTTGTTTCTTGGTGTTCTTAGATGTCTCTAGATCATTCTATATCTTTTTTGTACGTCCACATTATTCAGAGAGCTTGTGGTTGAAGATATTTTCTTGCGCATGTTCGGTTTTTCATGTCCCTAGTCGACATGTTGGTGGTAGCGTGTTGCAGATCTTTGTGGTGAATTTAATTAAAATCTTTTTGTGTTGGAGATGTTAGTTTGGGTCTCCACTATGTTGTGGCCAACCTTGATGGATTCGTATTAAAAATTTATTTATAAATTTGGGCTGACATTGGAAATATGTTTTATTTTTCCTAGCTGACTAAGTTGTGATGAAATCTCATATAGCAGATATATAAGAGTGATTGTTTAAGAAAATTTATTGTGTGCACAAGTGCGAATGTATGCCAGAGAAAGTGTAGATGTGCGAATAGTGTTCTAATAATTTGATAGCAGAGCAAAGTGTGAAGAAGATTGAGAGAAGAGTGAAGGTTTTTTGTGCTTAATTGGAACTGTAATTAGGCTTGTGTAGAAGCTATTCTTTCAGTTCATACTTTGTGGATCTAATCCATATTTATGTATTGTTGGACAGTGAGTCCTCTTTTGTATTTGATCAGTGAGCTCTAGGCAGTGTGCATTCCCCTTATTATTTCTCATTATACTTTTAACAGGGTATAATCTTGTGGACTGACATCCACCATGGTTTTTCCCCTAATAGGGTTTCCACATAAAAAATCTTGGTGTTATTTGTCTCACTGATGTGTTAATTGTTTGTGGTTAATTTCTTATTCATCAGATCTGAGATTAAGTTAAGTTAAGTAAGAAAATTTTAAGTTTCTGTCACAACTGATTCACCCCCCCTCTCAGTTGTGTGTCCTTGTTCTTCCAACAATTGGTATCAGAGCAGGTTCCTTTGAAGAAGTTTAAAATCTTGAGGTGATTTGGGATGGAAACATTCAAGAAGGATAGTTTGAGATTTGATGGCACTAACTACTCACTATGGAAAGTTAGGATGCAATGTCATGTAAGATGTATTGGTGAAGCTTTCTGGAAGATTACAAAAGATCCATATGTTATTCCTTAGAATGGTCCCTCCACTGCTGATGAGATCAAAGATGTTGAAAATAATATTAGGGCTATTGAAGCTTTGGTGAGTGCTCTGATAGATTCAGAGATGGCTAATGTGATAGGGTTGTAGAAAGCTCATGAGATTTGGATGAAGTTGGAAACTTTGTATGAAGGAGTTGCTTAGTTGAAGATGGATAAACTGCAAAGCTTGAAAGGAAAGTATGAGAATTTGAAGATGGGTGAAGATGATAATATCAAGTTTCTTTTATGAAGAGAGTAGATGAGATAGTGATGGGTATTAGATGTGTTGGTGGTTTTGTGGATGAAGATGAAATTGTAGCTAAGATACTCAAATCCTTGCCTCCATCCTACAAAGTGAAGCTCATGCTATTGGAGAAATCAGATCAGTAACAAAGATATCAAGAGACACGCTGGTTGGCAAGCTTGTTGCTTTTGAAATAAGTGAATTTGATGAATCTGCACCAAAGACTAAATCAACATTCAAGGCTATAGTATCTGGAAGTAGCAAGAAAAGATATGGTCTAAGAGAATGTTCCAGAAAAGTATCCAAGTATGATGAAGAACTGAAATAGCTTGAAGATAAAGAAAGAGAGGTAGAAGATTGGAAGTGTTAATTGTGAAACAAGAAGGCAGAGGAAAAGTTAAGTATGAAGATGTATTGCCTATTAAATGTTTCTCTTGCAGTAAAATAGGTCATTTTGCATCAAGGTGTCCTGAAAGAGTTCCTAGATCTAAGCCTAAGAAGTCTAGATTCCAAAAGAGATGTTACTTTGCTGAAGAAGCGGTGACTGATGATGAGTTTGATAAAGATAATGGAAATGAAGATGAATGGGTTTTCATTGCTACCATTGAAGATAATTATGTGACTATTGAATCTACTAAAGATGAAAAGGCTCTTGCAGCTTGAGTTGAAGAAAAAGATGAGTGGGTCATTGATAGTGGATGCTCACATCATATGACCAGTGATAAAAGAAAATTTGAGAGTCTAGAGAAGTATGATGGTGGGGTTGTAAGATTAGGAGATAACAATGATGGTGTGATTTGTGGCAGAGGATCTATTTTCCTTGGTGATAAGGATAACACTAATGATGTTCTATATGTTGAAGGTTTGAAGCACAACTTGTTGAGTGTAGGAAAGATGGTGCACAAGGGATATGATCTTCAATTCAAAAATGGAAGATGCAAGATACAGGGAAGTTTCAGGAATATGATTGCTACTGGTAAACAGACAAAAGGCAATAGCTTTCACCTGACTACTGCTAGTGGGAGTTGTTTAATTGCTCAAGTAGATGAAAGTTGGCTATGGCATAGGAGATTGTGTCATGTAAATTTTGACAAAATTATCAAGATAAGTTCTACTCAAGCAGTAAGAGATCTACCTAAGTTAGTAAAGCCTACTAACACAATTTGCAAGGAATGTCAAATAGGTAAACAAAATAGTCTCTTTCCAAAGTAAACAATTTCATTCAAATAATTTGTTGGAGCTGCTACATACCAACCTTTGTGGTCCCTCCAGAGTTAGAAGTATTCATGGAGAAAGGTACTTTATGTTGATTATTGATGATTACTCTAGAATGATATGGGTTTCTTTCTTAAGAGAAAAACGTGAAGCATTTGAAAAGTTCAAAATTTTTAAGGCTATGGTAGAGAATGAGAAAGCTCTAAAAATCAAGTGCCTAAGATCTGACAGAGGTAGTGAGTTCACCTCCATGGAGTTCAAATATTTTTTTGAAGAGCATGGAATTAAGAGACAATTATCTGGTCCTCGAACCCCTGAACATAATGGAGTTGTAGAGAGAAAGAATATAAATTTTTTGGATGTTGTCAGAACAATGATGATGGAAGAAAATGTATCTCAGATGTACTGGAGTGAAGCAGTAAGCACTGTTGTGTATACTTTGAACCAGGTAAATGTTAATGGTAACTCTGGTAAGACCCCTTTCGAGTTATGGTTTGGTTACAAGCCTACTGTTAAATATTTCAAGATCTTTGGAAGTAGGTGTTATATCAGGAGAGATGATGATATAGGTAAGTTTGATTCAAGAAGCAATGAAGGGATTTTCCTAGGTTACTCCACTAAAAGCAAGGCATATCGGTGCTATAACAAAAGACTGAGAAAGATAGTTGAAAGTGCAAATGTCAGAGTTGATGAGGACTCTATCAAATCATCCAGATATTGTGAATATGATTCTGATGAAGACAATACTAGCAAAGGGAATAATTATTAGACATAGAATCTACTTTAGATTATTCCATATGTTCTAGTTAAGCAACCTCAATTTGTTCCGATAAATCAAGTCAGTCAGGAAGCACAAACAAGTGCAAGTGTAGAAGAGAAATAAGAAGAATCAGAAGGTCAAGAATGTCTCAAAACTCCAAGGTATGTAAGGCTAAATCATTCTGAAAATCAAATCATAGGAGATAAGAATAAAGGAGTGTAAACTAGAAGAAAGATTGCAGAAGAATATTGTCCGATTTCCAAGATTGAACCTAAAAATGTCACTGAATCTTGTCAAGATGAACACTGGTTGGAAGCTATGAAGGAAGAGCTGACACAAATAGAAAAGAATGACACATAGATACTGGTTCCCAAGCCTCAAGACAAAAATGTGATTGGTACTAAATGGGTGTTTAGGAACAAGCTGAATGAACAAGGTTTAGTGGTCTGGAATAAAGCAAGACTAGTATGTAAAGGGTATTCTCAAATGGAAGCTATTGATTTTGAAGAAACCTTTGCTCATGTTGCTAGAATTGAAGTTGTTAGATTATTTCTTGCTTATGCTTCATACAAGGATTACAAAGTCTATTAGATGGATGTGAAGTCAACATTTCTGAATGGAGAACTAGAAGAAGAAGTATACATTGAACAACTAGATGGATTTCAGCTAACTGACAAGGAAGATATGGTCTTTTGATTAAAGAAAGCTCTATATGGACTTAAGCAAGCCCCTAGAGCCTAGTACGCTAGATTGGACAAATATTTACTGAAGCTTGGATTCACTAAAGGTACTATTGATAGCAACTTGTACTTTAAATTAGATCATGATAAGGAGTTAATTATACAAGTTTTTGTTGATGGCATCATTTTTAGAGGAGATGACAATCTATGTATGAAGTTTGCTGATGAGATGAAGGATGAGTTTGAGATGAGTATGATTGGAGAGACGAAGTTCTTTCTAGGATTTTAAGTTACTCAGCTAGACAAGGGATTTTTCATATCTCAGTCCAAATATGTGAGAATTGTTGAAGAAGTTTGGAATGGATGATTCAAAACCTGTTGGTACTCCCATGGTAACCGGATGTAAGTTGACATAGAATGATGATTCTCCTAAGGTGAATAAAACTAGATATAGATCAATGATTGGTGGATTGCTCTATTTAACTCAGACTAGATCAGACATTATATATGCTATATGTACGGTTGCTAGATTTCAGGCTGATCGAAAAGAATCACATGTGACTATTCTTAAGAGAATCTTCAGATATCTGAAAGGAACAACTGACTTTGGACTTTGGTATCCAAAGGATGATGATCTCACTTTGAGTGCATATACTGATGCAGATTGGGCTAGAGATGTTGATGATAGGAAAAGTACTACTGGTGGTGTTTTCTTCCTAGGGAAGAAGTTGGTGTCCTCGTTGAGAAAAAAGAAGAATTCCATTTCTCTATCTACTGCTGAAGCAAAATACATTGTTGTTGCAAATAACTGTACTCAAGTGATATGGATGAAACAGATGTTGAAAGATATCATGGTGGTATATGAAGAACCTATTGACATATACTGTGACAATTCAAGTGCAATAAATATTTCAAAGAATCCAATACTACATTCCAAGACTAAACATATATCAATCAAGTGTCATTTCTTGAGGGAGAAAGTGAATGAGAAAGAAGTTAGATTGGAATATGTGTCTACCAAAGAACATATTGCAAATATATTTACTAAGCCATTGCTGAATGATACTTTTGAGTATCTCAGAGGAATGCTAGGGGTGATTACCCCTCCAGATAAGAACTAAAGATGCATTTTCTTGCATCAATTTGTGAGCTACATTGCTATATTCTGATCTGGATTTATGTTTTCGTGGCTACTACTTAGGGGGAGTAGTCAAATGTGCAGATATGTGGCTCAGAGAGTGTATTTGGAAAGTTCATGGTTACCTTTTCCATTGATGTCAAAGGGGGAGAAGTGCAATGTGAAAAATATTTCTAAGGAGAAGAGCCTTGTGGGGAGAAGCGCAGTTGAGAAGAAGAGTCAATGTGTTGGGTTGATGGCATTTTTCACATCGTGTGTTGCCATCAATGCCAAAGGGGGAGATTGTTGGATGTTGAGGATATGGTTTTTGATATGTGGTTGTCATTGATGTCAACACTATTATCATTTGGTGTATGAAAGGTTGTATATGTCGAGGATATTGAAAAAATTGTAAAAGGAAGTGTTCTAGGTTCCCAGTGGAACTGTGTAGGTCAAGAAGGCATTTTTTTCTTTATGTTGAAGATTAGTTGGTGTGGATTAAAGGGTTTATTGTTGAGTGTTTCTAGATCATCTACTAGAAGTTTCAAAGGTCCATGTGAAGTTTTGATTGTGTTGGGGTCTGACAGTGTTTCTATGGTCTCTGTCAGTGTTCCTTGAAGAAGTTTGTGTAATTTTGTTAATCTCAATTGTTGTGGATGCTTCTCTATTGTTTCTTGGTGTTCTCAGATGTCTCTAGATCTTTCTCTATCTTTGTGGTATGTCCACATTATTTGGAGAGCTTGTGGTTGAAGATATTTTCTTGTGCATGTTCGGTTTTTCATGTCCCTGGTCGACATGCTGGTGGTAGCATGTTGCGGATCTTCGTGGTGAATTTAATTAAAGTCTTTTTGTGTTGGAGATGTTATTTTGGGTCTCCACTATGTTGTGGCCGACCTTGGTGGATTCGTATTAAAACTTTATTTGTAAATTTGGGCCAACATTGCAAATATGTTTTATTTTTCCTGGGCAACTAAGTTGTGATGAAATCTCATGTAGTGGATATATAAGAGTGATTGTTTAAGCAAAGTTAGTGTGTGCATAAGTGTGAATGTATGCCAGAGAAAGTGCAGATGTGTGAATAGTGTTCTAATCATTCGATAGCAAAGAAAAGTGTGAAGAATATTGAGAGAAGAGTGAAGAAGGTTTTTTGTGCTTAATTGGAACTGTAATTAGGCTTGTGTAGAAGCTATTCTTTCAGTTCATACTCTGTGGATCTAATCCATATTTATGTATTGTTGGATAGTGAGTCCTCTTTTTTATTTGAGCAGTGTGCCTAAATTCATGTGCATTCCCTTTATTATTTCTCATTATACTTTTAACAGGGTATAATCTTGTGGACTGACATCCACTGTGGTTTTTCCCCTAATAGGGTTTCCATGTAAAAAATATTGGTGTTATATGTCTCACTAATGTGTTAATTTTTTGTGGTTAATTGCTTATTCATCAGATCTGAGATTAAGTTAAGTAAGAAAAGTTTAAGTTTTTGTCACAACTGATTCACCCCCCCTCTCAGTTGTGTGTCCTTGTTCTTCCAACAACCTCTTGTTTATTGCTTGTGCCTAAATCGTGCCTTGGTTTTGTACTATTTTGCTGTTAATTATTTGATCAATACTTTGACATGTATCATTGTGAGGAATAATAATCTATATTAAAATGCATACAAATATATATTTATTTGAGGGAAAATGCATAGTAAGGTACATGTAGGCCCTGCACTTCTAAATTCACTACCATTCATTGTTCATTGTAGGTGAGTTTTGATTATATCATAAATCACATTGCATTCCCTATTTCGTTCGTTGTCTAGAAATCTCATCTAGCCGCTGTGAAATTTTAGTGATACCGCCTGTTTTCCAATGTACTGTTATGTGCCTTACTCATGCAAAAGGATCATCCCCAATATGATTTGGTAGATCGATATTGTATATATATATATGTATATGTATATGTATATATATATGTATATGTATATGTATATGTATATGTATATATATACATATATGTATATGTATATATATAAATATATGTATATGTATATATATAAATATATGTATATGTATATATATATGTATATGTGTATATATATGTATATATATATATATAGGTATGTTGGTATAAATGTTTGATAAAAATAATATAGAATCCTTGCTGCATTTTAATTTAATATTTCGTTATCAGCACAATGTTAATCAATGTATAAAAATACATACATACATACAAATATATATGTGTGTGTGTGTGTGTGTGTGTGTGTGTGTGTGTGTGTGTGTGTGTGAGTGTATAGGTTTACATATTGATGTGTTATGTTTATTACAAAAGTATCTTGTTGCTTTTAAGTATTGAAATTATATAGATGAAATAAAGAAATATGTTATATGGAATTTGGATATATTGTAATCTTATAATTGAAAGATAGCATTTATGGAAAAAAATTAGATGATTAATTAGTAAACATGAAATGATTTCTTGCAAACCTATGTTAGATTCCATATTCTATTATTGTCTTGATTTTCTCGTATGAGACTAGAGAATGATTATTGATTAAGTATTGATTTGTGAGTTTTGATCAAACGGTTAAGTCTTCTTGTGAAGTGAATTGTAGGAGTCTTCCAAAGGCTAGAGGGGATTGTCTTCTTGATGAATTCTTGTTATTCTAGAGATGATTTTTGTGTATCAAATGTGTATATGATGGTTATTATTCTTGCACAATATATTCACCTATGTGGTTGGAACTTTTGGAACTTGTGAGCTGGAAGGGTTATGCCTCACCATGTTGTATTATTAATGAATTTTTTGATTGTGAAAGTTGTCTTTCCTCTTTGATTTCATTGGGTCTCCTAGTTTCTAGTAGGGGAGTGGCTCTCAATGGGGGTCGGTGCACAAAGCAGTGTCAGGGTAACCCATGTGGGAGTTTTGTAAATAAGTGATAACCTAAAATGAACTAGGGGGTTGGGTAGTAATAACACTAATCAAGTTAAGTGAATTCCTCACTCATGGCTCAAGTGCTCGTTTAGGCTTGAGATGAGTTGGGAAGGCCGGGCTGGCAAGACCATCTTCCTTGTCCTCATGAAAAGAAGATTGGTTCCGCATGTGTCACCCTATGGAGCTAGTGGCTAGTAGGAGACTACCAGGGTAACCCATGTCAGAACCATACGATGATACTCCCTCCTATGACAACCTAGTATTCCCTCGTATTTTGTTTCCCTTGGTGTTTTGTGCCTCTAGGAGTGGTGTACTATCATTTGATGTTGTACTATACTTTTTCTTTGATGTCATGTTAGCCCTTGTGTTGTCAAATGTCTTCTAATTGATGTTGTGGTGGTGAGACCCTTTCGCTATCTCCTAGCACGAGGGGTGGACCTTTGGGTTCCACATGGTTGGGTGGAATGTACATTGTACTCCATTGGGTTTCCTCTCTTGTTCATGTTCATGGTGATTTCTCTTGGATTTGAAGACTTCTGCACTTGTTTCCATTCATGTGGATTAGCATTCATGTATTGTACCATAATTCTATTATATTATGTATTATTCTCCTGATGTACTCTCCTCACATATTTATGAGGAGACATTGTTGTACAAATTTAATGATGTAATCTGATGTTAAACTCTCTAATGTAATGGATTTTGTTGACAATTTAATGATCCTTGATGTTATTATATTATTGATCATGTAATGGTTATCTCATATCAATTGATCTTGTAAATGTGATGGTTAAATGTGCTTTCTTATTGTAGATGGAATTTAATTAATGTAATGAATTTTAGATCTTGCTAGTTTAGCTAATGGGAATCAAGTAGTGTAGCTGTGGACCTTAGACGACTTAGGTTAGATTTGTGTTAACGTTTCATTTACAATCACGTGAATATTGCACTTTCAAAAAAAAAATTGTTATGTTTTAGGTGTTAGTGTGTTGTCCTCTATGGTCTCATGGCGGTACATTACACTTTATATGATATGTGTAGGTGCTTAACATATGGAAACTAGAGTAGAGGTCCAGCCTAATTTAGTTATTGGAGAAGAGGAGGCTGAAGCACACATGGTTGATGTTGGGGAGGAGACCCAAGCACAAACAATTGATGTTAGATAGGAAGCCCATACACACTTTGATGTTGGACAGGGGTTAGGATTTCTTCCTTCTCCTAATATCCATACTATGAATCTAATTAAAGAGGTGAAGAGAAATTTTTTATATAAAAATATAGACCATTTACTTGAAATGGATATAGAGAAATTTAAATTTTATGTTGAACAACCTACTCAAACTACTAAGAGGGCATTGACAAGAACTCCAAAGGAAATAATTGAGGCTTATTTCAAAAATCATGATACACTTGGTCAAGCCCAATTGTTATCAACATTTCTTCTTCATGATGACTTAAAAGGGCCATTACAATTGATTGGTGTAGATTTCACAAAAAAAGGAAAAGATGAGGCTTAGAAAAAGATATTGTTGAAAATGTTAAAAAAAGGTTTGGGTTCCATTGGGAAACAATCTCAATCGGTAGATAAGAACATTTCAAGAAGAGTGATGTTGAAATCTATTATAAGTCCACAAATGTCAAGAAATCATCAAATATCTTCACTTTCAAGTGAAATTTTCTTAAATAGAAAGACACTAACAAGATATGTGAAAAGGAGAAAGGTTTTGGTTGATACTATTGTAGAAGGAAATTGGGCATTAATGTGTAGGGATCCTTGTTTTGAAAATATTGAACATGGTGTTAGGAAATTGATCTCAAGTTTTTGGCATGATCATACTCTCCCCTCATAAAAAAAAGAGATGTTCTAAAACACAAGATTAGGCTAGATGATTTTTAACTACATACAAAAAATTGGTTAGACATAAGACAACATGAGATGTATGTGATGTTTTGTGATGAAAATCCTCATATAAATACTAGACAAACAATGTTTCAAATGTTAAGGACAAATTATGTGAAGGAAAACAAGGTTTTTGAATCTTGTTTTTGTTGTTGTTATCATATTGAATTTAATATTTACTATCAGGTGTTTCAAAAGATCAAAGAAGAAAGTGACGGTTCTAAAAATGCACCTCCTAAATGGGTAAGTCAATTCATAGCATCCATATTATGTGATAAATATGATGATGATGTAGATGGTCCAATGAAATTCATAAAAGGACTTTGTGAAAATGTGGAAATTTAGCTAAAATTCCTTTGAGAAATGAAGATATTGACATATCAAAGATGGTAAATTACAAGAGTTATAAGTACATAAAGTTTGAAACAAAAACTAGGAAAGAATCCATGAGGTTAGATTATGCAGAAGAGGAGGTACCTATTGTTAGATGCACAAGACAACTAAAAGGGGTGGTGAATCAGTTGTATACTTTAAAACATTCAAACCCTTTATATCTTCTCAAACCCTTATCAACCATTAAACCCTTAACATGCATTAACAAAATGTAAACATGTGAAACAGTAATGCAAACAAAGCAAACACATAAGAACATCAAATTTAAATGGAAAACTCAAGAAGGTAAAAAACCATGATGAGGATTATCTCACTAATATATGAATTGCAACACTGAATACAATAAGGATCAATGTCAAGGACTCATTGCTAGAAATATAAAGAAAGGCTCACTACCAATGGCTAACTACCAAAGGAATAACTATCTAGAAGAAAGAAGAATAGAAGAAGGGATGAATCACTACCAATTTAAACTATTAACAATGCATCTCTCATATTCCGAAGGTATAGTTCCACTAAATCACAAACAACTCATCAAATAGACTAAAATTAAGACATCATTTGCTCATTGCATCTAAAAGTCATAGGAATTAAAGCTCACACTTAGAGCACCACACTTGATCACATGTGCATCTTTCATATCACACACACTTATACCCTTTGTGACCTAAAACAATATCAATTAGGCCAACCTTAAGGAAACATATACACCTCAACCATGCAACATCAAATAAGTTGGCACCAAACACTTCCACCAAGGAAAGAAATGAAAGTAGACCATGCCACTACTTAGATGGGACCCAAATATACACCAACATGCTTCTCAACACTTCCTCAAACTGGTTTGTGCCTTAGGATTAGAAGTAAGACTAAAAAGAGGGCAGTTTTTTCTGTTGAAGAGCTGGAGGATGTTATCAGTATGCATGAGGAGGTCACTAAGGAGAACATGGCCTTGGCTGAAGTCTTAGATAAGTTGTTGTAGCTCGTGATTCCTTTTTTGGTTCAACAGGTCTATTGATGTTTTTTGTTGTTGGGTTTGTTGACGGGTTGCTATTGTTATTTTTTCTGTTAGCTTTTTGGTTTGTTAGGTTTTTGGGTTTAGTGCTTAATATCTTTTGCAACTTTTCATCTATGTAAAGGGTTTTGGGGTCCCTTCAAAACCTATTTTTCCTTATCAAAAACACTTCCTCAAACAAAAATTATCCTTCATAATTAGCGCTAGCATGCCAGGTTAGCCAAACCTGCACCAACACTAACAAGTAACCATAAGCATGCCTCTCTAGGTCTAGAAACATCTTGTGGACCATAAAACAACATTCCAAAATATCTCAAAATATTCCACATCATTAGAATATTCACCACAACTATTGCAACCACCTAAAACATAAGAACACCTTCAATATGTGTAACCAGACATACTAGCACAAACATCCAACACAAAAAATAACCTTGAAAAACAACTAAACACCTAAAAATTCAAGGGAATGTAGACATAGACATTATAAGCACATTCCCAAATCCATTACACCAAAACCTTCACTGCAGAGAAATGCAAAGAAATCTCATTTCTCCCAGACACCCTAATTTACTAAACATACATACTATCAAACAAATCTTCCACTATAGTACAATCCAGAACCTAAAAATCTAGATATGACACCTTTTAACACCTTTTATCAACACATCCAAACCACATGAGCATATCTTCAATCATGAAGAAATGTGGAGAAAAACACTAAACACCACTCTATCACACTGAACTCTCTTTTATTCATTTTTTCTCAAAAGCACTTAGAAACCAAGTGAACCAACTTCATTAGAAACATTACTAAAATATATGCAACACATTTGTAACATTCAAGCCTTTCCAACTACAATAATCTCCCCAAAAACAAGTTAGGCCAACAACCTTTGCAATCTATACTGAGGTAAGACATCAATAACAACACTAGCATGTGTTGACATCAATACCAATAGCATTCCAACACTCTCTTTATAGAAGGGGTTGACATAAATTCCAGCATCGAAGAAACTCACAAACAACTCAAGCTTCCAACATCTCCAAACTTCCAACAATCTCCCCCTTTGTCATTGATGGCAACACCTACTTTCTGAAAAAACCATCAACAACAAAAGCAGCCAACAATAATACTAGAATAAGCAATACTCCCTCTGACTAGGTCAACTCTTTACTCTTCATCCTCTCTCTTCACATAATTCTCCTACAACACCAACAATACCTACATTCTATATTACTCTCCTCCTTTGATCCTCAGACAATACTCTCCCCATATAGAAGTTTTTCAACATGTTTTTCTTTCTCCCCTATGGTTTTTCAACCACTTCTCTCCCCCTTTTACATCAATGGAAAAGGTCCATAAAATCATACAACTCTCTTTCCTATATTGAACATTTTTTCTCACCCTTTTATAACATCTAAAGGGCAACACCTATACCTTTCATACATCATTTGCATAGGATTTTTATTTTTGACAACTGCATACATCACTTTGAAACTACTTACAACACCAGTAAACAATTGCATTGACCTCACTTTCCTACACACTCCCCCTTAGGGAACACAATATTTTCCATTTGACTACACCATCCAAAAACCACTACTACCTATTCCACCTGAGAGGTAGCCTTCAACATCAGTCTAGGACAAAGAATGTGTCTTGAAATGCTTCACGGATAGATGCACACACCTATGCACCTAGTTGAAAGGAGGGGAAATAACCCCTAACTTTTCTCAGAGATACTCAAAAGTATCTTTTGGAAGATCCTTTGAGAAAACATCAACAACCTAATCCTTAGTAGGCACATACTCCAACTTCACTTTATTATTTGCAACTTTCTCTCTCAAGAAGTGATACCTAATTGAGATATATTTTATTCTTGAATGTATTACCAGATTCTTTGAATTATTTATTGCACTTGTATTTTCATACATGATAGAAATAGGTTCATCATACGAAGCTCTTATATCCTTCATTGTTTGCTTCATCCACAACTCTTGTGTACAACATGATGTTATTGCACTATATTCTGCTTCTGAAGTAGATAATCTTACTTAGCCATGAAACCAACCTACTTCCAAGAAATAAAACACCACCACTTGTACTTTTCCTGTCATGCACACATCCAACCCAATATGTATTTATATATGCACTCAAGGAGAAGTTAGTATCCTTAGGATACCACAAACCATAATACAGAGTTCCCTTCAAATATCTGAATATCCTCTTCACTACTGAAACATGAGATTCTCTAGGATCTTCTTGAAATCTAGCCACAAGACAAATTGAATGCATGATATCCGATCTAGTAGCAATAAGGTATAATAGTCAACCAATCACTGATCTATTAAGAGAACACTGACATAAGAGATTTGAGTCACTGTTATGATGTCTTTTCCCTTTAGCACTGTCATCTTTTCATTGCCATACTTATGATTTTGTCTTTATGTTGTACCTTTTGAAAAATTCATGGAGAGCTTATATCATTGTCACTAACTTGACAATCTGCCCTATACCCTGTCATGATTGCCCATGAAACATTCTTCATTCATTTCTGAACCATAAGAGTCCTTACTACCAGAGGAAGATTGACCAAAACTAAGACCCTTTAAGAAGCTCTAACTCAGTTCCCTTTGCTCCACACCAGCACCAAGATTCACTTCATTCATTTACCACAAACGATGGAAAATAGTATGATCATGATGTTATGAGCACTAAGGCTATTACTTTGTTTTCTCTATTTATGGTTTTTTATACCACTATGCTCTACAAACTAAGAACAATGACAGTCCACATTTCATTTCAAAGAATAACAATGGACAACATGCACATCCTAGTGATTATATGAAAGAGACAGTCATTCCAAAACATAAGGCTTGAGTAAGGAAGTAATAACTAGACATGGAGGGAAACTAAGAAGTAGTGATAGGTAAGAAGAATGGTCAAGATTATAAAGTAGTAAGTCAACATATGTATTCATATGATAGTCAATAGGCAACCCCATGAAGACAATGTCCAAGGGAATCATTACAAGTATAAACATCACAATTAAAATAGTGTAGACAACCAATGATATATAGTGTAGATAGCCAATGATATAGTTCAAGGAAAGTGACAGAACAAATTGAAAAAGGGGTAGCTAGTGTGATCTCAATGAATGACAGTCAAATGCCGAGGAAGACAATGTTTGAGTGACATAATTCTTGAAAGATTCAAAAGTCACCGAGGTGATTATCAAGATTAAGGTGTGGTGATATGATGATATGACCAAAATGGAGAATCAAAATGTGGTAAATATCAAGAATAAGGAATAGTGAATGAATATTTTGAAGTGACAGTTGCATTCATGACAAGATGATGAAAGATCATGACAGTGAGCACATGTGAAGTGAGTATGATTCTTGAGTAGGTATTATGAGTTATAACCATAAATACAATGAGAGAAAACTCCATCGAATCAAGAGAGACACCCAGGGTATTAAATTTGTGTTGATCAATCATACCGATTGATGCGAAACGAAGCATAGACAAGGAAAACTAACTATTTCAAAAAATTCCTCAAAGAAATTTGATACATGGAAGGCAACCTTCCCCGTTCTCTCGAAAACACTTCAAGTCATGCTCATAGTGTTGTGGGAAAGCCTTTCTCGCATCACCGTGGGAATGAATTGAAGTTTTTGTGAGAGAGTGAGGAAGGTGGATATACTATCAGATCGATCTAAAAAATGGCAACAATCCTTTCTCCCCTAATTCTATTATGATATAGTAGGAGTAGTGAACCTTAGATGGATCTCCTCAATCCAATCCTCTATCCTGCTCTGATGCAGTAGGCAATCCATCCATCTATTCCATCAAGTCATATTGCCTACTATTACACATGTAACATGAATCACTCACTCCAATAATCTCATCTCGATAGCGTCCACTCCAATCCATACCCTAGTTTCCCCCACTCTCCCATAAACACTTCAAGTCATGACCTAAATGATGTGGGAAATCCTGTCAGGATTTCCCACATCACCGCAAGCATGACTTGAAGTGTTTGCGGGAGAGTGAGGAAGGTTTCCTTCCATGATATCACATTTCTTTGAGGAATTCTTTGAAAAATTTCGCTTGCATTGTCTATGCTTCCACATTTTCATGTATGTCTAGCAGGGCACTTGTAACTACAACATATGACAAAAATATCCTTGTTGTTATGCTTTGATGGATGTCCCATCCTTATTACTGGATATCTAATGTAGTGCACATTACAATAGTGCAAGCCTATTTTTTAGATTGTTTCATTTATCATCACCAATATTCTCCACAAGAACATTGTCCCTATTTAAAATGATGGAAATGGTTCACATCTCTCAGAATAATTTCTCTTGCAACATTCTTGGGGTTGAATTTAGATGGAGAAGATTTTTTTATTTTGTGTCTTCTTTTGGTCATGTGATATAAATCAACCCATGTCTTTACCTATCAATTGAATTAGTTTTGTAGAAAATCATTTGTTACACTTGCATTTGGCATCAATGTGCAAAGTCACCTCCTTGTCATTCACAAGAACAACCTATCTTTGAAGCACTATTCTGAGTTTGATTAAGAAGGCTACCACCTTACACTTTGAACCCTTGCACAATCATAACATCCTTTGCATAAGTGTTTCCTCATTGTCATTTTCTATATGAGGATCTTTTCAAACAAAAGGCTTTAAATGGTGGACACTAAAATTGTAATTATCTCCAATACTTGTTTGTGCAATGCTCATAAAAGAACCTCTATTTAAGCACAAAATTTGAGCATGGATTCATGAAACTGTCAACTAATATCGACTGTCCTAGCATTTGGACCTCATATTGACAATGAACTAAGATGGTTTAACTCCCTGTCTTTCAATCTCTTGTGAAGTTCACAAAAAACCCTTAGTTGCTTACTTTTATAGAAAGCTAATTGATTCCTATCAAAACCCTACACCTTTAGTATCATTTGTGTGGAAATATTATAATGCTACATGCTCCTCTCAAGGCTAGCTTTGATACAAGCACTTTATTCACCAAACCTATTCAAGACTGCACTTTCATTGTGTTTATGCTTGATATGATACTCACTATACTATGTTACCTTTGATAGAAATATATTTCTAATGTTGAATCTGAAGATGTTTTGAAGAGAGGTCTTATTTGTTGAGTAAATTTTGCAGGGCGCTGTAAACTTTGCACTGATGATGCCTCAAATGGAGGGTGGTTGTCTAGTTGATTACAATGTCATCACAAATCTCTTTCTTTAGGTAATTTCTTTCTATTTGTAAATTCATATACTTCTTTCTATTGATAAATAGCTTATGGTTTTTGATATGGAACTTTGAAGTTGAGGTGACTATTAAACTATTTCTTTCAATGTAATTTGTTTTGTTATATGATTATTTCTTGTAGTGCCTAGATTGGGTGTAGATTCATGCATCAAGTTGTTTAAATAGTTCAAGTCTTATGAAGGGCTATATTTCTTCTTAGGTGGATATTTGAGCTCCAGGTGATTTGAATTTGGATTGTCACTAATATTCATTGATCTATTTGAGGAGGTAATTTTGTAGTAGCTTGGGAACCTTGTACTTATATGGTAAACTGTATTTTAAATGTCATTGGAAGTGAGGCTCCTAACATTCACTTCAAATACATTGAAGTAGTAACCCAAACTGGACAAATCAAGGGGGTGGAATGTGTAACTAGAGAGTCAAACTTCTATGATGTTGAAAAGACAAAGAAATTTCTTATGGAAGCAAGACTTCTAGATGCTTGTCCACTAATAAATGTCTATTATCGGTTTGGATTTTTCCACTGTCATGTTTAGTAAAGCTTATCAATCAAGGTATATGCAGAACATAGTTCTTAATCCATACTGAGTATTCATGGTGTGAAGTTTGTAAAGGACTCTTTCATAGGATCCTTAGGCTTCATTTTTCAAGTAGTTCTTTCATGTTTTGGACCTGTATAAGCAAAAAATAGAGCATTGTAACTCATTTTTCTCAGTCACAACATTGAGAAACACACTTTGTAACACATTTTTCAAAGAAAAGACATATTTTTTCTTGTATTTGTTGTAAGAACACCTTTTCTCAATAAAATTTTAATATTTTTCCTTCTTAATAATTGTTTCATTATGTGCAAATGAATGATTATTTATGTTTTTCTATGTTTTATGTTTAAACCTCAAAAGCATTGTCTCATTTCCAGCACTTTTAGGTAGAAATTAGTGAACAAAAACAATTAAATAAACTACCAATTGACTAAATATACTACCAACTGATAGAAATCAGTGAATAAATATGACTAAAAATACTACCAATTGACATAAATCAGTGAATAAATATACTACCAATTGACATAAATCAATGAATAAATATGACTAAATCAATGACTAAAAATATGCTACCAAATTGATCAATCAAAACAACCAAATAAATGATTGGAAATAAACTACTAATGGTCACATGACCAAGCTTAGTGAATAATATGACTAAATATATGACTAAATCAATGACTAAATTAACGACTAAATATACTACCAAATTGATCAATCAAAACATCCAATAAATGATAAAATTGATTTAGTCATAAATTTGGTCACGTTATAAATAACTGGAAATAAACTACTCATGGTCACATGACCATGTTCAGTCATTTATATGTAGTTTTTAGTATTTTTCTTAGTCATATATTGTTGTTTGTATACTAGTGATACTTGCTCTGATATGTCTTAGGAGATTCGTCATTCTTGCTCAACTTACAACCAGTAACCATAGGAGTACGTACCGGTTTAGAATCTTCCATTATAACTTCTTTGAAATTTCCTTAACATACTTAGACTATGATATGAATATACCTTTCTTTGATTGACTGATCTACAAACCAAGGAAAAAATCATCTCCCCACACATTGACATCTCAAATTCTTTCTACATTTCCTCTGCAAACCTTTTGTATATACCTTCATTTCCTCTGAAGATTATGTCATCAATATATACTACCACAATTAATATTTTTTCACCTTCAACTTTGAAATAAAGATTGCTATCTGTAGTACCTTTTTTGAATCCTTGCTACAACAAGTACTTATCTAACCTTGTATACCAAGCTTTGGGAGCTTCCTTCAGTCCATACAATGCTTTCTTCAATTTGTAGACCATATTTGTATCTTCTCACAACCAAAAACCTTTTGGTTGTTCAATGCACTAGTAGAATTTGGAAAATAAATGAATACGTGACTAAAAATTTTTAGTCACAACTACAAATGACTAGATTCTACTATCTTTTGTAACTCAGCTATAAATGAGTAAATAAATGACTAATTTGGTCGTTAACTAAAAATTATTTAGTCACACAAATAAAAATGACTAAATAGTTAGTTATTTATTTAGTCACAATCCATTTGAATAAATCATTTAAGGAATCAAGAATCAATAGCCCGCCAAAATACTCTAAAACTTTTGTTGAAATCTTATTTTCAGGCGTATCCCACCAAAATGGAGTTTTCATTTTAATAAACATACTCTAAAACCTTCGTTGAAGCCTTATTTTCAGTCGTAGCCCACCAAAATGGAGAAGTGTTTTAGTAAACAATGACAGAGAATGGTAAGGAGATGTGTGTGACATGAGGCATAGGATTCATTGTTGCTTATCTCATTACTGCTCTGCTCAACAAGGGTTACATTATTCGTGCTACTATTTGTAATCCAGGTATTTAATTGACATATATTTGCATAATATCAAATTTCTTTAGATGCTTTTGAAGTATTAATGTATCCTATATAGGGTTTAGAATGATTTCTTTTAATTTTAAAAAATAAATAAATGATGTATTTTCCTATGATTAGATAATGTGGATATCTCCTAAATCTTCCCCAACACACTGTCCTCTTTGACACTATATTCATTACTCCAACTGCTAGGGTTTTGCATGTGACATCTTTAATATCTTCATGACAATGGCTTTTAAATAGATCTCATTCTTTTCTTTAATCTTTATCACGATAACCCTTGAGTTCAATAATCCACCTTCAATCTCTTCTAAGAACGTTGTCTTAAGTTAGACTGCATAGTATGCATATAAAACAAATCCTTCATACCTACCATTGTTCCAAACCACCACTCACTGCCTTGCTTAAAATGTTGCCTCCATAAGCACAATAGCATGTTTTAAAATCATGGTTGCCAATGATTGACCATTAAGGTCACTACTTTCATCAAGATACAATGATATTTTTTCTTCAAACTCAAGGCATTATGCAAGATAACATTGTGAATTGTTTGTTGTGTACGATCTGATTTTCTTCCACATTTACTACTTTTCTTATTGCCTTTAAGACTGGATATTGCACCCTCAGCTGCAATCTCAAACAACTCACTCACTGTCACTTGAATATTCCTTTCATGAGCATCCTTATATAAAATCAAACTATTCCCAATAGATTTCCTACTTATTTACTACAGGGGACTCATTATTTCATGGTATTGTGGGTCTTAAGATCCTTCAACCTTATTGTCACTACTTCATAGTCCACAAAGTATTATTCACTATTCTCCCATCTTTGATGAGTCTCAAAACACTGCTCAAACATGCAATCCACTACCTCCATCATACAACGGCTAATAATAAAATTGAACCTATGATTACCACTGTTACTTCATTTGGACAGCCATTCCCTGATTGCATTTTCCTTGTCTAACATTGTCAATAGCATTTGAAAAACCCTTAAGGTCAGTAAGGGGGTGATGAAACTCACTATTAAAATCTCCACTTTACTATGCAAGGTTTGAGCTTTATTATCTTGTCACTGCTCAGCTTATTTTTGACTATCACACCTTAAGTAAATGTCATTTTTCTTACCATAGATTGCATTTACACATGTCACTGAGCTACATAGTGTAATTGTTATTGGCTACAATCTTTAGATTGCAATATTTTGTTATTGGATACAATGTCTCAATCTTTTTGGTATTGCAACCTTACTAATCTGTTAGAGTTATGGTTTATGTTAGCCTAGGATTTGTACCCTATTCATGCTCTTACCAATGCTTCTGTTGGTATTAAAAAACAACCTTAAATATTGGGTCAAAAAATTAGCTATCTTGACAAGGTTGTGGTATGAGCTTGGATTGTATCCTGGAGTGCGTGGGAAGCTTTTGTTTGATCATTAAGGTATGTAAACTTGATCGGGGAAATGCATCCTATATAGCATGGGAATTGTTTTAGTACTCTCCATAATGGTTATTAGAAGATCACATTATTATAGTTTGTGGTAACCCAAGATTGCATATCCAACAGAGGAAGTTCCTACATTCTAAAGATAAAATCATAAATTTGTTGGTCCAATTTGAGGTCGTGAAGCTCCGATAGAAAAATTTCCTACATTCTAAAGATAAAATCATAAATCTGCTTGGTCCAATTTGAGGTCCAATTGTAAGGATTTGTCTTTTTAATTATACTTTCTGACATTTGGCTTGATACAAATTGTTATTTTAAAATTATGGTATTTCTTTTCTTCTAATGTTTTCAACCCTCATTTCAAGGAAGAGCTCTAGAGATGGTTCTTTCATATGGAGACTACACTTTTCTGCTATAGGTTTTGTTTAGAAACACCAAAAGCTCAGGTACTATCATGCTCAAGTACAATAGAGTTTGAGGTGAATTGCACTTAATATTTTATGTTGATATAGATATGTTCTAACATGTCGTTAATTGTTGTAGCATAACATATAGGCTAAATAGTTGTTCATACACCATTGTTTCAAATTCTAAATTTTTATACCTTATTCTAAGAGCAAATCATAGGGGTAGTCTATACATAAGGCACCATTGTTTTAGATTCAAAATTGTTGGCTCTTTCACAATTGTTTGCTTCATTTATTTGATCTAAGACAGACTGTTGAATAGAAGATCCTCTCAAAATCAGAGTAAAATCCTTTATTCTGGGATGACTGTTTAGAATATTTCCCATCATAACAATAAACAAAAGCATCAGTCATTAACCTGAACTTTGCAAAAGTTTCATCAAATTCTACTTTTCCACTATAACATCCCACTACGCAACCCAGAAGGGTAAGAGCCAAAAGAGGACCGGATATTTTTTTTTGAAAACATACATAATAACTTACACATAAAATAGTTGCCAATATGATATATCAAAGAAAAACATGGCCAAGCATGGTCGAATGCACCACCAAAAGGAGAGGACTAATCCACTCTCTAGAGAAAATCTGAACAGGAGCAAAAAAAATTGCTCCAGAAATTTTGCTCCAGAACCCCCTACTCCGAAACCTTCTGCTCCAGAACTTCTTGCTCCAGAACCTTCTGCTCTGGAACTTCCTACTCCGGAACTTCCTGCTCCGGAATTTCCTGCTTTAGAACCTCACAAAACACATACAAAAAGCTCAGATGCGTCGAATCTTTTGCAACAACAACACAAAACAATAACAGAAGGCTGCAATGTGCTAGAACTTTTGTAGATTATGGCAAGAAGGAAATACATAGCCCAAAACCTCGCATAACCTTCCTAGACACGCAAAAATTCTCACCACACAAGAGAAGAATAATAAAGGATAATAAATTCATTTTAAAACCCAAATGAGATTCCTATAATAATTCAACCATTAACCATCAATTAAGAAGGAAAAAACCAACAATAAATAGGTGCTCATCACCCACATTGAGTCACCAAATCTAGTCTAATCAAAGCGTACCACTATTCTCATTATTATTTGATTACAACATCCTTCATGAGGAAGGTCCAATAATAATATTACAATTACAAGCTTAGGACTCAAGGTCCTTGAATTATACATTTATAACCTTTACACTAATGAGAAAACATGAAGAGAAGGAGACATCAGCGCACAAAAGGAGGTGTACAAACACGAAGCAGATCCACCATGTCGAGATCTCTGGTCCCTAACGGTGGATTGCAATGCCACCCAACCATGTGGTACTTGCAGGTACACCCTGCTGTGCTTATGGAGATAGTCACACGGCCTAGACATTCAAGCAAGATTCAAGCACAAGGTATAGGCTTACACACACACCAATCACAATGAATACACTTCATTCAAGATAAGGCTAGGCATCCCAAATAGGGCAGCTAACATATACGTCAAGCAACTCAATTCACACAAGGGAGAATAGTAGAATTCATGCAACTACATAAAACATCTAATGCATCAATACGAAGTAAGAGAACATTCCAACACATGGATTATGTGGCATACAAGCTACTCACACATGGAAATCACATGCCACACATGTCACTCATAAGAGGAATCAATCAAATACAAGCAATTACAATTAATATGCCAATCATTCATAAAAGGAATTAAATGAGATACAAGTCATTCCATAAGATATGAACATAGAATTCAAACCCAACACCAAAAGAGGAAGGAACATACATCTTCTGGGTGCTACTCAAAATAGGATCTAGATACTAGAGTGCAAGCATAGGGAGAGTCATAACGTGTGCCCAAAAGAATGGAATCAAAAAAAATTGGCATCCTTTCATACAACAAGAATGCACAGTTACACAAGTCCTACTCTCCACGAGCGGGCATGTCTTCCCAACCATCCTTAGACTATAAGAGCACTAAAGGCATGCAGGGGTATCCAATAAACCATAAATGACTTCCACGACTCACTCTAGTACCTAGTCGTAGGGTTCATCTCATTCCATATGAACAAAGAAATATAGTCAAAGCAATAGTGCAACTCACAATGGAATTCACATCTGAAAACACAAGGCATTCACACCTCTTGCGACACTATTCACATTTTTACACTAAAATAGCAAATCGAAAATTTAAACAAGCAAATGGATTCAAAACGATCTCATTCAAAGAATTCATATACATTTTCTATCATTCCTTATTATAATATGCAATAATATTTTCAAAATTTCACTTTTAAAAAAGTCCAAATTTTCACACAGCTAGGTTTCACCATTGATGGAGCTTGAAAAAACTTAAAAATTTTAAGTTCAAAATTAAAAAATGTAAGAATACCTTTTTGATCTAAATGTACCCAACAACACACTTTTAACATAAAAACAACAATTTGTTTTAAATCAAACCCAATTTTTATAAATAACCAGGTTTCACCATTGATGGAGTTTGAAAAAACTTAAAACTTCAAAGTTTGAAATTAAAAAATGTAAGAATACCCTTTTGATCTAAATGTACCCAACAACACACTTTTAACATAAAAACAACAATTTGTGTCTCCAATTAAAAAATTGTTATAATAACCCCATATTTGAGAAAATTCTCAAAATTTTCACAAAATAAATTCTACACTCTCAAATTGATCCAAATAAAAATCATAGAATGATTCTAACATACTACCAATGTATTTAAAATCATTTAAACCCTTTATAATTAAGTAAATATGAAGAAATGATAAAATACCTTCATTCCCAAATAAGAAATTCACATGAATAGATGTTTCCACACAATCCACGAGAGCACACGAAATCACAACCATCACTTCTTTTCCCCATTCCTATCCAAATGCAACTGATCCTATGAAATTTCATGCCCAATTGCTTCCACAATGAACAAATCAAAATTTTCAGCAAAAGAGGGTTTTTCCCTCACATTTTCTCCCCCAAAATATGTTATAGCAAAAAAAATGAATTCTCTTTTCCCTTTTTAAACTCTTTTTTCCCATTTCAATTTTTTTTTAAAAAACTATATTAAAATTATCTTTTAATATAGACTAATTTATATCATTTCCTTCTTTTTCCAAAATATAATTTAAACATTCAATTTATAACATAAATTAGCATTCAGCATAAAATCACAATTTAACTTCTTTTTATAAGCACAACTTAAAATTAAATAATAAATAATGCTTACAATTTCCTAAATGAATCTAATCACACAAATTATGCAATTACGGTCAAACAGAATACACATAAGCCCAATTATCCCTTTTAAACATTAAATTCTCCCATTTAATCATAAAATGCATTTCCTAAATTAAAATTTATGGAAAAATGCAATTTAACTCAAAAACTCTGACACTCTTCACAGGCCGACCACATAAGGGATTAAGGTTTTTCGGAACGTGACCAATCACGGTATCCGAGGTTTGCACTAATTAAGCAAAGACAGATCATACCCAACTGGGTATGATGATAAAGGTTTATGTCAAGGGTTGGTCAATGAACTATCTCTTGTTAACCATCGTCAGGGAAGGTACGCTCAGACCTGTGAAGCTAGGTAGAGTTGATACTTGGTACCTATAACATACACATACAATGGTGTACCTATGCATATACATATATACATAGCCAAAACACATGCTACATCATGATTATAGTTAACTACCATATATATCAATTAATTGCATCAGCATAGCTAATCATGATAACTTTTCACTTAATCAACAATATCTAACCTCATTATAATAATATTCAACATTTAAAATATCAAATCAAAATCAAAATGCTATTTTACCAGCCTGGGTTTAGAGAGGTGTTACATCCACTCTCTTTTCCATTCTGAATTTTATTCCCAATTTCATCCATGAAGAACTTCCTCATCCTGTAGATCTTGCTGTTAGTCATAACTTTACCAGGTGTTGAGGATAGCTTCAAGTTTTTACCCAAGTAGCAATTGAAAAAATTCAGCCTCACCAGATCAAAATTCTGGTAAGGTCAATTTTTTTCAATTGTTGCTTGGGTAAAAACTCAAAGCTATCCTCGACACCTAGTAAAGTTATGGCTAACATGATCTATAAGCAGAGGAAGTTTTTCACAAATGAAATTGGGAATAAAATTCAGAATGTAAAAGAGAGTGGAAAAGTAGAATTTGATGAAACTCTTGCAAAGTTCAGGTTAATGATTAATGTTTTTGTGATGCAAAGTAGGGAGGAGTTTGTCTTACAATCATAATTCAAACTATTTCAATATATTTTTCAACCTTCAAAACCCTAACTTGGCATTGTTTCACAATTCCTTCTTATTCTCTTTGTAGCATATCAAATAGGGAAAATTGTGCATATATTTTAGAAGACTCCTCAAACCTGCCAAAGGATTTGCATTCTAGACACCCATTATGGCATTCTTTAACATATATAGTTTGTGCATGAGGTTGTTTCAAACCCTCGCCTTCTAAAAATTGATGCTATGTTGAAAAGAGGCTTAATTAGCCCCGTTTTCCAAAGCAACACCCAATTGAACACTCTACCAACCTTAAATCTCCATTGCAAGACCTTAACCAGGTTACAAAAACTCTAAATCAACAACTGTTGGTCAATGGAACACTAATTAATGCATCAAAACACAAAACCCTTATTTAGGCCTCTTTAGGCTAGTTACAAGGGGGTTTATTGAAAATATGAACTCTAGGCCTCGAACCACTTTGCAAACACCTCAAACACACCATTCTAGGTCTACACATGCTTCCTAAATCATCTCCCATACTTTTTCAATGCATTTTAATTAAACTCCCACCCTTAGTCATCAATTACAAGCCTACAAAACATGGAATTTCAACTAGGGCAACCCCAAAATACCACCAAACCCTACTCCCTGCTCCTGAACCCTACACTAACATTAAACCCTACTTAAATGTACCCATTCCATCAATTTGCAAACAATTATATCGGTAGAATGGGCCAACAATGCATTTTGTACACCCTCAAATAGGGTTTTCAGACCGTTCTTGGCAAAATGTCTCTAAAATCCTTCTCACTTGATGAAATCACTCCAAATCAAAACTAGAAAGAATTTAGTTGATGTATCCATCAAATCTAGTACACTTTAGATAAAAAGAAATTTGTACAAATTCGTACAGTAGCCTATAGCAACAAGTTTAATTGAAAACACAAAAAATAGGGTTTCTTATTGCTTGTTCCAACAAAATCAATTCCAGAAGACTTCCTCAAAGTTTGAGAGGCCTATTTAACCCTTGCACACTAAAACCAAACTAACCCAACTGACTCAAACTTCCATTTGAACTTCATGACCGTTGGGCTCCCATGTTCTTCCATTTTGCAATTTTTGCATATGACAACTTTTGCAAGTTTTTACAATATTAGCAAGATTGATCCCTAATGACTCTAATTACATTTCAAGTGGTCTATTATAACCTTATTTCTTGACATAAGACTAAAAACACCAAAAACCATGCTTAAGACCTTATTCAAAAAATTGATCTGGTGCCCCTGCACCATACACCCAGACTGAAAAGAACTCAAGTCCCTTGAGGACTGTATTGTTGTAAATCATGTTTCATCTCATCACCTCTTTAATCTCCCAATGTCCTTTCATTTGGTGCCCCTTTTCACTAGATCAGGGATTGAATATTTGAATCATCCTTTGCACTTTTGAACCTCTTACCACCTTGAAATTGCTCCATCTTCACAAGCTGACTTGATGGATGCCCTCTAACCTTTCCCTCATCTAAAACTAATGTTGAACCTACTTGAACACCTACAAACATACCTTGACCATCTATACCATGAACTATCTTCTTCCTTACCTTTGTTGCATGCTTGAACTTACCCATATACCCTTGTAATTCACCTTGAATCACTCCACCTTTTTCCTTCATCTCTTCTTCCAGATTGTCTACCCCTAAGACCTCTGTACTGACAGGATTGGACTGCCCACTAACCTCTTTTGAATAAAAGAACCAAGCACTCTTTCTATCATGCCCTCAATATGCTTCTCAACCCATTCTTAAATCTCCACAAATAATTCATCCTTGACCTTCTCTTTATCCGATTTGGTTCTCAACTAAATACCATTTCCTTCCAAGTTCATTTCACTCTTCAAAGCTATTGTTTTGATGTCTTCAAGTGTAGGAGTGGCTGCAAACTCCTTAGCCTCCTCTTCCTTTATCTTTACAAACTCTTTCTTTCCTAACATAATCACTTTAGCTTCCTTGGTTTGATCCTTAACATCTTCTACCAATGGAGTCAAAGTGAAAGTGTTTCTGTCCTTTTCAATATCATAAGTATTATTTCTACCATCATAAATTGCATGTCTATCAAACTGCCATGGTCTTCCTAGTAGCAAATGACAATAATCCAAAGGCAATACATCACAAAGTATCATATCTTTGTATCCACCTATGTTGAACTCAACCCAAGCTTGTTCATTCACCAAAACATATTGACTTTCATTCAACCAAGACACTTTATAAGTTATTTCATGAGGTATATTTTCTAACTTCATTTTATCAACCATTTCAATAGACACCATGTTATCAGTACTCCCAGAGTCTATTACTACTTTGCATACCTTTCCTTTGCACTTGCAAGTGGTCTTGAAAAGTGTTCTCCTTTGTGTTGATTATTTCTCCTTGGATTCTTTGAGCAGTGTTCTTCTCACCATCAAGGATTCTCCTACTTCTAGGGAAACAAGCTCATTAGGAGACTTTACACTTTCATAATCATCCTCTTGCGCCAACTAAACTCTTTTGTCACCACCAATTGAAGTAGAAGCTTGTTTATCTAGACACTTCCATGCTTGATGTCCAAAATGATTGCAATGGTAACATCTTCCTAAAAATGTGCTTGAACCTCTACCTTGTCCACCAAATCTTCCTCTAAAGCCTCTAAATCCACCTCTTTGATTAGCACCTTGGTCTTTTCTTTTACTTGTATCTTCTTGATCTTCATAGGACTGCCTTGAACCTTTTCCTCTACAAGTGTTTTCTCTGCCTCTTCCTTGTCTGTCTAGCCTTCTTTTTAGTTTCTCTTTTTCCCTAGCAACTAATTGAAAACATTCTTCAACCGTCCTAGGAGTGGATAAACTCAATTTATCCTGAATTTGAAATGTTAAGTCATTCATGTACCTTGCTATCTTCTCATTTTCATCTTCAACATGACCAAATCTAATACTTAATTTGTGAAATTCTTCAGTGTAGGCCATGACATCCTTTTCCTTTTGCTTTAAGTTCTACAACTTCTTGAAAGTTTGTATTGCATGATCACCTGGCAAGGATTGGCTCTTAATCTTTGACACCATCCTATCCCATGAACTGATTTTTATTTTTCCCCTTTTCACTCTTTCCTCTTGCAAATAGTTCCACCATGTTAAAGCAGAACCTTTCAACTTGGTTTTAGCAAAATTTACCTTTTGATCATCTACAACCTCCTTGTATTCAAAGTAATTGTCCATTGCATCAATCCAATCTAGTACTTCTTTTGCATCCAACTTTCCACTATACATTAGCAAATCTATTTTCTCACCAGAAGCATCTCCTCTGACAACCTTGAGAATTTTCACTATCCTTCTTTCATCAAGGTCTAATTCATCATCACCTTGGACTCTTCTTGGAGGTTTTTCATCCTCACCCTCTTCCTCTTCCACTCGGTCACTTTCCTCTTTAGTGGCCTTTCCCCTTCTTTGTTTTGTCTCCCATGTTGCAAATTTAGCTAAAAGTGCTTCTTGTGATTCCTTTAACAACCTTATTTCCCTACTAAGGGCTCAACTTCCTTTAGGAGGCATCTTATCCTTTTAAATCACCACTTTTCCTTCCTCAAATTTCAACTTTTCCCCTTCAAAAGATCAAAAACCTATGCTCTGATACCAATTGATGCAGAGGAGGGAGGAGCTTGTCTTAAAATCACAATTCAAACTATTTCAATCTATTCTTCAACCTTCAAAACCCTAACTTGGCATTGCTTCACAATTCCTTCCTATTCTCCTTGTAGCATATCAAATAAGGAAAATTGTGCATATCTTTCAGAAGACTCTTTAAACCCACCAAAGGATTTGTATTATAGACACCTATTATGGTATTCTTTAACATATCTAGTTTGTGCATGAGGTTGTTTCAGACCTTCACCTTCTAAAAATTGCTACTACACTGAAAAGAGGCTTAATTAGCCCTATTTTCCAAAGCAACACCCAACTGAACACTCTATTAACCTTAAATATCCATTGTAGGACTTTAACCAGGTTACAAAAGCTCTGAATCAACAACTGTTGGTCAATGAAACACTCACTAATGCATCAAAACACAAAACCCTTATTTAGGCCTCTTTAGGCTAGTTACAAGGGGGGTTTATTGAAACTATGAACTCCAGGCCTCAAACCACTTTGCAAACAACTCAAACACACCATTATAGGTTTACACATGCTTTCTAAATCATCTCCCATCCTTTTTCAATGCATTTTAGTCATCAATTTCAAGCCTACAAAACATGGAATTTCAACTAGGGCAACCCCAAAATGCCACCAAACCCTACTCCCTTCTCCTGAATCCTACACTAACATTAAACCCTACTTAAATGTACCCATTCCACCAATTTGCAAACAATTCTACTGGTGGAATGGGTCAACAATGCATTTTGTACACCCCCAAACCCTCAAACATGGTTTTTAGACCGTTCTTGGAAAAATGTCTCTAAAATCCTTCTCACATGATGAAATCACTCCAAATAAAAACAAGAAATAATTCAATTCATGTATCCATTAAATATAGTACACTTTAGAGAAAAATCAATCTGTACGGAGCTGTACAGTAGCCTGTAGCAGCAAGTTTAATTGAAAAGACATAGAAAAAGAGGGTTTCTTATTACTTGTTCCAACAAAATCAATTCCAGAAGACTGTCTCAAAGTTTGAGAGGTGTATTTAACCCTTACACACCAAAACCAAACTAACCCTACTGACTCACATTTTCATTTGAACTTCATGACCGTTGGGCTCCCATGTTCTTGCATTTTTGCAATTTTTGCATATGACAACTTTTGCAAGTTTTTACAATATTAGCAAGATTGATCCCTAATGACTCTAATTACATTTCAAATGGTCTATTATGACCTTATTTCTTGACATAAGATTAAAAACACCAAAAATAAAGCTTAATACCTTATTCACAAAACTAACCTAGTGCCCCTACACCATTTTGTTCATTGTTATAATGGGAAGATTTTGAATAGTCATCCCTGAATAAAGGATTTTACTGTGATTTTAAGAGCATATTCTATACAACAAGATGCCTTAGATCAAATAAATGAAGCAAACAATTGTGAAAGATCCAACAATTTTGAATTTGAAACAATGGTGTCTTATGTATAGACTCCCCTTGTGATTTGCTCCTAGAATACAGTATAGCAACTTTGAATTTGAAATAATGGTATATGAACAACTATTTAGCCTATCTATTATGCTACAAAAATTAACTACAGGTTAGAACGCATCCATATTAGCATAAAATAGAAGGTGTAATTCATCTCAAACTCTACTATGGTAATTTCTTTGTAATTAAGTTTGCACTCTATGAACATTCTTTGTTACTTCATGACAATTTTGTAGTGTTATGATCTAGTGCTCTTTTACTTCTTATTCAATGTTCTCTCAATAACCATGTGCAAATGACTTAGAGGATAGATCTTTGTCACCATTTGACAATAACTTTCATTATTTTTGGAATTTTTATTATGATTCAATCACTGTTTGATAGTGTTCTTCTTTTCTTAGTTCTATAGGACATAGGACAATTCATAGTTTGCAACTCTCTAACAATAATCACCAAGTGGATTTTTATCAGATATTTTAGTTGCAATTTCCACTTCGGATCACCAAAGCCTTCACAAAAACTTCTGCACAACCACTCCAACACCGCACAGTTGTTGTTGGGCCTTCGTAGTGATGCAAATGGCTCATTAAGACCTCCACACTACCATGTCCCACTCTTCTCTCTTCCATATTTCATCGAATATCAGGATTTTCAACTCCTCATTCCTCCACTTTAACAAAGCTGGAGGAGTCTCACAAGGGAGATAATTCTGCAAAACAAAAAAAAAATCTTATGGATCCTGTAATCCATGAAAAATAAGCTTTACGATCAAAAAAAATATATCATAATGATCTATGTGTTTACCTTGTTGGAGAAAAACATTTGGTATTTTTTATAGTGAGATGTGGGATACACCCAAGAATGGATCTAAAAATATCATATTTTTAAACCTTCAGATCTTTGAAATTGTTGTAGATTTGATTTGATTTTTGTACAGCTAGACAGATCTAAAAAACGGTTGCTTGAAAATGATGTAAATGAAAATTTTATTTGTTTAGAATAATCTAAGGGTGTTATTTTTCATGTGCACAATTTTATTTTATCTATCTTAAGATAACCGTTAAAATTATCATTTTGTTAATCATAATATTTCATTGTATATTTGTATTTTTTTAGATTGTATTGGATAGTTAATGGTTAAGTTTTTAAAAAATAAATAAATTCAGCATAATATAATTTCTGTGTGCTTCTTTTCATCACTTGTAAATCTAAATTTTTGTTACTTTTTGTTAATTTTTGCGATCATAAAAAATAGAGATGATTTTAGTCTCATGCCCTCCTATGAAATATTTTCATGCATGTTTGAGATCTCTACAAGGTGATGAAAAAGGCCCTAGGGTTTGGTAGGGTTTTGAGAATCCTTATTGTTTTGATGGTAATGTGGTCACTAAGTTCTCTCCTTGCCCAAATATAGTCACCTGAGAATCTATGATGATGCTCTTGACTGTAAATTACTTTTTTCTCCCTACCTTCTCACTATAGATCTAATTCTTCAACTCTACCAACTGCCCTTCCATCTTAGTGTCTTTTCATGCTCTTGCATCTATTCTCTTATGAATTTATTCTTATTACTTTGAAAGCTATCACTAGGTCATTATGATTGTTAGGTCTTTGAGGGTATATGATTTTCTACTATGAAATCTTATATTGTCATACTTTTGATGACAATTTTCTAAGGATGTTTGCTCACTGACTTAACTCTTTGTATATTCTCCATTATGCATTAAAAATTCATGGTTTCTAGTTAACTATTTATTGGTGTAACCATTGACATGTTTCTTGGGACTGTCATCCCTATAGGATAGTTTCCTTATAGATATGAATGTAATTTAAAAGGTGCTCATAAATATTGACAAGTTTCATAAGACTGTTGTGTCAAGATAGTAGATGGTTGTGACAAGTTTCATAAGACTATTGTGACAAGTTTCATAATACCGCCATACTGCAAGAGCCAAGAAGACACGATGCAATGTAGCAGTAACATCCCACATTACTGTGAAGGCTGAGCAATAAATGTGTGGTATGGAGGTTAAGAAAATACTTCTCCCGCATCCCCGCTAGAGCCAATAAGGCAATGGTGTGGTGTAGTGATAACATCCCACATTACCGCGAAGGCCAAGCAATAATGGTGCAGTGTAGTAGTAACATCTCGCATCACTACAAGGATCAAGTCAAAATGATGCGATATCACTGTTAAACTATAAAAAGAAATATCACGTTTCTTTGAGGAATTTTTTTGAAATAGTTTGCATTCCTTGTGTATATTGCTTCCACATTTTCATGTATGTCTAGCAGGGCACTTGTAACTACAACATATGACAAAAAGGTCCCTATTGTTATGCTTTGATGAATGTCCCTTCGTTATTACTAGATATCTGATGTCGTGCACATTATTATAGTGTAAGCCTATTTTTTAGATTGTTTCATTTAGCATCACCTATATTCTCCACAACAACATTGCCCCTATTTAAAATGATGGAAATGGTTCACATCTCTTAGAACAATTTCTCTTGCAACAATCTTGGAGATGAATTTAGATTGAGTGTGAAAATTAGAACATACTCGAAAGTTCTTAACAACTCTAATAGTTGTACCAGGGGCTATGTTTAACAAACCAAATTCAATTGATAAATTTTCACTATGGTGGTAGATAAATGATTCTTTTTTCTTCTATTACATATCATTAAGTAAAAGTCTTGAATCTGGAAATACCCTGTTGCCTTCATTTTTCAAGCCAATTTCTCCAATTTTTCATAGATCTCCCATGTTTGTGGATGTGATATGTCTCCTACACAAAATAGCATGTACCATTTTATGCCCTTCAATCCAACTACATGCAAGTATCTTTTTAATTCCTCTTTCATCAATCTCCTTATTGTTTGAACCTCACCACTCTTGCCTACTTCTTCACAAATTTTTTATAGAACATAAGTTGTAGCATTTTTAGGATCCAACTAAAAAAGTTGTGTTGCTGGAATACTTAGCCTATATTCATATATGATCCACAGGCACCAAAGGTTCAACTAGAATCTCATTAATAATGTTTAGGGTGTCCTCAAGATAGCCAACATGGGCACGAAGGTCAACCATGCATACCTAATGATCAACTATATATGTAATGCAATAAGGGTTACTAACGTGTGAAGTATGTGCAATCCTCATCCACTAAACATGCATGACTACATGGATCTAGAACACAAGCAAAGCTTACAATGTTGGTGTTCCAAAGTGCTTCATTAATTCAAATATTTTGAGAGCTTCCTTGCAAAATCCATTTTGTGTACATTCTACAATCATATCATTTCATTCCATGAGATGACATCTCTTTGAGGTATTCTGTCAAACAATTCATTTTTTACTACATTTTGGTGTCAAATCTTTGGTAATTATGGTTAGTTTCATTACATTCAAATTCTAATTTCTGGGAAATTATATACAGTAAATAGATTGATGGATTATTAGATAGTGAAATGAGCTCTCTTAGAAATTAACTAAAATATATAGAAGGATTATTTTAATTAAAGATGATTTTGTGGTTATTTTTGTAACAATGATTAACAATGATTTTATAGTGTAACTAGCTTGCTATTTTAATTCAAGATACAAGTCATCAAAGTCAAGCACATACCAAGAAGATGGTACTCTACTTCAAACCCTCAATCTCACTTAGTTTAGTCTGCTTACATGGGGATATTAAGGAAGTTGCTAAAAATTTAATATATATCATTTTTTGTTTGTGAAGGAGAATCCTGTGAGATTCAATATGGTAGTGGATCAATATTTGATTTCTTAAGTAAAGATGATGTCACAGTTGGGAAACTTGTTGTGAAACATTAGGTTAGTAATTTTTGGATGTTAAGGCTTCCCAGTTGGATATCAAAGATCTTTTCTCATTAACTTAATTTGGAATTTATGTGTAAATGGATTCTTCCATGGTGTAGGTCTTTACTCATACAACACATGAACTGGGGTTGATATTTTTGTTGTCTAATTAAGTCTAATGGAATTCTTGGGCTTGTTTTCTAGGAAATTTCTGTTAATAATGTTGTTCCAGTCTAGTTAGTGTTGATAGCCTTCATTCTATAATTTGAGCATATCACATTTTTTAAACTTTGAACAAGGTTCTAAAATCAAGGGTTCAATATGCATATTCTAGGCCTATGTTGAACACTCTGTTTAAGGCATTTGTAGACAAGGATAAAACTTTTAAATTGTTTTATCTTTCTACTGTGTTTGGACTTTTGTAAACTTGCAATATACAATGCACTTTTATTCTTTCTGAATTGAGACTAATGGTAATTTTGTTGGTTGTATTGAGGCACAATTTCATTCATGGCAGAAAAGGCAACACCCTGTTGCTCATATCAGATGGCACATTGCATATAAAAGAGGAAAGATTCTAGTTGGGTTATTGTTGACTACATTGAAGGAGAGAGATTCATATATGGGACATGATCAACACTCTCCTTCTTGGATTCCACACATTACAACTTGCTTTAGGAAGATTTCCCATGTTGTAAAACTTTTAAGAGATGCAAGGGCATGTGCTTGCATTGAAGGGCTCCAAGCATGCGTTTCCATCATTGTAGAAGTTTCTTTCTTGCAGTCATTTATGTGCAATATTGTAATTCAGATTTCTAGTCTTGTGACTAAAAAATAAAAATTGTAATACTCTATTTCTAAGTTGTAACTAGAACACCTTTCTTTTATTAATAAAGTTTACCGATTTTTCCTTCTCAATGGCTATCTTATTGTGTGCAATTGATGATTGATATGTATTTTTGTGTTTTATGTTTAAATCCCCAAATATCAGTAAATTAAAATGACTAAATATACTACTAATTGACATCAATTAATAATTAAATTGACTAAATATACTATCAATTGACAAAAAATAGTGAATAGTGAATAAATATGAGTAGATATATGACCAGTGAAATCAGTGAATAAAAATGATTAAGTGAGTTAACAACAATCAATGACTAAATATATCAGTGAATAAAAAAATGTAAGTGACCAAATTACAACAATCAATGACTAAATCAACAACTAAATAAGTGACCAGTTAAATATATCAGTGAATAAAAAATAATTAAATAAGTGACCATATTATAGCAATCAATGAATAAATCAATAACTAAATATATCAGTGAAAAAAAATGACTAAATAAATGACCAGAGTACAACAATCAATGACTAAATAAATGACTAATTATACTACCAAATTGATCAATCAAAACAACCAATAAATGACTAAAAATGGTTTAGTCATCAATCTAGTCACGTTATAAATGAATGGAAATAAACTACTAATGGTCATGTGACCAAGTTCAGTCACTTATAAGCAATTTTTAGTAGTTTTTTCAGTCATATATTGTTGTTTATGTACTAGTGATGTATACCTCTTCTTCCAATTCACCATTCAAGAATATAGACTTCACATCCATCTAGTATACTTTGAAATATTTATGTGTTGCAAAAGCTAAAAATATCTTGATAGCTTCCATTCTTGCAATTGGTGCAAACATTTCCTTAAAATGTATACCTTCAACCTATGAGTAACCCTTACACACAACTCTAGCCTTATCCATGACAAATTTTCCATCTTCATTCAACTTGTTCTAGAATACCCACTTAGTACCAATCACGTTCTTATTTTCCAATCTTGGGACCAATTCCCAAGTAAGATTCTCCTCTATCTATTCTAACTCTTCATTGCTTTGACCCAGTTTTCATCTTTGCATGCCTTAGTCATTCTTTTGGTTCCACCATAGAAAGTAAACATAAATTTACTTGTTCATGTTGGAAGATTGAGGAGATTGTCATTGATGATGTAGTTTGGCAACATGAGCATGGTATGTACATAATGCATGATCTAGTGTTTTCATTGATTTCAATATTGTTGTGGATCATCCTAGCATCATTTAGAAGTGTTTTTGAAGCCATTTGTACCAGATAATTTGGCTCAAAAAGTATAGCTACACAAAAAATTTCCTAAGTATTAAACCTGCCAGTACAATGGTTCAATGCATCTGTTTTTGGGTCTGCACTCCTCCACAAATAGAGATATCACTCTATGATTCTAACAATAACTTGGTGAACATTAGATGCATCTATTGGTGAAGTATCCTCGAAGATATGAATGACAGTGTTTCATCTGGCTTATCATAGTCTTTTCTTATATAGTATGTTGGTGTGGGAGATTTTGTACTCCTTCGCAGATGAATATTTCATGTTGTGATGTTGAATACAAGCTTCCAGATGTCAGTTGAGTAGGAATTCCAGATGGAATTGTGTTTTGAGCTCCATGTATGGTGGATTGGGTAAACAAATGAAGGTTTTTGTGTTTAGGTCTTATTTGGGGCCGACCTAACATGTTTTATGTTTTGCGAAGGATGAATAAGTAATTTTATCTTATGTAGGATCAAATATAGGTCCATCCAAACATGTCTTGAGGATATTTTATTTTTATTTAAGGCGTGAAGGTTAGATGAAATGTTTTAAGGATGACAAGTTCAATTTTGTGTGTTGCTTCCAATTAGGTTGACCTAATTGGAGTTACACTTGATGTGGATATATATAGTATATTTTTTTCAATTTTTTATGATGATGTACGAGCGATAAGTGATAGATTACATGTGTGGTGTTCCACCTGCATGTGTGTGATTTGAATTTGATTAGAATTGTGTGAATTCATAGCAACCCCTTCTTTCTTCTATCTTATTCTCTATGGGAAGTGAGTCCATTGGACAATGAGTCCACCTATAGTGAGCATTTCTATAATATACTATATCTAAATATAATATATTGTGAGCTAACCGTCACCGTGGTTTTTCCCATTTTGGTATTTCGTGTAAAAATATTGGTGTTCATGTGTTATGTGATGTTGTGGATGTTTCATTCTTTCATTCATTATTATAGTTGATTTTTTTTGGGTAATTGGATGGCTAATATTTGAATGGTTTAATGGAATATTGATTCACCCCCTCTCAATATTTCGAGTGTTCAAAAATTTGTATCAGAGCTTGGATCCTTGGAAGGAGCTTGACTGCTTTGGGAAGATCTTGGAGATTGAACACATGGATGATAGAAATTCTCCTATTCCTCTTAAAGAGATTCCTGATATTGAATACACTAATTAAGATTGCATGCTTGAAAAAAATGGAGAACTCAAAGTTTCTCTTGAAGATCTTGACAAAGTTGAAGGTAAAAACAAAGATTTGAAAGAAAATCTTAAAGAAGCAAATGAATGTATCAAAAAATTGAGATTGTAGATCAATAATTTCAAAGAAAGGCATAAGGAAGTCAATGAAAAATTGAAGCAAGAAAATGAAGATATCACCTGACTAAAAGTGCAAGTGTAAGAAAAGAAAATATTTGAGGAATGTCTAAATGCAATGGTGAACAGAAAATCTAATGAATGCATGATGCTTGAACAAGAAATGGTAAACCTAAGACCAAATCTGGAGAAATAAAAAAGTCATGAGAATAAATTCAAGACAAGTTCTCAATTCTTGATGAGTTGATTACAGGACAAAAAGCATTTAAAGACAAAGGTGGTTTGGGACTTGAAAATGTTGAAATCTCAAAAGCAGTTTAGACAACTAATGCAAAAAAGAAGAACAATGTAAAGATTCGTAATCAAATGAATGATACCAGAAGACCTCCAGTCAGACAACCAAATGCTCAAAGGTACCCATATTTCAATGGTATTTTTTATTCTTGCAATAATTTTGGACATAGTGAAATGGGATGTAGAAGCAAAATGAACCAAAATATGATATCTTTCCCTAGTCAATGCTTTACATGCAAAAGATTTGTACATAGAGCAAATGAATGTAGAAGTCAAATGATGAATGGATATAAAAATGGTAGAATGATTCAATCCTTCAATGATTACTATTATACATATATGGATTTGGACACAAGGCTAATCAATGTAGATCTAGAATGAATGGAAGGAATGTTTTTCAAAGGAATGTTGTATGTCACAATTGCAATATACCTGGAAATATTGCTAAATTTTACAAAAGACAAAATACAAGGAAGGATAATCTGGTAAAGAAGAATGAACTAGTTGAAAAAGGTTGATCTGATTGAAGTAAAGAAGGAAATGGAAAAGATCTAGAGAAAGAAAGAGGAGACTAAGAACAAGGGAGAATCTATACCATCCTCCAATGCAAAAGTTTCCTCTAGAAACTAAGCCTAGAGCTATGGCTTAGAGGAGCTTTAATGAATATCTTATGTACCTCGCTAGAAAAGAGGTGTTGCAGCCACAACATGAAGATATGACATGAAGAATGAAATGATTGGTCTGTTGGAGAAGATTGTAGAAGGAAACATGCTAATGTGAAGATCTAGAGAGCTAGAGAAGGTGACTATGTATACAATTTTTAGGGTTTCCCACTTTATGGAATGAAGCATTTATTGTAGAATTAGGTCAAATCAAAGAGTTAAAAGAAAATTTTCTAAGGAAAATTCATTTGATCAAAAGCAAATTCAAATGTGAATAGAGTAGCGAGAAGTGAAAAAGGCGATTCAGAGCTCAAAGCATCAAAACCCTAGTTCAACGAAGCAAAGTAAAAGGTATTTAGAAATTCCTACATACCCTAGTTTTCTAGTATTGTTGTTTGAAAGTAGTTTGAATACACTTTACAATTGTGACACCGAGGGTTGTAGATGTTTCACAAAAACCACAACATAAGTTTAAAAGTTATCCTGCCAAAGCTATAGAAGATGACCCATTAAGCGTATTCTCACATATACCTAATGGGGTCTTACCAACTAAGGACATTAGGGCATATATTAATGGTAGCATGGATGAATATTCACCCACTAAGCTTAGGGAATTATGGGAAAATGAGTTAATTGGAGAGGATTTTTCCCTAAAGCTAGAGTATAAAGCCCTAGTTGAAAAGAAATTAGATGTGGCAAATATTTCCCAATTTCTTCTGAAAACTAATGGATTAGGATGGAACTGAGTAGAATTCATGACCAATTTGTGTTGATTGATGGCCCTCACATGATTAGAAAGGAAGTAATAAGAGAGATAATTGGTTTATGGTCTACCTTCCAGTCTTAAAATCTACCAAAAACAAAGAGGTAATGGAGAAAACTGGTGCTACATTTGATCAAAGAGTCCTCAGATGAATCTTATTAGAAGTCTTGCTATTAGATATGCAACTATGCTCATCAGATACAAAATCTATTACACCAATAGACATAATTTAGTTTTTTCCACCACAATCAATGTGCCACATGAAATGGTTGAGAATGGTGTTGATCACAACTTGTGTAAGTTTCTTAGGAAACAATTGATGGAGAATCTGAAGGAGATTAAGAAGAAGAAATATGTGCAGGTATGGGACATTAGTAATGTGTTTACTCTTCTACTTCTTGAGGGAATTTCATGTGATTGGAAAGGTTAACTAGTCAAGTACAAGGTCTGTTACACACAAAATAGTAGATTATATGAGAAGCCTTGGAGATATCAATGCCCGAGATGATGCCCTTGCTGCCTTATTTGTAGTATTCCAAAGAATAATGAATGAGAGATAGAGGATTCCAAGAAGTGTTGTGGAAAGATATAAAAATGATACCACTTTATTAGTTTCCATAGAATTTTACATGATGGAAGAAGTAGAAGTGAAGACTGTTTGGGTTCTAGAACTAGGCTATGAGGTGACAGAGATAGAACTTGTTGGCTATACAAAGGTACTACTAAATAGTCCTAAGGATGAAAACAAGAAAAGATATGGGACATATAAAGAAAAATCAATGAAAGTTCACCTGGAATTTAAGAAACTAGTTATGAGAAAGAATGTTGACAAGATGATTGACATATATGCACAAGAAAGTGGTCTTTCAAAGGAAACGATTAGGTATTCCAGAGAAAGAGCTAGAGTTAACATGAGTGCAACATAAGCCTCCAGTATCTCAAGGAGATTAAGAAGATCAACTACCAAAACTCTTCCTACTGTTGGTGAAAAGAGGAAATCCATAGTTAGTCCTCTAATAAGGGATAAATACCTTCAGTAGTTCTTGCTACCAGGGTAGAAGCAAAGAAGACTACCACCTCAATACCCTCTCTTTCTCCTACAAGAAGACGAGTGAAGTAGAAAGCCTCAAGAGAAAAGGAAATTGGAATCAATGTTGTTGAAGAGGAAGAAGAATTGGAAGAAGGACCATAGCTGGTTCGAATAGTTAAGAAAGATGCTTCACAAGGTGAAGCAAGCACAAAAAGGAAGAGAATTGATGTAGTGGATACAAAAAGTGAGAAGGAAGTTAAGAAAGAGAAAGAAGGATTCAAAATTCAGAAGAGAGAAAAGGAGAAGGAAGCCAAGAAGGCTTCTCCGGAGAAGAAGTAGAAAGGAACAAATAAAAATAAGTCTCTAGAAAAGGTAAAGAAATAGGAACAACCTGAAATTCCTCACTCCCCTATGAAGCTTGAAGCACTATTCAATAGTATAGTGCAAAATGACATGTTAAAGTAAACTGAATAAATGTATAAGGAAGCAGATGAGATAGACAATTCTACCATAATTGATGTCATAGTCAAATACATTACTATATTTGAGGTAGATATGTAGAATATCCAAAAGGATATACCAAAGGATATCTATTTTTTTTGCTAAAAAGAAGAGAAGATGCAATTATGGAGCATGAAGGGCTAAAGGATGAATCCTTAGTAAGAGTTGATGCTCCCTTGACTGAAGCAGACTGAACCACATTGGCTACCATCTATATAAGGAGTTGAGGAATAAATAGAAAGTAAATATTATTATGGGAAAGGATCAAACTCATAATGATATGATTCAGAAAGAATGCAATGACAAGGCCGAGGAACTTCTACAAAATTTGGGTTTTCTCCTGATAATTGAACAATGTTTAAACGATGATTCTGGTGCTCCAAAACTAAATATGGAAGGATAAATGCACACATATGATGCTCAACATGAGCATGGCCAATGTTGGAGTTATTGATGCAGAGGAATACACAGATAATGTTCCTCTGGTTGTAAAAGAACCAGTGCAAGGAAATGATGGAGTTGAAAAGGTTCCAAAAGAAGAGAGAGTGATCAAAGAGGAAACTATAAAGGATCACACCTTTATTCCTTTAGTTACTCATGATAATATAGAGGAAAATCCCACTCTCCCACTAGTAAACAATGATCAAGGCAATTCAAAGAAATATGTTCCTCAGAAGAAACATATTAGGCCATCTATGAAGGTGATAAACATGATGTGAATAAAGAACAAGAGAAGGAAAAACAAGAAAACATGAGAAGAGAATATAATGGTGAGAAGGAAGGAGATGAAGACAAGAATGAGGAGAATGAGAAAGGAAAGAAGGATAAGGATAAAGGAGAAGAGGAGAAAAATAATGATGAAGAAAAAGATAAGGATAAGGCCTCCAGTGAAGAAGATAAGGCAAAGGAAGAAGTCAACATTGAGTCTGGAAAGGATGAAGAAGCCAAGAAAACTAAGCCTTTTGATGAATATTCCTTTGGTAATCCTTAAAAATTATTTTATCTAAGCAATTAAATTTTCAACTGATAGTTTCATCTCAATTATTGTAGTTTCTCATGCAACAAGGAAGTGTAGACTTAGACAAAATATCTCTCATACATAAGTTGTAGCTAGGTGATGTTTTTCATGCATCAACAAGAAAATAAATTATTGAAACATATCAAAAGAGTGGTGGATTGATGGATGAAGCTATAAAATAATTGCAGGAGATAACCCCTAGAATAAATGTTGATACATCCTTGTTTGAAATGGAAAAAATCAAGTTATTGATTGATTCCTTCAAGGAATATGCCTCCAATTTGAAAGGATGAGTTGAAATAGAAGTTGAGACAAGGCTTGTAGAAAAGAAGTTGTTAGAGATCATAGAGAAGTGTACATCTACACACAACAAAGTTGAAGAATGCTTGGAGGAGGTACAAGTATTTGAGGAAGAGGAAAATACTTTTCTATATTGCATGAAGTGGTTGGATGCCACACAAAGTATAAAGGATGATTCAATTTAGACACAAATAAGTAATTCTTCAAATGCCTATGATCTGGCGTAGTAAAAATATGTTTAAATGGTTTGTGCATCTATTTTTGGGTCTGTACTCCTCCGGAAATAGATATATCACTCTATAATTCTAACAATAACTTGGTGAACATAAAATGCATCTAAATCCAAGAGTTTTTGTTGTTTAGTGAAGTATCTTGGAAGATATGAATGATAGTGTTCTAGCTGGCTTATCACAGTAATTTCCTATATAGTATGTCGGTGTGGGAGATTTTGCACTCCTCTATGGATAAATATTGTTGGATATTGCTAATATGTGGTTTTCATTGATGTCAACACTATTGGAATTAATGTCTTTAAGGTTGTATATGTCGAGGATATTGAGAAAATTGTAATAAAATAAGTTGCAGGTTGTCGGTGGTGCAATGAAGTTCAACATGGTGGATTGCTTAGTATATTGATGATAAGAGGTTATGGATTAAATGGTTTGTTGAAAAGTATATCTAGTTTATCTACATGAAGTTTCAGAGGTTCGCATGAAGATTTGATTGAGTTATGAGTATCTGTGTTCTAACAGTTGTTCTATTGCTTTAGTTGGTGTTCTTGAAAGAAGATTATGTGATTTTAGTAAATTAATTTGTTGTGGATGATTATGTGGTGATTCATGATGTTTGTGGATTTTTCTAGATCGTGCTCTATTTGTGTTGTTGGTCTGCATTGATCGTTGTGTTCACGATTGGTAATTTTATTTTGTGATTTCATGTTTTTCATGATCATGGCCGACAGGGTGATTGTAGCATGTTGCGAATCTTCGAGGCATAATTGTTTAAGGTGTTTCATATTTGAGCATGTTGTTTTGGGTCCTTACTATGTTTTGTCCGACATTGTTTGGTGCACATTGATAATTGTTTATTGATTTGGGCCAACATTTTGTACACATTTTATATTTTGTTGGGCCGACATATAGTTGATGTTATCCTTAGTTGGGATATATATGATCGATTGTTTATACCATTTGAAGGTATGGTGTGTGATGTATGCTAAGTGTTGTGTGAGAATAATGTTCTAATCTTTCAAAGGAAGAAGTAAAGTGTGAAGAAGAGTGAGAAGAAGAAAGTGTTTATGTGCTTAACCGAAACTGTAATCAGGCATTACAAGATGCTATTTTCTCAGTTCAAAATCTTCTGGATGTAATCCGAATGTGATTGTAAGACAGTGAGTCTTCCTTTGGGTAGTAAGCCTTTTGTATTTGAGCAGTGATCTCTAGGCAATGTGCCTAAATGCATGTGCATTCCCCATTTATAATACTTTTATACTTTTAATAGAGTATAATCTTGTGGATTAACCTCCACCATGGTTTTTCCCCTAACAGGGTTTCCACGTAAAAAATCTTGGTGTTATGTGTGTTTTTGATGTGGTGATTGTTTATGCTTTCATGTTTATATATCAGATTTGAGAATACGTTTAATTTGTATAATTTTTGTGACAACTGATTAACCCCCCACTCTCATTTGTCTACCCTTGTGTTGCCAACAATTGGTATCAGATCAGGTTCCTCAGAAGAAGTTTAATAGCTTGAGGTGTTCCAGGATGGTGACATATAAGAAGGATAGTCTGAGATTTGATGGAACTAATTATTCTCTGTGGAATACTTGAATGGAGTGTCATCTGAGATGAGTTGGTGAACCTTATTGGACAATTACAAAGAATAGGTATATCATCCCATAGAATGGTCCTTCTACTACAGGTGAGATTAAGGAAGCCGAGTATAATATCAGAGCTAAGGAAGCATTGTTGAGTGCTCTAACTGATTATGAGATGACAAATGTAATGGAGCTGAAGACTACTTATGAGATATGGAAAAAGTTGGAAACTTTGTATGAAGGTGATACCCATGTGAAGACTGCTAAGTTGCAAAGCCTAAAAGGGAAATATGAAATGTTGAGAATGGGTGAAGATGAGAACATCACTTCTTTTATGCAGAGAGTGAATGAACTTGTGTGTAGTATCATATGTGCTGGTGGAACATTGGAAGAATCAGAGATTGTTGCTAAAGTGCTAAGATCCTTTCCTGTTGCATAAAAACACAAAGCTACTGCTATTGAGGAGATCCAAACTGTGACAAATGTAACCAGAGACATGTTGATTGGTAAGCTTACTACTTTTGAGTTAAGTGAGTTTGGTGAATCTCTTCCTAAGACAAAATTTGCATTCAAAGCTACTATCTCCAAAAAATATAAGCAAAGATATGATACAGGAGAAAGTTCTTCTAGAAAAATGTCCAAGTATGAGCAGGAAATGGGAGAGATTGAAGAAGAAGAGAGAAAACTAGATGAGCTTGAAGCACTTATTGTCAAGAGGATAGCTAGAGGAGAAGGTAAGTATAAAGGGAAATTGCCTCTTAATTTTTTTTTCTTGTAATAAGATAGGCCATTTTGCCTCAAGGTGTCCGGAAAGAGTTCCTAAGCCAAGACCTAACAAGCCTAGATTCCAAAGAAAGTGTTATTATGTTGTTGATGAAGGTGTGACATATGATGAATTTGATAAAGGAAATTTAAGTGAGGATGAATGGGTGTTTATTGCTATCAAGGAAAATGATCTAGTACCTACTGAATCTGCTAGTTGTGTAAATGTGGAGAAAGCTCTAGCTGCCAGAGTTGAAGAAAAAGATGAATGGGTGATTAACAATGAATTCTCTCATCACATGACAAGTGATAAAAGTAAATTTGTTAGTTTGGAAAAGTATGATGGTGGTGTTGTAAGATTTGGTGATGACAAAGCTAGTGTAATCCATGGCAGAGGATCCATTTCTCTTGATGGTAAGTATAATACTGATGATGTTCTATATGTGGAAGTTTTGAAGCATAATCTCTTAAGTGTTGGAAAGATGGTTGAAAAGGGATACAATCTTCAATTCAAGAATGGAAAGTGTAGAATATTGGGGAGTTTCGAAAATGTGATTGCATCTAGTACAAAAACAAAAAGTAATATATTTCACCTAAATGCTACTAGTAAAGTTTTATGATTTCTCAAGTTCATGAAAGTTGGTTGTGGCATAGGAGAATGTGCCATGTAAACTTTGATAATATTATCAAGATAAATTCTACTCAGACAGTAAGAGATCTTCCCAAGTTAATAAAACCTACTAATACTATATGCAAGGAATGTCAGTTAGGGAAGCAAACTATAGTTTCATTCCGAAGCAAACAACATTGTTCAAATGAAGTGTTGGAGCTTGTGCATATTGACTTGTGTGGTCCTTCTAGAGTCAGAAGTTTACAAGGAGACAAGTATTTCATGTTACTTATTGATGATTATTCTAGATTGATGTGGGTTACTTTCTTAAGGGAAAAATATGAAGCTCTAGAGAAATTCAAGATTTTTAAGGCTATGGTTGAGACAGAGACATGTCTAAATATTAAATGTCTGAGATCAGATAGAGGTGGTGAATTCACTTCCGGTGAGTTTAATTCTTTTTGTGAAGAACATGGGATAAAGCTACAATTATCTGCCCCATTGACCCCTCAGCAAAATGGAGTTGTGGAAAGGAAGAACATGACAATTCAAGAAGCTGACAGGACCATGATGTTGGAAGGAAATGTTCTGCATATCTACTGGAGAGAAGATGTGAGTACTGTCGTTCACACTCTCAACCGGGTACATGTCAAAGGTGATACCAGTAAGACTCCTTATGATCTATGGTATGGTTATAAGCCTACTATTAGATACTTCAAATTATTTGGGAGTAAATGCAATATCAAAAGAGATGAAGATATAGGAATGTTTGATGCTAGAAGTGATGAAGGAATATTTCTTGGTTATTCTACTAAAAGTAAAGCCTACCGGTGCTACAATAAGAGATTGAGGAAAGTAATTGAAAGTGCTAATGTCAATGTTGATGAAGACACAGTTAGACCATCCAGAACCTGTGGATATGATTCAAACAATCAAAATGATAGTTCATATAAAGGAAAGAAAGTTCAGACTCCAAATCAAGTTCAAATCATTCCTGTGAATCAGGAAAATCAAGAGGAAGGAACTAGTGAAAGTGCAGAAGTGAGATCACAAGAGCCTGAAGTTCAAGAACACCCTAAGACTCCAAGGTATGTAAGAATAAATCATTCAAAAGATCAGATTATTGGTGATAAGAAAAAAGGTGTTCAAACTAGGAGAAGAATTGTAGAAGAATACTGTTTGATCTCAAAGACTGAGCCTAATAGTGTCAATGAAGCATGCAAAGATGAACATTAGGTGGAAGCATTGAAAGAAGAACTATTGCAAATTGAGAAGAATGATACATGGATTCTTGTTCCTAGACTTAAGAACAAAAATGTAATTGGAACTAAATGGGTCTTTCAGAAAAAACTGAATGAGCAAGGTGAAGTTGTTAGAAACAAAGAAAGAATTTTGTGTAAAGGATATTCTCAGATGGAAGGAATTGAATTTGAAGAAATTTTTTCTCCTGTTGCTAGGATTGAAGCTGTGAAACTATTTCTTGCTTATGTTTCTTACAAAAACTTCAAGGTTTATCAAATGGATGTCAAGTCAACATTTCTAAATGGTGAACTAGAAGAAGTGTATATTGAGCAACCTGATGGATTTCAATTAACTGCTCAGGGAGATATGGTTTTTTGGTTGAAGAAAGCATTGTATGTACTTAAGCAAGCACCAAGAGCATGGTATGCGAGATTGGACAAGTATTTGTTGAAGCTTGGATTTAATAAAGGTGTTGTTGATAGTAATTTGTATTTCAAGATTGATCATGATAAAGATTTGATTATTGAAGTCTTTTTTGATGATATCATTTTTGGAGGATATGATAGTTTGTGCATGAAGTTTGTTGATGAGATGCAAAGTGAGTTTGAGATGTCTATGATTGGAGAATAGAAATTATTTTTGGGATTGCAAATTACTCAGCTAGATAGAGGGATCTTTATATCTCAGTCCAAGTATGTGAAATAATTGCTAAAGATGTTTGGTATGGAAGATTCAAATCTAGTTGGTACACCTATGGTGACCGGATGTAAGTTAACACAAGATGACGATTCTCCTAAAACAAATTAGACTAGATACAAATCCATGATTGGTGTATTTCTCTATTTGACTCAAACTAGACTTGATATCATGAATGTTGTATGCATTGTTGCAAGATTTCAAGTTGATCCTAAGGAATCTCATGTGATAGTTGTGAAGAGGATTTTTAGGTACTTGAAGGGGACAGTTGATTTTGGCCTATGGTATCCTAAAGAAGATGACCTTACTTTGAGTGCTTTTATTGATGTTGATTGGGCATGAGATGTGAATGATAGAAAGAGTACTAGTGGTGGTGCATTTTTCTTGGGAAAGAAGCTGATTTCATGGTTAAGTAAGAAGTAGAATGCCATTTCTTTATCTACTACAGAGGAAAAATACATTGTTGCTGCTAACAATTACACTCAAGTATTGTGGATGAAGCAGATGTTGAAAGATATCAGAGTTGTGTATGATGAACCTATTGCTATATTATGTGATAATTCAAGTGCAATTAATATTTCTAAGAATCGGGTGTTGCATTCAAAAACCAAGCATATATCTATCAAGTTTCACTTTTTGAGAGAGAAGTTGAGTGAAAAGGAAGTTAGATTGGAGTATGTGCCCACTAAGGAACAGATTGTAGATATCTTTACCAAGCCCTTGCCTAAAGATACTTTTGATTATCTCAGAGGGAAGCTAGGGGTGATTACCCCTCCTAATCAAAATTAAGATGCATTGACTTACATCAGTCGGTGCATTTCATAGTCATATCTTGTGATCTAGATTGATGTTGTGGTGCTTGCTACTCAAGGGGAGTAGTTAGATTTTCAAAAATTTGGTTCAAAGCTTGTGTGGAGAAAGATAATGTGTATCTTTGTCATTGATGTCAAAGGGGGAGAAGATTCATGTGAAAAACTATGAAAGAGTTAAGGAGAAAAGAGTCAAAATATAAGGGGGAGAAAGTGCTAAGAGAAAATTTGCGTTGATGGTGTTTTTCACATCATGTGTTGCCATCAATGCCAAAGGAGGAGATTGTTGGATATTACTGATATGTGGTTGTCATTGATGTCAACACTATTGGAATTAATGTCTTTAAGGCTGTATATGTCGAGGATATTGAGAAAATTGTAATAAAATAAGTTGCAGGTTGTCGGTGGTGTAGTGAAGTTTAGCAAGGTGGCTAGCTCAGTATATTGATGATAAGAGGTTATGGATTAAAGGTTTTGTTGACAAGTATATCTAGTTTATCCACATGAAGTTTTAGAGGTTCACATCAATATTTTATTGAGTTACGAGTATCTATGTTCTGACAATTGTTCTATTGCTTTAGTTGGTGTTCCTAAAAGAAGATGATATGATTCTAGTAATTTGATTTGTTGCGGATGCTTCTATGGTGATTCATGATGCTTGTGGATGTTTCTAGATCGTGCTCTATCTATGTTGTTGGTTCACATTGATCATTGTGTTCGTGATTGGTGATTTTATTTTGTGAGTTCATGTTTTTCATGATCATGGCCGACAGGGTGATTGTAGCGTGTTGTCGATCTTCGAGGCATAATTGTTTAAGGTGTTTCGTATTTGAGCATGTTTTTTTGGGTCCTTACTATGTTTTGATTGACATTGTTTGGTGTGCATTGATAATTGTTTATTGATTTGGGCTGACAATTTGTACATATTTCATATTTGTTGGGCCGACATATAGTTGATGTTATCCTTAGTTGCAGATATATATGATCGATTGTTTATACCATTTGAAGGTATGGTGTGCAATGTATGCTGAGTTTTGTGTGTGAGTAATTTTCTAATCTTTCGAAGGAAGAAGTAAAGTGTGAAGAAGAGTGAGAAGAAGAAAGTTTTTATGTGCTTGATTGAAACTGTAATCAGGCATTAGAAGATGCTATTTTCTCAGTTCAAAATCTTCTGGATGTAATTTGAATGTTATTGTAAGACAATGAGTCTAACTTTGGGTAGTAAGCCTTTTGTATTTAAGTAGTGAGCTTTAGGCGGTGTGCCTGAATTCATGTGCATTCCCCATTTATAATAATTTTATAATTTTAACAAAGTATAATCTTTTGGATTAACCTCCACCGTGGTTTTTCCCCTAACAAGGTTTCCACATAAAAAATCTTGGTGTTATGTGTGTTTTTGATGTGGTGATTGTTTAGGCTTTCATGTTTATATATCAGATATGAGAATAAGTTTAATTTGTATAATTTCAGTGACAACTGATTCACCCCCCCCCCCTCTCAGTTGTTTTCCCTTGTGTTGCCAAAAATTTCATGTTTCAATGTTGAAGAAAAGCTCCCAGATGTCAATTGAGTAGAAATTCTAGATGGCATTGTGTTTTGAGCTCCACGTATGGAGAATTTGGTAAACAAATGAAGGTTTTTGTGTTTAGGTCTTATTTGGGGCCGACCTAACATGTTTGATGTTTTATGAAGGATGAATAAGTAATTTTATCTTATGTAGGATCCTTATAGGTCCATCTTGACTTGTCTTGAGGAGATTTTATTTGGATTTAAGGCGTGAAGGTTAGATGAAATGTTTTGAGGAAAAGTTCAATTTTGTGTGTTGCTTCCAATTAGGCTAACCTAATTGGAGTTACACTTGATGTGGATATATATAGTAGATTATTTTTAGTGTTTTATGATGATGCGCAAGTGATGAGAGAGATTAAATGTATGGTGTTCCACCTACACGTGTGTGATGTGAATTTGATCAAAATTGTGAAAATTTAGAGTAGAGTAGAGCATTGATCTAGATCAGTGCAAAGATTGTTTTGTAATCCATTAGAACTATAATCTAGCATATGATAGATGCAATTGTAACAATTCAATGGACTGTAATCCACCCCTTCTTTCTTCTATCTTATTCTCTGTGGGTAGTGAGTCCACTAGATAGTGATTCCACTTGCAATGAGCATTCTACAATATACTATATTTGAATATAATATATTGTGAGCTAACCCTCTCCATGGTTTTTCCCATTTTTGGATTTCCATGTAAAAATTCTAGTGTTCATGTGTTATGTGATGTTGTGGATGTTTCATTCTTTCATTCATTATTGTAGTTGAATTATTTTTGGTAATTGGATGGCTAATGTTTGAATGGTTTAATAGAATACTGATTCACCCCCCTCTCAGTATTTCGAGTGTTCAAAAATTCCTCTATCATAGCTGATTTTCTCCTTGTTAGAACACCTTTTCTCTTATATCTAATGATTTGATCTTTTGAATGATTATTTTGCACATACTTGTGAGTCTTAGGATTTTTTTTGGAGCTTCTTCCTCTTCAACTATCAAATCTTTTCCTTTGTCTTCAACCTTTTCTTATTCACTACAAGGGGATTCATCAAATTCATATTCTTCTATCAGTACTAAAATTTGATGTGGTTCTTTATCCACTTTGACACTTTCACTCTCAACAATATTCTTCAATATTTTTTGTAGCATTAGTAGGCCTTGCTTCTTATAGAGTATCCAAGGAAGATTCCTTCATCAAATATTGCATCAAACTTTCCTAAGTTTTCTTCATCTCTTTTGATATAACACTTGCTTCGAAATGTTCTAAAATATTTCATAGTAGGATTTTTACCATACCATAGCTCATGGGGAGTCTTTGAACTATTCGCTATCTTTTGACCTCTATTAAGAATGTAAGCTACAGTATGAATTACTTCTCTCCAATAGAAATTACGGGTTGATTCTGAGATGTTCTAAGACATTACCAAATGTTATGGGATGTTGTTTAATGTTGTTTGATGTTGTTTAGGGTGTATGATAGGTGTTAAGTCAATTTTACATGTCTACACCTGAATTGTTCTCTTTTTCCTTTCCACAACTCCATTCTGCTGATGAGTTCTAGGGGTTGATAAATTCCCTTTTATTCCACAATCTTCACAAAAACTATTAAACTCATTTGAATTAAACTCACCACCTCTATCAGATCTCAAACATTTTATTTTCATATTTATTTCATTCTCAACCATAGCCTTAAATGCTTTAAACTTGTCTAGAGCTTTTTAATTTTCTTTGAGAAATGTAACCCAATCCATTCTAGAAAAACCATCAATTAATAACATGAAATACCTATCACCACATGAGCTTCTAATTTTGGTAGGTCCACATAGATATGTATGCACTAACTCCAAGGGACTTGTGGTATAATATTCCTTTGTCTTGAATATTTTCTTTGTTTTCTTTCCAACTTGACATTCTTTACAGATTTTATTGATAGGATTTGTATTCTTTGGAAAATATCTCATAGCATTAGAAGAACTTATCCTCACTAGGCTATCAAAATTGATGTGACCCATTCTTCTATTCCATAGCCAACTTTTATTAGTTTGAGACATAAAGCACCTTGCACCATTACCTTTGAGTTGATAGACATTACCTTTTGTCCTTGTTCCATCATCAACCAGAATACCAGAGCTTCCTTTCCTGATTTCACAACCACCATTCTAAAATACAAGATTATATCCTCTGGTACACATTTTTCCTACACTTAGAAGATTATGTCAGAGATCCTTGACATAAAGAACATCATTTGTTTTATGCTTTCCATAGAAACTAATTGAAGCTTTTCTAGTAATCTTAGTAAATATATCATCACCAAACTTAACTGTAAGTGTGGAATAAGTAAAGAGTAAATAACTAAAAACACTTCTTAATAAGACATTATATCAAAGATTTAAAAGCAATTAAACTAATTTAAAATCACAAATCTACTGAAAACATCATATTGTTCTCTATCTCTAAAGATTTATTAAGTCACGGGGCTCTCAGATTTGGTAAGCATTGTGACTATTAAAATGTCAATCTAGAGAATGAGATGCTGCTAAATGCAATAATCTAATTCTATATGATGAAGCTACTGTAATCTAAATTGACATGAAATCTGATAAAAGAAGCTATAGTAAACTATGATGCAACTAAATGGAAAGCCATGATTGTTATTCTAAAATGCTATGATTGTTATTTGCTAAATGTTATTTTCTCAATTGCTAGAATGCTGAATTGCTATTTCTGCAGAGTAAGATTGCACAAAGTTGGGATTCAGATCATGTGGAGAAAGGCTGTATATATAGATTCACGGTAGCACATTTGTAACGGGGCAGCACAACAAAGGCTTGGATTTAATCTAGAAGATTGAATGGTGAGAGATGAAGAAACTTGAGCTGATCATGGGAATGGTTTTTCCCCATGAAAACATCAGGCCAAATGATAGGAAGAATCAAAGGAAGGAGATGAAGAAGTTTGATTTCTAATTTGTCTCCAATTTGTCTCCACAACTTTCTCGTGAATGCCAGTTGAATTAATTAGATATAAAATATCTAATTTTATTGGTGAGTGAATAGAGGAAATTGCCTTTATTTGAATATTTTGATTTATTCAAATTAGCAAAAGAGAATAATTAATTTAATAAAACAAACTATAGAATTTGTTTATTAAATAAATATAGAAGAGATATGATAATTAAACAACAGAGTATTTAAACTTGTTTATTTAATTAAGAAGAAACATGATTAGATGATTAAATAACACAAACTATTGAAGTTGTTTATTTAATTAAAATTGAAGAATTAGAAAAATGAACTATAAATAAATATTTCTATTTATTTAATAGTAGATGAATTTAAGGTTAATTAATAAAATAAGTTGTATTTAATTAATTAGATTATCCAGACCATTTTTAGGTGTATACATTTTCCCCCTCTTTGAAGTGATGTGTTTACGCATTGCTTCAAAGAAAATTTTGTTGTTGCTGTCAGTATCAACAAAAAATTCAATATGCCCCAGACATTGATTTTCAGGTGATGATGAATATATGCCCCCTCAGGAGATAAATTGATGATTTTTTTATTTTTTTGAATTTTTTAGATTTTTCAGATTTTTTAGATTTTTCGATGATTCTATGATGATTCGATGAAGATTCAATGTTGAAATAATTTATCTCCCAATAAAGAATGTAGAAATTGCCCCTGTGATGAATTTGAATTAATCTCCCTTCAAAAAATTAATTAATCCCACAAAAATCCCATGTTAAATAATCTAATAAAAGGTCAAAAGGGTGATTTTAAAACTCATTTGTGCAATTTGAGTTTTGAAAAATTTGTGAGAGAGCAAATTGAGCAAAATTCCAATCCCTTACCACACTCACTGGTTCGAGCGTGTGCGACGACACAACCGCTCGACTGCCTATAGACCTCTAGTATGTACTCGTTAACCTCTTTGTTATTCATGCTTTTTCATTTTTTGTGCATTTTTTTGGTTTTTAAATTTTGTGTTTCTTTTAGCACTTTTGAAGGCTAATGTAGTGCTTATAACCTCTATTTTAGCGCTTTTGATGTTTTAGCGCTTAGGTTGAATTTTGTAGCGCTTAGGTAGATTTTTTTAGCACTTTCAACATTTTAGCACCTAGGATAGGAATTTTAGCACTTTCACTCTATGTTTTAGTGCTTTCACTATTTTAGTGTGTTTGCCCTGTAGATTAGCACTTTCACCTCTTGAAATAGTGCATTCACTAAAATGGCACTTTGACTGCTTGATTTAGCACATTTTCCTCCTCAAATAGTGCTTTTGATGATTTAGCACTTTGAGCACCTATTTTAGTGCTTTTAAGTGTTTTAATGGTACTTCTAATATTATAGCGCATAGAAACACTGTTTTAGCGCATCTGAGTCAAATTGATGTAGTTTTTCAAATTTTTCCTTGCTTTTGTCGATTTCGATCATGTTAGTTGTTGGTTTGATATGATTGATGATCTTGATCAAGTAGATGATGTTCAACCTCATGATAGGCGAGGTCTAATGTTTGATTGATGATAATTATCCTCATGATAGGCGAGGAATAATTATAGTTTGATTGATGAACCTCATGATAGGCGAGGTTGATTTGATGTATTAACCTCATGATAGGTGAGGTTCAATGATGTTTGATGATTGACCTCATGATAGGTGAGGTTTGATGATGTTTTCTCATGAGATTTGATCAAAAAGTCTCACCAAGAGCTGATTAGATTTTGATAGGATAATTGATGTTGATTTGACAAAAAGTACTGACTTTGAATATTTCATGATGATAGGAGGCTTTGACGAACCTCCAGATTAGAGAGTGGTTTCCTCAAAATTTTGATTTCATACCATAGTTAGCACAGCCTGAGACAAGAGTTATTACACGTTGTGGATTGTCATCCTTATTAGATATGCCCCAGATTAGGATTAATCAGGGTCTCTTGACAGCCCTAGCAGAGAGGTGGCATAGTGAGCATAATACTTTCCACCTACCTATTGGCGAGATGACAGTCACTCTTGAGGATGTCTGGCAGATTCTATGGATACCTGTTGTTGGTGATATCATCATTTATGATTCATCAGAGCGGGGTGGGACCAAGGCTCTCTGCCAATTATTTTAGGATGATAGGATTGCTGGATATTGGATTTTGTGGTGTGAGATGGTGGATGCTTATGCCACTTTGCCTAAAATTTTGGTTGGTTTCATTGGAGGGTTCCTTTGTCTTGATCACAGGTCAAAGGGATTTTCTGTTGGTTGGGGCCATGTGTTGGAGAGCATGATTGTGCACGAGATGAGATATGCTTGGGGCATGTGTATGCTTGCCCATCTGTATCATGATTTGCATTCAGCTGTTTACACTGGAGGTTAGAGTTTATTAGCCAGAGTTACTCTACTAAAGGTGTGGGAATGGGAGCATATTGTTTTCATGCATCCAATGATGGTGAGGCAACGACCCGCTAGGCAGCCTTATGTTCATATATACGCAGGTTGACTTACTCAGCCTAGACTGGGTAAGTTGGATCATTGGTGCAGAGTATTGGATGATATGGAAACTATGACATGGCATCCATATTTAGATTGTGAGCACTAGGATGATGATGACATTCAATTGCCATTTTTCTATTAGTCATTTATTCTAATTGGTTAGACTCATTGGATTTTGGAGAGATTTCTGCTTAGACGAGTGCTCTGTCAATATGGTATTGTTTAGGGCATTCCCCAGGGTGTTGCCCATTATGCTTGTCGATAATTAGATTCTAAAAATTGGGGGCCTGACCTTTCATATGATGTTGTTGTTCATGAGTTTTATGCTCTACAACCTCTTGTTTGGGAGATCTGTTTGGATATTGTTGAGCAACCGGTTACAACTGATTATGTTGAGTATCTGGTGCTACATCCATTTCTAGGTATTACCATTACCTACTGAGGAGGAGGTTTTCATTGTACATCGTCACTGACGAAGGAGAGAGGAGATTGGTGAGGAGGAGGTGGTGGTGGAGGAGATCGAGAGAAGTGGTGATGAGGAGGGTAGTGGGGATGAGGAGGGTAGCGGTGATGAGAGTAGTGGAGAGGAGGAGGGGTATGACAGTGGTAGAGATGGATCAAGTGGATCCGGTGTAGGTGGGTCAGTTCTAGCTTTAGAGGAGTATATGATTCCTTGTAAGAGGCAAATAGTGGTAGCCTCTTTAGAGCAGTGTGTGCATCAATAGTAGACCTAGATAGCGAGTCTATAGGTACAGGTACAAACTTTACAGGGTCAGTTGACTTAGGTCTAGGGTTTATTGACACAGACATAGGTATAGATGCAGGCACATTATTAAGTTCATGCATAGGCCCTAGCATAGGTATAGGCTCAATTGGTTGCGGCTCAGACACAAATTACAACATTGACAACCGAGAGGGATGTTGCTAGATTTACTGCAGAGGGGGCTCAGGTTGTAGTTGAGAGATTGCAGAGATTGTTGGATGATACCACTGTAGTAGATTATATGTGAGAGGTTTTCCATGTTGGTTAGGAGGTAGAGTACTACAAATGTAAATTCTATGATGTCATTCATTCAGAGCAGAGAGTGAGCTATGCGCAGTCTCGATCTGGAAGGTCCCATTTGAGGACTGTGAGTAGAGGTGTGCCACAACCTCTCCTAAGAGACCCAAGAGATCCTGGTACATCTAGTGGTGGAGGGACTGGTCCTGAGATGCCTGCACCGTATGGAGCCAGCAACACATAGTTTCATGATTGTACCTTCTGTTGTATTTTGAGATGTGATGTATACTCTGATTACAACCATTTTTGATGATATATCTCTTTTCATTTCAGAAATCATTGTATACTTGACATTATGATTTTGAGATCTATATGATATGTAGTGGATTTTTATCGATCTATTATGTGTTCTATATGATTCTATGATGGATGCATTTATTTCCTATATTCTATATGTCATGTGATGATCCTTATATTATGATGTTATGGATGCAGCTTTATAATCATGAAGATATGCTATGATTTATGATGTTCTATTTATGATGTGCATAATGATGATGTATGGATGTATGATGTATGTATGGATGATGCATGATGTATTGAATGCATGATGTAAGTAGTATTTACATGGATAAAAATGGATGTATGATGATGTGTAATTCTAAATTATATTGAAAATGTTCCTATATGCAATGATTTATGGATATGATGTTTTAAATGATATATAATGTGTGATGTAAATGGGATATGTGCACTTTTATTCTTGTGATAAATGCAAATATATGATGTAATAAGTGAATAAAAAATGATGAATATAATGGTATTTTGAATACATGATATATGATATGATTAATGGATGAATGAAATGCAACTATAGAGATTTATTTTTGAGAATTTATTATGCAATTTTATGATGTGTGATATGAAAAATATGATATGATAAATGAAAATTATTTGATTTAAATGTATGAATGATGAAATGATAAAATAAATGCTTTCTATATGTATGCAATGAAAATGATGATGCAACTACATGATAATTATGATGTTTTTGTTAATGTAAAGTATACTCAATCCATTATGAGAAAAAAAATATCATTGTTTGGAATTGGTTACCCTTCTATGTAACAAATATTCTGTAGATGTAAAACTATTATGAATGCAATCTATTTTTACCATGCAAATCTATATGCAAACATTGGCATCTTAACAATACTTTTATTGTGCTTTGTATCATCATAGAGCTTTAAAAATGTTGAAAGTGAGTACAAGCATCGATGGTATAATTTAGACCATGATGACCTGAGTACTAATTTCATGATTTTTGATATTGCAAGTGAACACAAGCATCTAGGTATAATTAAACCGAGATGACTTGAGTATTTCTTGCGTAAACAGACAAGAATCAATCACTTTCCTATGTGAATTAGAATGCATTCATGATACTTTGTAGAGCACTTCTCTTGACAATTCACACAGTAATTATGATTAATTCATAGATAGCAAACAAAGAAAAATACCATTCTCCTTCCTAGCTTCTCTAGTTCAATACATCATCAAGTTTCTCCAAAGAAATGATAACAAAGATCAAAGTACAACATATCCAACCTTTGCTTAAAGTATTTCAACCATTATTCAGATTAGACGATCCATTTTGATTTTATGATGTTTTTGTGATTTTTGAGATTTTGACCAAAAACCTAACCTAAAGACCTATCCTAGGGGCCTCAGGGGCTAATCAAAGATTAGCCTTTCCTAAGTTATACACGTAGAGACTATGTAGTTTGACTGACACAAACTCTAGTTTTGAATTTTTGACTTGTTTTTGGATTTTCCGTTGTGATATGGATGTCTAATGTGTTTCCGATGGTGATTGATGTTTCATGTTGGGTGTGTTTTGATCATTTTTTTTGTTGTGTTTGTCTTCTGTTGTTTTTCTATTTGGTTAAGCTCAAGATTTATTGCCCCAAGTGAGGTCAGGATTTTTCCCCCAAGCTAGGGTGGGACATGACCACTTGCAATGATATGATAATGGATGTAAAATGATGGTGAAAGTAATGACCATGAAATGCATCTAATAGATAGAAAATTTGGCTTTAAAATCACAAGTAGCGCCTATTTCTAGGTTTTCACTACATGTTTTTATTGCATTTTTTCAGTCTTTTTGATTTTTTTGTATTTTTTTGTCACCAAGACGCTTGTTTGCTAGGTTTTCATCAAGGTAACCATTTTCAAAACTTGACCTGTGCACTAGGTGATTCAAGTGTAGAACTTTCTGAGATGGATATTGTTGATAGGTTCATCGAACAAATCCCCTTCAGGTGTAGATAGTTGATAGGCTCCAGATCCATAAACTGATATGATGACAAAAAGACCTAGCCAGTTACGTTCAAACTTCCCTTTCTTTTCTTTGTCCTGCTGATTTCTAGGGTTTTCCTTGAGGACCAAGTCACCAACCTGAAAGACTCTAGGTTTTACTCTGTGATTGTAGCTCCTAGACATCCTTTGTTGGTATGCTTTCAAATGGTTTACATCTTGTCGACGATGTTCATCCAGCAATTCCAGTTCTTGTAGTCTAGAGACTCTATAATCCTCATCTGCAATTATACCCTTCAGTGAAACACAGAGTGATGGTATTTCTACCTCAATAGGTAGGATGGATTTTGATCCATATACCAAGGAATATGGTGTAGCTCCTGTAGGTGTTCTGATGTTGGTTCTATTTTCCCAAAGAGTAGCATTTAATTGAACATGCTAATCACGTCCAACATCGTTAACCGTTTTCTTTAGAATTTTTAGAATTGTTTTGTTTGAGGCCTCTGCTTGGCCATTTCCCTGAGGATAGTACGATGTTGAGAAATGATGTTGGATATGAAATCTTTCACATAATTCCTGGACATCCTGGTTCTTAAAAGGTTTACCATTGTATGTGACAATGGACTGAGGAATTCCATATCTACAGATGAGGTAGTTCAGTTTGAAAGACGAGATCTATTTTCCAGTGATTGTTGTTAAAGGAACCGCTTCTATCCACTTTGTAAAGTATTTCATTGTTGTGATTATGAATTTTTTTCCATTGGATGAAGAGAAATTTATCTTTCCTACTAGGTCTAGTCCCCACTGACAAAAGGGCCATGTTGATTTAAATGGTTGCAATTATTTTGCTGGTGCATGGATTAAGTTACCATGGATCTGGAATTTCTGACACTTCTTAAAAAATTGATAAGACTCCATCTCCATATTTGGCCAGTAATACCCCAAACAGAGGAGTTTCTTTTCTAGGGTTAGTCCACTTGAATGAGTTCCACAAATACCTTCATGAACCTCACGTAAGGCTATTTCAGATTCGTTATGTTCTAGACACCGAAGAAGAGTACCATCTAGACCTTGACGGTAAAGTATGTCGGCAATCAATGTATGTCATGTGGATTGGCGGATGAAGTTATGTTTCTGGTTTCTAGAAAGATCAGGAGGAAGGATATCATCCTTGGGGTAAGCATAGATCTCTCCATAGAGTGAGGTTTGAATGTCAACTATTTGGAAAATGGTTTGTAATTTAGGATTGTCATAGGCAGGATTAGACACTTGTTCTACCATAAACTCATAATGACCTCATCTTTCTAGAATTTGCAATAGAGAAGCAATTGTTGCCATAGCATCAACAACATTGTTTTCTATCCTCAGAATCTGTTCAAACTTGATATCTACAAAGTACTTTTTGAGATCATCAAATGATGAGGTAAAAATAACCTGATCATAATAACACCATAAAGACCTATTTCATATATGCAAAATCCCTATCCTCTGCCAATTAATTAAATTTTAGGAGAAATAATTGCTTAAGTTTTAAAGAGAAATTGTACAAACTTTGTTTCTTTTGATTTATTGAAGTATTTTTCCAATATAGATTTAATGGGTTATTTTAAGTGTTTTGTAGGATAATAACCAGTCATCAATTTGCAGATTAGAAGAATTCAACTAGCTTGTGCTCCAGAATAGGTTGAAGGTGTGCACTGGAAACATGCTCCAGAACTTTAGGGTGATGGACCAAAGATATAGTTACTCTTTAAGTCTTAATTTTTGTTATGCTTTAAGTCAAAAACTTCATGGCTCGACTTCAACCTCTTTAATACTGTTGTAATGGGTTTTAAAGACATACAAGTTATTTGTAAATCTGTTATAGACCTTTTCAATGGTTATCTATACCATCTAAAATATAGGATTTAGTTAGAGTTTTTCTATAAAAGACGTAATCTCTAGAAGCAGAATATACAGTGAAAAAGTAATTTTATGCTGTCAATATATTTTTTGAGCTTATGAATAAAGAGATTATCATATAAAATTTATGAGTTATGAGTTATGGATAATAATTATGGTTGATGGAAGCATTTATGAATTAATTGTGGATGTGTGCTGAGAAAAAACATGATAACCCACGAGCTGGCCACTCGAGGGGGGATAACTTAAGTAGATAAGTGTTTTCCTTTCTGTTATTTTTATTACATTGTTATTATGTAGGGAATTATTGAGTTTGTTGTTGTGAAATCTAAGTTCTGAAGTACTTGTCTTTTACTTCCGTAGTTTTCCATTGTTAACTGTTAGAATCTTTGTTGAATAGGAAGGATGTTTAACGAATTTTTTATAAGTTTTTCTACTTCTGTAGTTTACCAGTTCTTTAGTTTAGTTGTTTCTATACTCATTAACTTAGTTGTCATGCTTTCTAAATTAGTTTTTCTATGCTTTTAAGTTTAAATATTTCCTACTTTCTTTAGGATAAATTGTTTTACAGTTTCTTAGTTAGACGACTTTAGGTTAGAATTAATATTAGTTGCTATAAGAAGTTAGAAGATCTAGGGGAGATATTCTAGACTTCTTCTATTACAAATTTCCTTGAACACTACCCGGTTGACATATTGAATTCAATCTTCTAAAGTAATGGGAACTAACGACAGCCTATCACTTTTTGGCGCCATTGTCGGGGACCCTTTAGCTTTCCTTCTTGAGTGTCAATAGAAGATGCCTCAAATACCTCTTTTAGGCCAAATAAATAAATAAATATATATATTATCTTTGGCTTCCTTTTTTGCATGGTCAGGAAAAGAGGCCCTCACAGATGATTTATACCAAAGACCCCCCCAAAATACGTTCCAATCATACACAGGGAGGCCCAAGGCTCAGACGACCACTTCGTTGAAGACCAACTTGAGCCAAACCCACCTGAGGCTTTCCATTATTTTCCAGAAGATCATACAGTAGAACAACTAGTTATTGAGGAAATTGTTCTTGAGGAACGTATTCCTCTGAACATCATGGGAGACCATAGGGATGAATCTAACCAAAATGATGCCAACCGTAATAATGATTTTCCACCACCTTGGACATTCACTTATCCTATTACTCTAGATACAGATGATGATACCACGATGAAAAACATCTCTCTAGCCTTCCTTCCAACCTTTCATGGCTTGTCCTCGGAAGACCCAGATCAATTTATTTTTGAATTCAAGGTTCTTTGTCAAACCTATGATTATAAAAATGATAATCATAAACTGAAGTTGTTTCCTTCTACTTTGAAGGATTTGGCCATGCGTTGGTTTATGAGACTCCCAGTCATAAGTAAAACATATTGGGAGGAAATGTAGATGGTTTTCTTGCATAAATATCAGAGTTACTGAAGGGTAAGTGATCATAAGGAAGAGTTGTTTAGACTTAGGCAGAATGAGGATGAGAGCCTAGAGGACTATCTTGATAGGTTTCTTTTCTTGTCTAAATGTTGTGGAGAAATGACTATTAGTATTGAGATTCTCAAGACTATATTTATTAAGGGACTCGATGATGATGCAAGAAGTCTTGATCTGATGGGAAAAGGTGACGTGTCTCAGTTAGCCCTTGAGGACATATGTGATTTATGTCAGAATTTCTCACGTACTCATGGAGGAATCCATAAAACTAATCTTTTCAGAGGGACTAACGAAATAGGGAAGCTCTAAGAAGAAATAACAAATCTCAAAATAGACATACATGTTCAATTGAACACTACGTTGGATGGTATACAAGCAAAGACATGTAACTTTGAGATTTTGTCAATCTATTGTCCTAGGTGTTGAAATAAACACCTTTTATGTGATTGTCCTTTAGATAAGGTCAATGTTTGTCAACTCTGTGAGAAAAATCATCCTCCCAATTAGTGTGAGCTTCTTACTAATATTAAGAATACTAAGAAAAAAACTACTCAGGTTGAAGAAGAAATAAACGTGCTAATCCAATGTCAAGGAGGTAATTTTTCATATGGGTAGAATTCCAATCCTGCATGGAGACCAAAAAACAATTGGGTTGGTAATCAATGGACTCCATCTTGGAATCAACCCTTACCTCCACAACCTAATTGGGTGACTCCTTATTGGGGACCTCCTGAATGGGAAAATCAATCATGGGGAACTCAACAATGGCCAAATCAATCACAACAACAATGGTACCCCCAACATACTGATCCCCAATGGAACCAAGGACATAATCAATTCTATACTGGTCATAGGAGGAACCAACAACAGAATCTATTACTGCCACCTCAGAATCCTCCTCAGAATGAGCAGATAAATCAACCTCAACTTCTGGCACAACCACTTCCCAATCCTAAGAACAATCGATAGAGTACTCTGGTATATACAACTGAACAAGATAATGCCACAAGACTTAATGCAATTTATTGTGGAAATGTTCAGTTACATTTGGGTCGAGCACTTCAATCGCCCACAATTGAAGAAGTAGTGGATGGCCCTATTTCTCAAAATCTTGAGAAGGATACTCTATCCAACTATACTGGGCTTGTAAATAATATTGGACCTCCTTCAGCAATAGGAGCTATTGACTTACCTTGGGAGGAGGAAGGCCAGTATTAGACTGAATCTAGTAAGGATACCCTTCCAAAAAAGAAAACTCAAGTACCATTTCTGGAGCGTCTGAAACCGGCAATTCTAAAAGATACTCTAGAAATGACTTTGACCTCCAAAACTACATTGATTCAGGAAATCAAACAATTGCAAATAGAGGTCCCTTTGTTGCAAGAAATAAAGGAAATTCTTGAGTTGAATCAGTTGATCAAACAGTTGTGTATTAAAACCCCATGAAGGAAACCAGAGAAAATAAATACTATGCACATCGATGGCTATTTAGCTGAATTTTTTTCTGGAAATACTGTTGCTCCAAAATATGATGATCCTGGGAGTCCACTGATAACCATTACAATTAATGAGGTAGCAATACCTAATGCATTAGTGAACTTAGGAGCAGTTATTAACGTGATGACTGTGGATGTGATGGAAAAATTAAGTCTTACTGATTTATGTCCCACAGCTACAATCTTACAGATGGAAAACCAGGCTATAACCGTTCCAAAGGGTGTTATAAAAAATATTCTTGTCAAAGTTGATGGATGGGAATATCCAGTTGATTTCCATAGAATACAATCGCTAACGCCGAAGGATAGCTATCCAATAATTCTTGGAAGACCATGGTTGGCTACTATCATGGCTAAAATTGATTGTAGAGAAGGGGGAATGACCATTTCGCATGGTCCAGATAGTAAATGTTTATTCTTATATCCTCCTGGTAAACCCACTGAACATAATAAAGTTTGGGTTGATGAACTAGAAGAATCTAATGGTCAGGACAGTTTGGCCTCCTTGGCCATGGTAGTGATTAAACAACATGGAGAGGAATTAGAGGATGAGTTAGTAAATGATGTAGCACACCTTGCTATAGAATCGAGTGAAGAGGAAATGGTGGATGTACTAGAAATTTTTGGACAACCGATTGATATAAGTGGGATGGAACAAAATTACACTACCATGGGAATGCCTTGTCCTTTGGCTAATATGATTCCTAGAATGACCCATTTCTTTGAGGATATTACAAGATTTCATTGAATTATACCTCATAGTTGTCCTCTTAATACTTTGTTACAACCGATACATACTGTCACCTCAATCTATCCAGGAACAAAAACAATTATGCTTCTACCGAGAAAAAACTTTGAATGTTAATAGTTGGTTGACAAAAATACAAGAGGATAAATTAGTTAATGTGTTGGTAAAAAGGTCTAAAGATTTTGCTTGGGACTATACAAACATGAGGGGAATTCACCTGAGTGTTTGTACACATCACATTTATACTAATCATAATATAAGACCTGTATGTTAGCCACAAAGGAGACTCAATCCCGCGTTAAAGGATCTTGTTAAAATTGAAATTGAGAAACTTCTCCATTCAGGATTTATTTATCCTATCTTCGATAGTAAGTGGGTTTCACCTATGGTTTTTGTACCAAATAAAAATAGGAAATGGAGAATTTTTGTGGATTATAGAGAACTCAATAAAGCCACTTTTAGAGATTATTTTCCCTTACCATTTGTTGACTAGGTTTTGGACAACTTGGCTAGAAGGAAATATTTCTCCTTTTTAGATGGATTTAGTGGTTACAATCAAATTCAGTTGGCACTAGAAGAACAAGATAAGACAATGTCTACTTTTCCATGGGGCACATTTGCATATCGAGTCCTTCCTTTTGGGCTTTGTAACGCTCTGGAAACTTTTTAGAGGGCCATTTTGGCTATATTTGCAGCACTTGTCAATGACTGTGTTGAGGTTTATATGGATGATTTCACATTCTACGGGTCAACCTATGATGAAGCCCTTCAAAACCTAGATAGGGTTTTACAAGTTTGTGAGGATAACCGACTGTCCCTTAGCCACAAAAAGTGTTCAATAATGGTGGAACGAGGAATAGTATTAGGTCATCATATCTCTTCTGAAGGAATAAAGGTTGATCCCAAGAAAATTGAAGTAATTCAACAATTGACTGTTCCTTAAACAAAAATAGATGTTCAAAGTTTTCTAGGGCATGTTGGATACTATAGAAGGTTTATAGAAATATTTAGTAAGATAGCAACTCCTATTTTTTCTCTTCTCCAAAAAGATGTATAGTTTAATTGGACACTAGAGTGTCAACAATCATTTGAAACGATAAAGGAGAAGCTTGTCTTTGCTCCCGTATTGCATGGACCAAATTGGAGTCTTCCCTTCCATATTTATGTTGATGCTTCAGATGATGCAATTGGAGTAGTATTGGGGCAAGAAGATGAGGATGGGGGTAAATATGCCATATACTTCATTAGTAAAAACTTGACATCTGCTAAGAGGAATTATACAACGACAGAAAAAGAATTCTTGGTTGTGGTTCATGCCATTATATTATGGGGTATAAAGTTACAGTTTATATGGATCACTTAGTTGTAAAATATTTAATGAATAATACTGTAGTTAATGGTCGAATAATGAGATGGTTATTACTTCTTCAGGAGTTCAATGTGACAATACTTGACAAGCCAGGGAGATTTAACGAGGTAGAAGACTTTTTGTCTCGAATCAAACAAGAAGAGGGTGACAGAGCACCTGTGCAAGATAAGTTTCCGGATGAAAATATGTTTTCCATCTCCATAAAGACCCCTTGGTTTGCTGATATTGCAAATTACTTAGCTACCTCCGAAATACCTCCAGGGTTTACACTAAAACAAAAGAAGCAACTTATTCAGGAGAGTGCTCCATTTAAATGGATTAATGGGATTTTATTCCATTGTGGACTTGATATGGTTTTGAGAAGATGTTTCAGGGCCGATGAAACTTATAGTATCCTAAGGGCTTGTCATGATGATCCTTCTGGGGGTCATTACTCTACAAAAATAACTTCTCATAAAATTTTAAGTGTTGGATATTATTGGCCTTCAATGCATAAAAATGTTAAAAACTATGTTTGTCATTGTGATGAATGTCAAAGGGTGGGGAGACCAATCGCTTCTATAGAAATTCCTTTGCAACCTTAGGTAGTCCTTGAACCATTTGAAAAATGGGGATAGACTTTATCGGTCCCATAGATCCTTCCTCTGAAGGGAAAGAATACATATTAGTTTGCACTGATTATCTGACGAAATGGGTAGAAGCTCAAGCTCTGTAGGTTTTCAAAGAAGAGCAGGTTGATGACTTTCTCTATAATAAAATATTTCTTTGATTTGGAGCCCCTTGAACCATCGTTACAGATTAGGGACCCCAATTCATGTCCAAAGTTCTCCTTGCATTTACAAGCCATTTTCAGGTGAGTCATAAGAAGTCATCCCCCTATCACCCTCAAGCAAACTGTCAAGTAGAGGTGACTAATAGGGAGTTAGAAAACATACTGACCAAAACGGTTTCTTTAGGAAGGAAAGATTGGGCTAGGAAATTGCCTGAAGCTGTTTGGGCGTATAATACAACATGGAAATCCACAACTGGATTCATCCCCTATGAGCTTGTTTTTGGGAAGAAACCTCTTCTCCCCATTTATTTTGAACTGCAAACTCTACGAACAGCTATGGAACTGGGTCTAGATCTAAAACGAGCTCAAATAGAATGAGTTTTATAGTTAAGTGAGTTGGATGAGCTTCATTTGGACATTGTCCATCAAACTGAACTAGTTCAACATCAAAGGAAAGTTTGGCATGACAAAAAAATTAAGGAGAGAGAGTTCCATAGTGGTGGCTAGGCCTTGTTATTCGATTCAAGATATAAAAATCATAAAGGGAAACTCATGACTCATTGGTTGGGGCCATACAAAAGTTATGAAGTTTTCTCGAATGGCACAATTCAGTTGAAACCTATTGATGGTGATCTACGAACCCTCTTAGTTAATGGTCATCGCCTACGTATCTACCATAAGCCTCTAAATAAAGAAGAATTTACAAAATTGGTAGAACTGTAGGGAGAGATCCAATGTATTGACTCTGCCAAGGCAGAGTCCATTTGACCCAATAAGTATCATATAATATATATGTATATATATATTATGGAAAATTTTAATAAAAAGACTTGTGTACCAATTTGTTTTCAAAGCATTTCTCATAATATCTATTTTTGGACTTAACTACATTTTTTTTCATTTTGCAGAACTTATTATAAGGAAGAAGACAACTTCTAGAGCATCTTTCAACGATGCTTCAAAACTTGTTGGTTTGAATGCCCGATGCTCCAGAACTTGCTCTTCAACTTATCACCCAAAAAATGTCATTTCACAGAATGATTTATCCTCCTGAAGTTAGAGTTCATTCATTTCCACCATTTCTCTTCTCTACAGCTGCATCTTTCAACGATGCTCTAGAATCTTCACTTTGTTGCTACTCCGGCTGCATCTTTCGATGATGCTCCAGATTCTTCATTTCGTTGCTGCTCCGGCTGCATCTTTCGACGATGCTCCAGAATCTTCATTCGATTGCTGCTTCGGCTACATCTTTCGATGATGCTCCAAAATCTTCATTCGGTTGTTGCTCCAGCTGCATCTTTTGATGATGCTCCAAAATATTCATTCGGTTGCTGCTCCGGCTACATCTTTCGAAGATGCTCTTGAATATTCTTTCGGTTGCTACTTCGGCTACATCTTTTGACGATGCTCCGGAACCTTCATTCAATCACCATTCCAGTTTCATCTTTCTCTAATGATCTAGAACTTATTCACCTTATTTTTTTTTAGCACGTACTTTTGCGTGCTCTAGAACTTGCTTCCCAGTTCCGAGCGTGTGCTTTCCATGCTCCAGAACTTATTCATCATTTTACTCCGATGCTCCTTTTCATAGAATTTCAACTTTCTTCGATGTTTTGATTATCATACATCGGTTCACATGCCTTCTTTCTTTTTGTTTTTCACCATGATAAATAAAAGAAACCCGCCATGACAGTCTGTCTTCATTAATGCCTTCATCATTTGCAAAGCTTCCTCACTCATGTCATAATAAATAAGCCATCATTTTAGCCAATACCATTGCATCACCCTATCAAGTCGGTAAAGGTACGAGATCTTCAAGCGATCATAGAGTATAAGTACAAAATCTTTCTTTAAATAAGTAGTTATTTTTCAATAAAGTATAATTAATTGGCATGAGTTTCCCTTCCCAATTTAGTAAATTGAGCCACTTGGTGATTAATTGCTAAGTACGGTACTCTTTTTGAGGCCCATCATGCAAATTAGCATTATTACACAGTAAGCTTTGGGAAAAGGTAAAATAAATAATCACAACTTGATCATATTTTCAAAAATAATTGTGCACAAGTTTCTGGTACTATTGAAATTTTCAACAGGGTGGTATAGACAAGACAAAAAATGGGCGGTACAAAGAAGAAATCTGAGCCGACTTCTGTAGAAAAATTGCTAGGGTTAAGTAACATTTCTGGGTTGTTTGAGGAAGTGGGTTGGTTGGATTTTATCAGAAAGTTTGAAGGATACAATGAAAAGATGGTGAACGCATTCACAGAAAATTATTCTAATGGTCAGGTGACACTACATGGGAAGCGTTTTAAGGTGAGTCCAAAAATCATCTCTTCTCTTTCAGGGTTAGAAAATTTTGGCATTAGAATATCAGAATCAACACAAATAACATATCAGAAATTATTAGAATTGTTTCTTAGATAAGGGGACCCTCAGCCCATGATAGTTATCAGTACTAGGGGACAAAATAAGGGGTTTCAATTAACTTCTATATTAGAACCATGGGGCACTGCAGTTGTATGGATTATTAAGTATTTTACTTATCAAGGCCAACTTACTACTGTTGTAGGACCTGCATTCCGCATGTTAATACATTTGCGGCATGGGAAAGAAAACTATGCTCTTAGGGTTAATTTTCCTCACTTTTTGAATGATTTTGTTAATTCTTTGATAGAAAGATATAAAAATGGTTCAGGGCCATTAAAGCATCACGGGTTAATTCAATTAATTTGCAAATATCATTTTTGTAACAAACCTAGAAGCAAATGGGAAATTTTTTTGGGGAAGTTTGACAAGCCTATGCCAGGAAGGAAATTAGAACTAGGAGAATCTTCAAAACAACTTACTTCCCCTGAGGACCCTAAGGCTCATAAAACCCAAATTCCCACCATTCCTGGTAAGGAAGTGCTAGAATTTAAAAATGAGGAGTTTGAAACCCCAAGCTAGTCAGAAGATGTTGAGATAATAAATCCAAATGTAGATAATAATCCTTTTAAGAAGAGGAAACAAAGGACAGTTCTTACTTATCATAATGCTCCAAAAAATTTAACTTATCAGGATACTCCTCCTTTAAGGAGAAGCAAAAGATTATCCTCTGAATCTATAGAAACCCTAGTGCAAAGTAGAGGGAGTAGATCAAAATCCAAAATCAAAAGAAACCCTTGGAAACTGATGAACAAATTCACCAATCCTCAGAGAAAGAAATTTCTATTGAAGAAATGCATTCTCATTTAGTGTCTGAAGAAGAAGCCTTTGACCAAGAAAAACAGAAAACAAAAAAGGAACAATCTCCACCTCCTATGGAGGTTGATGATAGTGTGTTAGGAAATTTGTCTCCTGTTATCAATAAAGTTGTTGAAATGGTTGATAATGAAAACATTAATGCAGAATTGGAAAAGTTAAAAATAGAAATTGAAGAGCTAAGAAGTTAGTTGCACAAAAATAAGGAACATATGGAATTGCAACAAGAGGAAATAATGGTATACATGGCTGTAATAAGCAAAAGGGATCAAGAAATTCATGATTAAAATTACAGGTATAGTGAAAAGATACATTCATTAGTGAATTAAAAATACAAATTCAGAGTTGTAATCAGGAAAATAGGGTACACAGAGCTGGTTTAAATAAAGAAATTCAAGGTTTAAAAGAAAATTTTATGCTTATGTTTTCAGCCTTTGAGGAAGAGAAGAAAAGACATAAAGAAGAATTAAATGCTTCTCTTAGTAGAATTATAGAATTAGAGCAAGATTTGTAGGAAAGCACAAGTAAACCAATGGTGGAATCCAAAGAAGTTAAAATCGAACCAACGGTAATTGAATGGTTCCAAATTTAGATTCCTCCATTATTAATGAAATGGATGGAACCGTGTTATTTCCTAAGGAATGCACAAATTGAAAATAACAGATTAAAAATGGAAATGGTGTTGTTAACAGAAGCATTTCATAAAGCCTATAGGGGGAAACAAAATGCATGTCAGATAGCAAAATTTCTTTTATCTTGTAGAAGACTGTCAAGATTGTATTCAATGTTTTTAAATGAACAATGCTTTAGATGGAAATTGCTCAGAATTTATAATGACCAACGTCATGAACCTAATGAAAAAGAATTTGTTAAGATATTTGTAGACTCAAAGCCTGAAGATCAAGACATGCTCTGTGAATTCTTTACTCATGATCTTCTATTAGAAAAACATACTGATTTCTTTATTAATCTTTTTGTGGGAGAAGTGCAATTGAGATATTTGTTGTCTACTATGTGGAATCAAATGCATTGGAAAGAACGTAACAGGGAATATGCCCAAGCAGAGAAAAGCCTGGGTCTTCAAATGAGATCTCCCAATAGTAGACCTGCAAATTTCAAGAAAACATTTGTAGCTCTTCTATTGGATGAGAAAGTGAAGGGAAGATATGATGAAAGCCTTCAAATCTGTTACAATCATTTCATAGATCAGGGGTAGAAATTAATTGGTAAAGCCTAGAATGCTTGTGAAGAAAGATATACTACATTACTTGTATATTTAAAGAAAAGAGAGGTGATTTCCCCTCTTAGCATCAGATGATCTTTCAGAAGAGCAGATGCCTTAGCTAAAATCTTGGAAAATCTTAGAACAAAGTGGATGGGAATGAGGTATAGACCTCCCTTGTTGCTATATCCAACCCCTGCTTTTCATGTTAATATAGATCAAGATGATAGAGTTTTCAGTGAATGGAAAGGGGGAGTTTCTTTCCATAGAGGCTTCCACCATGCACCTGTAAACTTTGATGTAACAGTAAGGGATCTGTATGACATTAGTGCAAAATATGAAGAATGGAACAAAGGATAGAGCTATAATCAAGGGGTGGGAGGACCTGCTAGGAATTAGGTAGGGGAGGAAATGATGAGGTAAAACTAACCTCATCATAATAATACCATAAAGACCTATTTCATATATGAAAAATCCCTATCCTCTTCCAATTAATTAAATTTTAGGAGAAATAATTGCTTAACTTTTAAAGAGAAATTGTACAAACTTTGTTTCTTTTGATTTATTGAAGTATTTTGCCAATACAAATTTAATGGGTTATTTTAAGTGTTTTGTAGGATAATAATCGGTCATCAAGTTGCATATTAGAAGCATTCAGCCAACATGTGCTCCAGAATAGGTTGAAGGTGTGCGCTAGAAACATGCTCTGGAACTTTAGGGCGATGGAACAAAGATATAGTTACTCTTTAAGTCTTAATTTATGTTATGCTTTAAGTCAAAAACTTCATGGCTTGACTTGAGCCTCTTTAATACTATTGTAATGGGTTTTAAAGACATACAAGTTATTTGTAAATCTGTTATAGACCTTTTCAATGGTTATCTATACCATTTGAAATATAGGATTTAGTTAGCGTTTTTCTATAAAAGACGTAATCTCCAGAAGCAAAATATATAGTGAAAAAAGTAATGTTATGTTTTCAATATATTTTATGAGCTTATGAATAAAGAGATTATCATATAAAATTTATGAGTTATGAGTTATGGATAATAATTATGGTTGATGGAAGAATTTATGAATTAATTGTGGATGTGAGCTGAGAACAAACGTGATAACCCGCGAGCTGACCACTCGAGGGGAGATAACTTAAGTAGATAAGTGTTTTCCTTTCTATTATTTTTATTGCATTGTTATTCTATAGGGAATTATTGAGTTTGTTGTTGTGAAATCTAAGTTCTGAAGTACTTGTTGTCTTTTACTTCTGTAGTTTTTCATTGTTAATTGTTAGAATCTTTGTCAAATAGGAAGGATGTTTAACGAATTGTTTATAAGTTTTTCTACTTCTGTAGTTTACCAGTTCTTTAGTTTAGTTGTTTCTATACTCATTAACTTAGTTGTCATGCTTTCTAAATTAGTTTTTCTATGCTTTTAAGTTTAAATATTTCCTACTTTCTTTAGGATAAATTGTTTTACAGTTTCTTAGTTAGACGACTTTAGGTTAGAATTAATATTAGTTGTTATAAGAAGTTAGAAGATCTAGGGGAGATAGTCCATACTTCTTGTATTGCAAATTTCCTTGAACACTACCCGGATGACATATTGAATTCAATCTTCTAAAGTAATGGGAACTAACGACAGCCTATCATCAACCATGTTCTTATATGGCATCAATTTTTCATATTTTGTTTGATATTCGTCATTTACTTGATAAATGACTAATTGTGAATCTCCATATACTTGTAGCAGTGTGATTTTCCACTCAATTGCCACTTTTATGACAAGGATTAATGACTCATATTCCGCTATATTATTTTTGCATGGAAACATGAGTCTATATGACTTTGGGATGGTATATCCTTGTGGTGTAACAAAGAGAATACCTGCTCCTAATCCCCGTTGTGTAAATGATCCATGAAAATAAAGCCTCCATTGTTGTGTGGTAATAGTCAAAATGTCTGCATCAAGAAATTCAATGCTCATTGGATGATTACTTGGTAACAGACCTTCAGCTAATTGATCAACTATCACCTACCCCTTGATGGCTCTTCAGTCTATATACTAGATGTCAAATTCACTTAAGATCATGACCCACTTTGCTATTCTCCCTGTTAGAGAAGCTTTGCTGAGTAGATATTTTGATGGATCAATATTTGCTATGAGTCTGACTATATCGGTCAACATGTAATGTCGTAATTGTTGGGTTGCAAAGACCACTTCCAAACAAGCTTTCTCTATCAAGGTGTAATTTATTTCATAAGTGTTCAGAGTCCTGCTGATATAGTAAATAGCTTGTTCCTTTCCCTCAAAATCTTCTTGTGCTAATAGAGCTCCTAAAGAAATGTCTGTTGTTGTAATGTATAGTAACAATGGTCTCTCTTTTGTAGGTGGCATGAGTATAGGAGGTGGCATCAAATATTGCTTTATTTGGTTAAAATTTGTTTCACATCCTTGATCCCACTTGAAAGAGACATTCTTATGTAATAGGTGATTGAATGGATGATTTTTGTCTGCTAATTGGGAGATAAATCTCTTGATTGATTGTAGCCTGCCTTGTAGAGACCATAGTTGACTGATATTATTCGGTGGTGACATCTCCATTATTGCTTTGACCTTAGTCGGGTCCACTTCAATACCTTTTTCTGAAACTATGTATTTGAGGAGCTTTGCTGATGTAACACCAGACACACATTTCTTAGGGTTCAATCTGACATTGAACTTCTCAATTCTAGTAAAGATTTTTCTGAGGATCTCCAGATGTCCTTCTCTAGTGTACGAATTTTCTAATATGTCATCCAGATAATCTTCCATAAAAGTATGCATCATGTCCTGGAAAATAGTGGTCATTTCTCACTGATATGTTGCACCTACATTTTTCAACCCAAAGGGCATGACATTCCAATAAAATGTACCCCAAGGACAAGTGAATGTTGTCTTTTCCTAATCTTCAGGTGCTATCTTGATTTGCTTGTACCCTGAGAAGCCATCCATTAATGAGAACATGGCATGTCCCGCTTTTAAAACTACAATAATGCCAATGCTTGGAAAGGGAAAATCATCCTTTGGGCATGCCTTATTTAGATCTCTGAAATATGTACATATTCTAATACTATTATCTAGTTTAGATATAGGTACAATATTTGAAATTCACTCAGCAAAATCAATAGACTTGCTAAATCCTACATCTAACAACTTTTTCAGCTTAGCCTTTACCATCAAGGCGATGTGGGGATGCATTTTACTTAGTTTTTTCTTTACTAGTTTGATTTTGGATGGTAGAGATAGATGATGCATCAGAATATCTGGATCTAGCCCTAGCATATTAGAGTAATACCAAGAAAAATTGATATGTTTCTCTTCAAAGAATTTGGTGAATTCAGGCTTCTCTTGTTCTGTCATAGATGCTACCAGATGTAGAATTTTTGCCTTTTCTATGGTGCCAAGATTTATGGACTGTGTAGGCTCCAACAATATTGATGATCTTTCATGATAATGCTCTGGAAGGGTGTCAAATCTCCTATCTTTTAGTGCCTCAGAGAGGTTTTCACTGTCAGATGTGTTCTTTATTTTTACTTTTCCAATATCTAATGCTGCCATTGAATGGTTTTCACCATTAGATCCATTATTCCTGTTTTCAATTTTGCAACTGGAAGATTTAGCACCCTCCTGATATGAAGTGTCATTATGATCTTTATGAATACAACTTGTGTTAGGTGTGTCACTACAAAGAAAATTTACAATGGCATAATCATTTGTAAAGACTGGTATATTAATAGGTTCAGCTGGTTCCCAGTCAATAAGTTCAGGATGCATTAAGGGTAAAAAGTCATCAGGTTGGGTAAGATCGACGACAGTGAGGGTTCCAATAGCCATGTTATCAAAGTTGGTAGTGGTGAGGTCAAGGTCTATGATATTACTCTCCTTTAAGTCATCTATTTCACTCGATGTCTGCTCATCCTCACTTGAGTCATCAATATTTGTTTATCTCAATACAAGTGTTCTAGTTCTTGAACTTTGTCCCTCCTCGCATGTGGGTGCATACTCTTTTATAACATCAATTTGTATGTCAGTGTATGATGTTGCAGATAAATGATCCCATTCATACTCATTGGAATATGTTTTAGAACCATCCCTCATTTGAAGAATCCTTTCTACCACTTTCTGAGTTACTTCTTTTGATTCCCCTATATAGCCTAATCATGTTTTGTCTATAGGTTGAAGTGTGAGAGGTTGAATGGGTTCTATAATTCCATCTTTTCTTTTTCCAATAGGTCCCTGTCCTTCATAACCCATTTTATCTAATATGGATTTTCCCTTTCCATATTGGTCTGTCTTTATGCTGATATTTGCTGATGTTGATGCTTCTTCGTCTTTGTAGAGCCAATTGAGAATGGCCTCATCTTTTGATTCATCTTCTAGAGTACCTGCTTTTACAAACCTTTCATCCAGAACTATGGTAGGTTGTGATGATTGTCATGTTATTTTTGATGTTTGTCCATATGATTTTGGAGATGATAGTAACTGTGTAAAACCCAGAGATTTCCCAATGAAATATTCTCCCATTCCCTTTTCTATTACCTAGACATTTTATTTGAATTGCTGAGATAGTGAATTCATTTGACCTTCATTGTTTGATGGAGTGATGTCAGTAATACCTGTATCCTTTGACTGGTCCTTTTTCTCAACCCACTTGGATACAATGTTTGATTTTTTTTCACTGTTGGATGAACTTGATGTACTTGCTTCCCTATTATGGGGCACAAAAGTGTCTTGTGCCGTTTTAAGCGTGTTACAATATTGGGATTGTTGTAATCAAATGAAATAGTAACTTCTTGTCCATTAACATGAAACTTTAAACATTGATGATAAGTTGAGGGTACTGCTTACATTTCGTGAATCCATGGACGTCCCAAGAGTATGTTATATGTTAGTTCTTTCTCTAACACTTGGAAAACTATGTTCTTGACAATCGGTCCCACTTGAATTGGTAACAAAATCAACCCCTTGGAAGACCTTTCTTCTTCATCATATGTTTTTATCGAGATATTTCTTCTAGCATCAATGGCATTGTCAGAATAACCTAGTGCACGAATTAGTTTTTAAGTACAAATATTTAATCCAGCTCTACCATCTATTAAGACACGTTTAACACAGTGTTTATGGATTAAAACTTCTATATGAAAGCTCACATTATGTGGATGATTTAGGGACACATCATCTTGTTCAGAGAATGACAAAAAATGAGGCATGTTCAGATGTCCCACCATAGCTTGAAATTGAAAAACATCCAAATTATTGGGTATCGTAGTGGCCACTAGAGCCTGTTCCAAAACCTCCTTATGTGATGGTGAAATTTTAACAAGTTCCAATATGGATATCTATGCTGGTATCTTCTGTAGTTGATCCACTATGATGTATTGATTTGAAGGGCGAGTAGTGGTTTTAGATGAAATTCCTTTCAGTATCACTTTGGATTGCCCCCTTTCCGTTACATTGACCAGTTGAAAGTCTTGTTTTTCCCTTATTTTTATGACATTTATTTGGTTGTCAGATGTGTTTATGTTTGGGATCACATTCAAGGATATGATGTCATTGATGCTAATGTTATCTGTTTGATTATTTTTCTCAACCTCAGAAATGCAATGAATGGTGTTGTCATAAATATAGTTTATACTTTTTCCTTTACTATTTGAAGAAGATTCTCCCTTTTCATAGTTGGGTAAAGGATTTGTAAATGCAAAGTGATCATTGTTTGTTTGATGTCCTTCAACAAACACCTTCTTGTTTTCAATCAAGTCATGTATCAAATGTTTTAATTGCATACAAACATTTGTTTTATGTCCTTTATTTTTATGAAAGTTGCAATATTCAACATCATTCCACCAAGATGGTTTCACTTTCGGCTTCCAATTTCTTGCTTCTGGTAGGGTAATAAGTCTATTTGCAATAAGCTCTCTCATTGTTGATTATAATGTTTGTCCCAATGGTGTAAATCTTCGTCGATTGGATTGTATTTGATATGATGATGGTCAAGATTATCCATTGTTTGGGTTGTTGTTTTGAGTGGTACCATGATTGTTGTTTTGATTATCATTTTGATTCATCTTTATAGTCATTTCCATCAAATTGAATACTAGTTTCGTATTTTGTGTGTCATTTGTAGCATCATTGTTTCCAGTATTCCTATTTTTCTGCCAAAATTTAGGTTTATCATTATTTCCATAGTGATTTGAGGAATTTGTATTGTTTGATGTATCATTGTTATTTTTAATTACTCCTCTTTTAACCAAGGCTTCTTCGATTTTAAGCCCATTCTCAATCACTTTTCCAAATGTTGGGGTACATTGCAATTCTAGTCTATAACTCATGTCATCAATTAAATTGTCGATAAATAATTCCATCTTTTCCTCTTCAGGTATAGATCAAGGATATCTAGCAAACAACTTTCTCCAATGTTGTAGAAATGATAGGAATGTCTCACCCTTCTTTTGTTTCATGTTGTACAGATCTTCTATGGTCGCTTCATGTTGAATATTGAAGGAGAATTATGAGATAAATTTGTTGACGAGTTCTTTGAAGGATCGAATCCCTGGTTGTAATTTGGAGAACCATTCCATACAGTGACCTCCTAAGCTCCTTGGAAATAACCTCATTAGGTAAGTATCCTCTTGTGCAAACTCTAAAATCATGGTTCTAAATTCCCTCACATGGTCAATTGGATCTGTTTTGCCATTGTACTTGTCATATTTAGGGAATTCACAATGTCTAGGGAAGGGTATCATGTCTACACTTGGATGAAAAGGATAAGGACAAATGTACTGTAATGAATACCTCTTTGTGGTTCCCTTTTGCATATCCTAAATTTATTGTTGTAAAGTTTGCATTTGACATGTTAGGGAAACCACTTGATCTGTGTCTTGCATGTTGTATGGTTCAGTTTCAGTTATTCTAGGTGTTTCCTTTAATCGATTAATGTCAAAATATTTCAGAAGTTTTGCACCTAATTCTACTAGCATCAAGAGGTATTTTTCCATGTCTTGTTCCAAGACTTTTTCCATGAATTTGTGAAAATTTGGATCTTGTTGTGCAGTTTGGACATCCTCTTGGGTTATTTCATTGGGATCATTTTGGTGGAATTTGTGAAAGGGGTTTTCTTTAGCCATGACATTTGGTGTTTCAATTTCCTTTTCTCTAAGTTTTTGCCTTTGTAACCTTGTTAAAATTGGCATACAAGTGTTTGTTTTTCTCACTTAAACTTTGATCTTTTGTGTTTGGATGAGTGTCAATTATATTTTAACAAAGTCAAATAGAATGATATATTCTATTGATGAGACCAAGTTAAAAATCTAATTATTGTGTTTCGTTTCATGATTGTAGGATGATAAAATCCTGATGATGAAACTTAACTCAATAACCAAGATGTGTTGTTTGATAATTTGACACTTTATAGTTTGCAAGATCTGGGTTTTAACTTTGAAAAGAATTTTGACTTGTAGGATCCTATTTGTTTAAGGTTTAAGACACTTCCTGGCCTGTGAAAATGTTTTTGTCTGGTAAAAACCCCAGTTTCTGATGTCAACAATCTGATAGATGTTTCTACAAGTTCTCTATTTTTATGTTCTGTGGATGCGCTATTATAGATTGAAGAAGCGCTAAAAAATACTACCGATGCGCTAAAAGATATGTAAAAGCGTCGTGAAAAAAGGTAGATGCACAAAAATAGATCTTGGATGCACTATTATACTGGTAAATTTCCTGATACTGGAAAGTTTTGGTTACAATTTGCAGAAGTGCTATAATATTTTCTAGATGCGCAAAAACAGACTGCAAATGCGCTCTTTGAACTGTGGATGCACCAAAAGATAGCACGTATGCGCTAAAACAGACTGTGTGAGTGCTAAAATACTGGTAATTTCTGACACTGGTAATTTTTGGTGATAGTCGGCATATGCACTAGAGAATTTTTCAGAAGCGCTAAAACAGACTGCAAATGCGCTATTTGAACTATGGATGCGCTAAAAGACAGTGCGGATGTGCTAAAACAAATAGTGTAAGTGCTATTTTGGGACTCCTTAGTGTTGTCTGATTTTCTTTTTAGTAAAAGGGACTGATTTTCTTTTTTTCTTTTTTTCTTTTTGTAATTTTTTGAATTTTCAGTATTTTGACAGGATATTTTTGCTGGTAAACCTCTAATTTTGGATGACAAGCCTAATGTTTCCAAGTTTTTCCTCTACTATAAGAATTGATTGTGTCTGTTGGAATATTGTATTGTTGGTTATGGGATGAAAGACTGACGAATGGGTCAACTATGATTATGTTTTTGTGAAAGAGCTCTTCATTGAAAATAAGCTTGTGAATATAAAGGCTCTAAGGAAAAATCATCAGTATATCCCCTAGCAAAGTCGTGATACCTATGGATAAAAGTTTGATGCTCAAGCAAGATTTTTTTACTTTGATATAAGAAGTGTCTCTTTTTCAAAAGTTTCTTGTAACTAAGTTGCTTCTTTGTTTTGCTGACTCTCTTTGCAAGAGATTTCTTGATAAATGTTTTGGATTTCCAATCCCTAATCATAAATTTTCACAGTTTGATTTTGTCAAACTTTTTGTGTTTTTCTGGATGATCTTTATCTGGATTAATGATTTGAAAACACAACAAGCAATTATAGAACAATTTTTTTTAAGTCCTAGAATCTACATAATAAGTGTATGTTCAAGAATCAAAGATGATCCTTCTTGATTTCCACTGGTTTTTAACAAAGAATACACTTCAAACAGACTCACTCTTAAGGTCAAAAAGGTCATCGTTATACTCAACAACCCACATCTTAAAATTGCATCGACTCACACAACTGTGTCACCCCCTAGAGGGTGCCCATGCTTTTGTCTTTTCCAGGTGCGTACTCAAAGTTATATTTCTCGATACCTTGAGCCAACGGTCCTTGGCAATTATATGGTGAGTGTCTTGGGGGTAGATTCTTCCCTCCCCTTACACTGCGAGTATTATAATGTTTGGTTACTGACTTAGCTAGATTCTACACTATGGTTTGTAGATAGGGTTTCTGTTTAGAGCAGCAAATGATAAACTCCCTTAGGAGACCTCCCAATCTTTAGAACAAAGATTTTGGGGATGGTTATCTTGCACACTTCTGACAAATGTGGGTTTCGCCTAATTCACTTTTATTTTATAGTGGGTTGGAAAACCTGGCTTTGGTTGTTCCCACTCAGGTCGTTCCCGTAGGGTGAGTACTTTTTCCCTCTACAACATACCTTCTAAAGGATTTAACAAAGTGTAAATTGCATGAAATTAAAAGATGAGTTTGGCATTTTGATCACCCAGTTAAGGGGAGAGCATAGGCCTATCACCACACAATCACAGTAATCAAATGTTCAATTTTAAATCCCAAATGATAGTTTGTTATTCTACATGAAGATATTGCTTCACAAAAGACATGATATCAATTTTAACTGAAATAGAAAATGTATGATGACTACCATAGGATTGATATATTTTAATCCAAATGACTACCCTAAGATTGGTTCATTTTAGTCCAAATGTAAAAATGAAATTACTGGTCATGGTCGCATCGGATCTAGACAACAAGTTACAGATGCGCTATAACAGAGGTCATAAGCGCCACTTAATTGATCAGATGTGTTGTAGAAATTATTGGAAGCACTGCAAAATTTTTCAGAAGCATTGCAAAATTTGTCAAAAGCGTTGCAAAATTTGTCAGAAGCATTGCAGAATTTGTCGGAAGCGCTGAAACATGATTGATCATGGGACAGTCAACCACGCTAGGTACTTCTGGTCGATGTGCTAAAATAGACTTTAGAAGCGCTATAGTTTTTGTTAGATGCACTAAAGTTTTCATCAGATGCGCTAAAATAGTCAAAAGTGCCAAATTTTTTGTCAGATGTGCTGCAAAATCCCTCGGTCGCACTAAAAGAAAACACGCCAGAATCCTGTACGAATACTTTTCAAAAATATTGTTAAAACATGGGGTATATGCCCCACGTTGGGCGCCAAAATGTAAGTATGGAATAATTAAAGAGTAAATAACTAAAAACACTTCTTAATAAGACATTATATCAAAGATTTAAAAGCAATTAAACTGATTTAAAAGCACAAATCTATTGAAAGTGTCATATTGTTCTCTATCTCTAAAGATTTATTAAGTCACGAGGCTCTCAGATTTGCTAAGCATTGTGACTGTTAAAATTCCAATATAGAGAATGAGATGCTACTAAATGAAATAATCTAATTCTATATGATGATATCTAAATGATATGATGAAGCTATTGTAATATAAATTGACATGAAATCCGATAAAAGAAGCTACAGTAAACTATGATGTAGCTAAATGGAAAGCCATGATTGTTATTCCAAAATGCTATGATTTGTATTTGCTCAATTGCTTGAATGCTGAATTGCTATTTCTGTAGAGTAAGATTGTACAAATTTGGGATTCAGATCATGTGGAGAAAGGATGTATATATAGATTCATGACAACACATTTGTGACGGGGCAACACAACAAAGACCTGGATTTAATCTGGAAGATTGAATGGTGAGAAGTGAAGAACCTTGAGCTAATCATGGGAATGGTTTTTCCCCATGAAAACATCAGGCCAGATGATAGGAAGAATCAGAGGAAGGAGATGAAGAATTTTGATTTCCAATTTGTCTCCAATTTGTCTCCATAGCTTTCCCGTGAATGCTAGTTGAATTAATTAGATATAAAATATCTAATTTTATTGGTGAGTGAATAGAGGAAATTGCCTTTATTTGAATATTTTGATTTATTCAAATTAGCAAAAGAGAATAATTAATTTAAGAAAACAAACTATAGAATTTGTTTATTAAATAAATATAGAAGAGATATGATAATTAAACAACAAAGTATTTAAACTTGTTTATTCAATTAAGAAGAAACATGATTAGATGATTAAATAACACAAACTATTGAAGTTGTTTATTTAATTAAAATTGAAGAATTAGAAAAATGAACTATAAATAAATATTTCTATTTATTTAATAGTAGATGAATTTAAGGTTAATTAATCAAATAAGTCGTATTTAATTAATTAGATTATCCAAACCATTTTTAGATGTATAGATTAACAAGACCACCATCATACTTTTCAAGCTTAACAAACTTATTCTTATCACCTGTCATATGATTTGAGCATCCATTGTCAATGATCCAGTAATTCTTCTCCTCTCTAGCATGAAAAGAAGTCAACATAGTTCTTCAATGTTATGACCTATTTTGAAATTACTTTCCTTCACACATCTCTTAAGATTAGTAGAATTAGTTCCAAATTTAAAGCCATGAACAAGCATTCATGACTTCCTTCATCTAAATAATCTGATTCTTCATCATTACATACACCATTATCCTTTTCAACATAATAACTCTTTTTGAAAAATTTACCCTTATGATCCTTTTTTGTCATTAGTAACTTTGATTGGAAATTTAGATGCATAATGACGTATCTTTCCACAATTGAAACATTTTAAAGGTAGCTTACCTCTATATTTTCCAGTACCCTTTTTCAATATCCTCACAAAGTTTGCTTCCACTTCATGAAGATCATCTAGATTTGATCCATCATCCTTTTCCACTTTGCAGAATTTAAAAGTAGTTTCTTTGTTTGTAGCATCTTGACCAAACTCTCTCATTTAAGAAGTTAAAGCACCAAACATCTGATCTCTAGAATGATTATCCAAATTTTGAGCTTCCTCAATAGCAAAACTTTAGAACTATAAGCTCTAATTAGAGTTCTTAATACCTTTTTCCCAACTTTTCATCCAACTTTCCACCAAGACCATTGATGACATTGACAACTTCATCAACTCTTAGCAATATGTAGGCAGTAATATCTTCATCTTTGGACATCCTTAGGGTTTCAAATTTAGATTTGTAGTTCTACATCTTTGCTTGTTTGAACTTCTCATCTCCTTCATAGATACCTTCTAGCTTTGTCCAAATCTCTTTAGTAGACTTTAGACTTATCACCTTTCCAAGTTCAGAATAAGAAAGACCACCTAGGATTTCTTTCCTTGCTTTTCCATTGTTTTCATAATCCTTGATCTTATCATCACTTGTCAGACCATTTGCAAGCATAGTATAACCTTTTTCAATAGACTACCAAACACCAAATCCAAGATAAACCATAAATGACTCCACCCTAGCTTTCCAGTAGGAATCCATCTCAAAACAATAAATTTGCATCAAGCAACACTTAGAAATCTCTCCCCTAACTTTAGTCTCTCCCCCTAATAGGGATATTCCTTACACTTCTACAATTTCTCAGATTTCACTCTCTCTTCATGATTTTTAGACTTTATCTCTCCCCCTTTGAAATCAATGGTAAAGGGAAACAAATCTCTCCCTTTGTCATCACCTAAAATCTTCACTTTAGGCAACACTAGCACACAACTCTCTCTATCTCCACTTGCTCCTATTCTCTTTCTACTAGTCTTTCCCCCTTCAGGGCACAAGTTATGCTCCCCCTAATTGCACTAATTAAAAAAAACCACCTCATACTCTCCTTGAGAGGTAGTCTTCATCAGTCCATGACCAAAAATGTATCTTGAAATTCCCACCTTGATAGATGCACATGTTGATGCATCTTATTGAAAGGAGGAGCAATAACCCCTAACTTGTGTTAAAGATACTTAAATGTATCTTTTGGAAGATACTTTGTGAAAATATCTATAACTTGATCCTTTGTAGGAATATACTCTAGCTTAACCTCATTCTCTGCAACTTTCTGTCTTAGAAAGTGATACCAGATAGAGATATGCTTTGTTCTTGAATGTATTACTAGGTTTTTTGAAATATTGATAGCACTTGTATTATCACACAAGATAGAAATAGGTTCATCATATGACACCTTAATATCCTTCAATGTATGCTTCATCCATAACACCTATGTGCAACATGATGCTACAACAATATATTCTACCTCTTTAGTAGATAATGACACTAGATCCTACTTCTTACTCAACCAAGACACCAATCTACTTCCAAGAAAGAAAGAACTTCCACTTGTACTTCTTTTTTCATTTGTAAAACCTACCCAATCTGCATTTGTATATGTACTCAAAGAGAATAAAATATCCTTAGGTTACCATAAAAAAAAAATCCATAGTGCCCTTCAAGTATTTGAATGTTCTTTTGACTGCTGCCACATGTGACTCTCTAGGATCTTCTTGAAATACTGCCACAAGACAAGCTACATGCATGATGTCTAGACTAGTAGAAGTAAGATATAGCAATCCAACAATCATTGATCTATACTTCCTCTGATTTATCTTAGGAGATTCATCATTTTTTCTCAACTTGCAACTAGTAGCCATGAGAGTGCACACAAGTTTAGAATCCTCCATTCAAAACTTCTTCAACATTTCCTTGATATACTTTGATTGTGAAATTAAAATACCTTTTTTGATTGACTGATTTGTAACGCAAGGAAGAAATTCATCTCCCTAAACATTGAAATCTCAAACTCTTTCTACATCTCTTCTACAAAATTCTTGTACATGCCTTCATTTCCTCCAAATATTATGTCATCAACAAACACACCCACAATCAAGATTTGATCTCCCTCAACCTTTAAGTAAAGGTTGCTATTTGCAATACCCTTTTTGAATCCTTGATGAAAAAAGTACTTATCCAAACTTTCATACCAAGATATAGGATCTTGTTTGAGTCCATACAATGCTTTCTTCAATCTATAGACCATATCAACATCATTTGATAACTGAAAACCTTTTGATTGTTCAATGTATACCTCTTCTTCCAGCTCACCATTCAAGAATGTAGACTTGGCATCCATCTAATACACCTTGAAGTTTTTATGTGTTGCAAAATCCAAAAACATTCTAATGGCTTCCCTCCTTGCCACCGAAGCAAAATTATCTTCAAAATATACTCCTTCCACTGGTGAGTATACCTTACAAACAATTCTAGCCTTGTTTTTGACAAATTTTCCATCCTCATTCAATTTTTTCTAAAAACCCATTTTTTTCCTATCACATTCTTGTTTGTTGGTCTTGGGACCAATTCCCAAGTCTGATTCTTCTCAATATCTCTCAACTCTTATTCCATAGCTTTGACCTAGTTCTCATCCTTGCATTCTTTAGTTATTGTTTTAGGTTCTTCTTCTGAAAGTAAACAAAATTTTACATGTTCCTCTATCATATAAGCTTTTTTCCTTGTCAACACACCTTTTCTGTTATCTCTAATGATTTGATCTTTAGAATGATTCTTCTGCACATACTTAGGATCCTTAGGGATTTTTCTGGAGCTTCTTCCTCTTCAACTATCATCTCCTTTTCTTTATATCTTCATCCTTTTCTTCTTCACTACAAGGGGTTTCATCAGATTCATATTCTTCTATCAACACAAAACTTTGATGTGGTTCTTCATTTACTTTGAAACTTGCACTTTCAACAATATTCTTCAATATTTTATTATAACATCTATATGCCTTGCTCTTTGTAGAGTATCCAAGGAAGATTCCTTCATCAAATATTGCATCAAACTTTCCTAATTTTTCTTCATCTCTTCTGATATAGCATTTTCTTTCGAACACTCTAAAATATTTCGCAGTAGGAGGTTTACCATACCATAACTCATAGGGAGTCTTTGAACTATTCACTCTTGCTTGAATTTTGTTAAGAATATACACTATAGTGTGAATTGCTTCTCTCCAATAGATATCTAGTATATTTTCTTCCTTCATCATGGTTCTTGCAGCTTTTTGAACTGTCTTGTTGTTCCTCTCCATAACTCCATTATGTTGAGGAGTCCTAGGAGCTAATAATTTTCTCTTTATTGCATGATCTTCACAAAAGTTGTTAAACTCATTGGAGGTAAACTCCCTACCTCTGTCAGACCTCAAGCACTTGATTTCCAAATTCATTTCATTCTCAACTATAGATTTAAATGACTCAAACTTCTCTAGATCTTTTGATTTTTCTTTAACAAATGTTACCCAAGTCATTCTATAATAATCATCAAATAACATAAAATACCTATCACCATGAGAGCTTCTTATTCTCATAGGTCCACATTGGTTTGTATGTACCAATTCCAAAGGTCATGTGGTAGAGTATTCTTTTGTCTTGAACCTCTTCTTTGTCTACTTTCCAAACTAACATTCTTTGTATATTGCATTGATAGGCTTTGTAATCTTTGGAAGATCTCTCACAACATCAGTAGAACTAATCTTCACTAGGCTATCAAAATTGATGTGACCATTCTTTTATTCCATAGCTAACTTTCATTGATTTGAAATGTAAAGCACTTGACACCACCACCTCTAAGCTAATAGAAATTACCTTTTTTCCTTGTTCTTGCAGCAACCAAAGTTTTGGGTATTTCTTTTCTAATTTCACAACCACCATGCTAAAATACCAAATTGTAACCTCTGGTGCACATTTTTCCTATACTTAGAAGATTATGTTGGAAATCCTTGACATAAAGAAGATCATTGGTTTATGCTTTCCATCAAAACTAATTGAACCTTTTCCATAGATCTTAGAAGATGTATCATCACCAGACTTAACAAGAGCACCATCATACTTATGAAGTTTAACAAACTTACTCTTGTAAATATGATTTGAGCATCCACTATCAATTATCCAATAGATCATCTCCTCTCTTGCATGAAAAACACTCACCATAGTTCCTTCAATATTGTGACCTATTTTTGGAGCACTTTCCTTCATACACCTTTTAGTATTAGTAGAATTAGTTCTAGCATTTAGATCTATGAACAAGAATTTATCACTATCTTCATTAGGATAGTCTGATTCCTCATCATCAGGTGCACCATTGTCTTTTTCAACATACTAACTCTTCTTGAAAAATTTACCTTTGGGTGATCCCACAATAGTGGTTTACAATTTTTGGTCAAACTTGACATTGAATTGAATTTTTTTAACTAAATCTTTGCTTTCGGACACCTATAGTTGCTAAACCATGAGGAATTTCAAGATGATGCAAACTAGTGATTTGTGACATTTTTCCTGTAGATTCTAAATATATATTTTTTAAACATTTTGGAATAAATTGCATTTATTTTTTCCATCTCCTTTGAAAACTAGTTTTTAACAGTAACTAGTGAGAGTGACGTCCTTGCTAACACAAATTTTTTTCTATGAAGGATAAAATTCTAATTTTTTTGAATTTAAAATTCGTAACTATGATATCTATTGCATGCAATTGATTTCATAGTTTTTTATTGAATATTTTTTTCTTAGTTAAGTTTTGAAGTCAAACCAATTACAATTTAGACATAGGTTTACTTGCTAACACATAACATTTTTTATATGTATCGAAATTCAAATTTTTTTTTTGGATCAAGGACATCAATATCAAGTGAATAGATATGTTTCAGAATTTTTTTGATAATATACTATTTTTCCACATGTGCAGAACATAGAGCTTGATTTTCAGTGAAAAACTACATTCACAAAAAATAAAAAGTAAGTTTCATAATCAAATTAAATTATTTAAAATTATACTTTTTGGGAATCTTATAATAAGGACTACATACTTAAAAAAAATAAAAATTAAATGAATTCATTTGATCCCTGAAAAAGTAAATCAAAAGTGGTTTTTTATTAGCATTTTGATAGTTGTAAAGGAGACTCCGTTATAGGTATGGTTTAAAACTAGCGGGGTTCTATCCAAGGGGGTTTGATCTAAGATGGTTTGATAAAACCCTCTTCAATTGGAATCCTTTAAATGGAAATTTTCAAGGCTTAAATCATTATATTTTCTAAAACTATGTGATTTCAACAAAAATCAAGATGTCTGAAAAAGTGTAAACCACTATTGTGGGATCACCCCTTTATGATCCTTATGTTTGTCATTTGCAATTTTGATTGGACATTTAGAAGCATAAGGACCTATCCTTCCATAATTGAAACATTTAATGGGTAATTTACCTCTATATTTTCCAGTGCCCTTTTTCCATCTCAAAAAAATTTCTTCCACCTCATCAAAATCATTCAGATATGATTCATCATCCTTCTCTACCTTGTTGACTTTAAAGGTAGTTTATTTCTTTATAGCATCTTGACCAAACTCTCTCAATTCATAAGAAATTAAAGCACCAAAAATTTGACCTCTAGACTATTGATCTAACTTTTGAGCTTCTTCAATAGCAAAAACATTAGAACTATAAGATTTAGGAAGAGTTCTCAATACCTTTTCACAAATTCACTTTCTTCTAGCTTTCCACCAAAGCCATTGATGGAATTAACAACTTCATCCACTCTAAGCATGTAGGTTGTAGTTTCTTCATCCTCTAACATCCTTATGTTTTCAAATTTTGCTTTGAAATTCTACATCTTTGCTTGCTTGACCTTATCATATCCTTCATAAATTCTCTACAACTTCACCCAAACCTCTTTATTAGTTTTGATACTTATCACTTTTTTAAGTTTAGAATCAAAAATACCACTTAGGATAGCATTCCTTACTTTTCCATTTTTCTCATAATCCTTGATCTCATCATCACTTGTCAGACCATTAGCATGCATAGTGTATCATTTTTCAACTAATTTCCAAACTCCAAATCCAAGAGAGAAAAGAAAGAATTCCATCCTATCTTTCTAGTAGGTTTAATTTTTTTCATCAAACATAGGAGCTTTGACACTCTTCTTGTACACCATAAGATCTACCTCAAGCGGTTAAGCTTCTTCTAAGGAACCACAACTTTGATACCAATTGTTAGATGCATAGGAAAACTAAGAGGGGGAGTGAATCAATCTTACATTAAGAAATTCAATCCCTCATTAACTTCCAATCCCTTATCAACATTTAAACCCTCATTAAGCATTAGTAGAATGTAAACGTATGAAACAAAAATGAAAACACAACCAAACATAATAGAACACCAGATTTATGTGGAAAACCCTAAGCATGGAAAAGCCATGGTGAGGATTAGCTCACATATATATGAATAGAAACACTTAATACAATTAGGCTCACTACCAAGGGCTCACTGCCCAAATGACTCACTATCTTGAAGATAGAAGATAGAATAAAATGTTACAAAGAGATTCACTATCTCAAAGCAACAGGAAGATCCACCATTGCAACTCTATGTCATCCGCAACCTTTGGCTCATTGCCTCTAACAACTTCAAGCACACTAAAATTTAGAAACCATCTACTCACTGCATTTGGTAGCCTTAGGAATTCAAGCTCACACTCAGATCACCACAGTTGATCACATTCACATCTCACTTTCCACACACATCTCCAACAATTCACCTTGTATTTGTACCATCTGTGACTTAAACAGTCTCAATTAAGTCAGACTTAATGAAATGTATGCACTTAAAATGTGCAACCACTAAATAGGTTGACACCAAACACTTCCACAATAGAAATAAGTGAAGGTAGACCACAAAAATGGTTAAGTAGGACCCAAATCTATATTAACATGCTTCACCATGCTTCCACACACAACAAATAACCTCCATAATTAGCGAGTTAACACCCAGGTCGGCTAAACCTACACTAACCCTAAAAAGAAACCACATACATGCCTCTCCAAGTCCAAAAACAAGATGTAGACTACAAAGAAATAATTCACAACATCCCAACAACATCCCAAAATATTCCAACATCATCAAAATATTCTGCAATTTTTCCACAACCATTTGAAATTCAGAACACCATTATTCTATGCAACCAACAATGCTACCACAAAAAACAACTTATGAACCCAAACTTACAGAGCAACATAACACATCATACTCTAGGGAAAGGTATGAAAAACAATATTAGCTCATTCCAACTTCTACAAGATAGGAAACCACAACGTGGATAATTGTGGAGCAATCTCATTTCTCCTAGATAACCTTCTACACAAACATACACACTGTCAAATATAACTTCCACTATCATGCGATCCAAAAACTAAAACTCTAGATATAGCACCTCTAAACATCTCTGATTATCATATCCAAATTTCACAATCATATCTTCAACCATGAAGAAATGTGGAGCACAACAATAAACACACCTCTATCACACCACACTCTTTCATTCAAATTTTCTCAAAAGCACTTGGAAACCAAGTGAATCAACTACATCAACAGCACTAAAAACACCTTCTCAACACATCTACAATATCCACAACACCAATGATCTCCCAATATACAATACCTTCTCAACACCACACTAGAGGTTGACATCAGTGACAACACTAAAGGCAAGATAGTGCAACACACTCATTTCTAGCAACAATGACAACACTGCAACAATCTTTCTAACCATACTGGAGGTTGACATCAATGTGACATCAAAACACAACACATCCACACTAGGGGTTGACCCATAACTCTTTAAAAGATCCAAAAATATCCACACATTAAGGTTTGAAATCAATGGCAACACTAATGACAATACCAACAATCTCCAATAGATAGATAGTGAGAGAAAGGGGAGTAGAGAGGAAAATGGAGAAAGAGATAAATATATATATTTCCCTCTCTCTATTTCTCTTAACCTCTCTATATTCACTCAATAATGAAATAAGTTTTCTCTCTCTCTCAATAATAAAATGAGGCCTCTCTCTTCTCTATCTCTATCTCCCTCTATCTTTTTTTCTCTATCTCTCCCTCTCTATCTATTTCTCTCCTCTATCTCTATTTATTTCTCTTCTCTCTTCCTCTCTTTTTCTCTTCCTACCTATATCTCTCCCCCTTTTCTATGTCTCTCTTTATCTCTCTCTTTATATTATCCTATCTCTCTAGCCAATCTTATTAGGCTTCTCTCTCCTATGTATTTTTCTTTGTATCTCTCTCTCTTTATCTCATCCTCTCCTTTTCCCTCGATAATGAAATATGATCTCAATAAATATTGAAGGGGATAAAGGGAGAGATAAAAAGAGACAGATAGAGAGAAGTAGAGTGAGAGGTATATATAGATAGACAAATAAAGGGGGATAAAGAGAGATAGAGAGGGAGGGTGGTAGAGATAGAATGAAAGAGAGAGGAGATAAAGAGGAAGGGAAAGGGGCATATAAATGGATAGAGATAAAGAGGGGGAGGGGGAGACAAGGGGAGAATGAGAGAGATGTAGAGAGGGAACGAATGAGATAAATATGGATAGGGATAAATATTGATAGAGATAGATATAAGGATAGAGAGAGAGGAAAGAGAGATAGAGGGAGGGAGGGACAAAGAGAATATAGGACTTTATTCACTTTAAGAATATAAAATTATTTATTAATGACACCAGCTACATGAAGGTGAATTTTTTTTGGGAACCTATAACCTACATTAATGACATTAATAAAAATAAACAAATAAAATAAATAAAAATATACTTCAAATAAAAAACTTAAAAATTTAATAATATACTTACAAACTACAAAAATATTTTCATTGTACCAATTCAATCTAATGAACCATGTTGTCCTTGTCTATTCTTCATGGTGTCAAGTATTAATTCATGGTTAGATTTATGAAATCTTCACAAGTTTTTATTATGTGTTCTACCCCCATATTTGATCAATTGAACATTCTCTGCAAGAAAAAGGGTTAGAATAATTAAAAAATAGTGTGTCAAAGTCCTTAAATAATAATGTATTAGACTTCTTCAGTAAATACCTTCTAAGCTATTTCCTAATAATAACAAATTGAATCATGTAGGATACTCAATATCTTCTCCATCTATGATAAGGGTTGTAGTTTAGTTTTTTCCTAAATACAATACATATAATAATTTTCTTATTCATTATATTTATTTGTAATAATTACTTAAACATGAGCTACATTGAATCATACAAAAATACTATGTAAAGATCTAAAATATCAATTTTCACTGAATAATGCATCTACAACATTTGGTTTCATCGGATCTAATATATAGCCAAATTCAACTAATAATTCCATTTCCATGAATTGTAATATTCGTGAATGTTAATAATATATATATATTGGACTTAAATTTTTAGAATAGTATTCATTAAACCATCATTTGGACTCTTGCTCATTCTAACAAAAATTCATATATAAAGAATGAAGTCATGTCATATCACTTGTATAAATAGTCTATGAATCTACATTTGATCTTGTAAAAGATGGAATTGACTTGGTCATGATACTTTAAAACAATCTTCATATTTTGTAATATTAGCTTCTTCTACTAACTAAAAAATCTATACATTATTGACTTACCTTCATTACTTGGACACATTAGTGAGTTACAACATTTATGATAGATGTTGCGTTTATAAACTTCACACTACTTTTTATACTTCAATTCTTCTTATGTCAAAGCTCTTTTAACACATAATTTTGTACTAGATCATGCTCCACTTTTTCATTTCTATCCTTTATAAAATTTTAAATATGCAAAAAATCATTCATCCTATGCATCTTGCTCAATTAATAGAACATATATGAGCTTTTGAATTGTGACGTATAATTATTTGAACACATAATGTGTTGATCAAATACAATATTTTTGTTACTCAAATTATTATAGAACAATTTAAATAACTTTATGTGAGCTTTATAGAATGTATATGATCCTTAGTAATATATAAAGGATACTCCTTCAATATTTTTTTGTCTTTTAAATGTTGTCAAACGAATGATATATGCATGAATATGATAACTTGAAAAGAGTTGTATATGATTATAATTCATTGTGTCATTGTAGTCTATATTTCTCTAAAAAATATACAATAGAAATAATAGTAGTAAGAGAAAATGCATCCCTGCATAACTTGATTTTTTTTCTAACCATCAAACTTTATATGTATACCTTGCATACTCATACACTATATTATGCATGAAAGATAGCCATAAATTTTGGTTCATTTATTTTTTGTCTCACTAATTTATATTTCTTACCTTCTTTATCATCATTTAAATTGTATGCCACTAACTTGTATTTCATAAAATTGATTAGTTTATTTCTAATTTCATGTGTGTTGTTTATGTAATTTTTTTTGTAGTGTTGTAAACCATCACAGTTACCACACATTTCATCCAAACATAATACTGTAAAAAAATTATCCATCAACTCTTTCACCAAAAAACACTTGAGATGAAATCTCTTGCTAATATTTCACAAAAATATCATAATTTGTAGCAAATTTAATATGAACCTTACAATAATAAGTGTGTAAATGATTTATTTTAACATACAAAATGTTGCAAATATGAGTATTTGGTGTTTTCATTGATGTAAAAATAATTTGGTGTTGTCATTGATGTCAATTGTATGAGGAGTGTGTTTCAAGGGTGTGCAGTTCATGGTTTTGAAGTTGGTGTTGTCCCTGATGATGCTTTGATTAGTTACATTATGATGTCATTAGTAATCTACTAGTTTCAACCTCTAGTGTTGCTTTGATAAGCTTCTATTTATGGATGTATGGTTGAATTTCTATGTTGGATTTGGCTTGATGGTGATGAGGAAGTACTAAAGATGTTGATGATATGTTTTTGGTTACTGGTTTCTAGGTTCTTTTGAGAAAATTGAAAAAAAGTGGAAATAGTGTGCTACAATTGTGTTCTGTGTAGCAGAGTAGCATTTTGGTTTGGCTTCACATTTCTTCTAGGCTGAAGATATGCTTGTGCAATTTATATATGTTGATCAGAGGTGTTTAGAGGTGTTGCATTCAGAATTCGGTGTGCTAGATCATTGTGCAAAGGAAAGTGTGTTCACCAGTGTATGAACTGTGTATTACAAAGGTGTCTGGGAGAAATGTTCTTGCTCTAAATTTCTCTGCAAAGTGGTTTAAGGTCTTGTGGATCTAGAAGAGTTCTAATATTGTGTGTATCTTTCTTTGATGAAGTTGTTCATGGTTTGGTTCTTCAGAAGTTGGTTTCTTGAGTTGTTGTGTATGATAGAGTTATTTGAGTGTACTGGGTGCATACATTCTTCAAGTGAAATTTGTTGTGAAGATTTTTTCTGGTTTTCAAGGTGTTTTTAGATTATTCTAGATTGTGTTCAAGTGTTGTGTGGTGTCCATAAGTCATCTTTGGAATCAAGGAAGCATGTACTTAATTTTTTAATAGCGTTAACACAAGTTCAGTCAACCTTGGGTGTTTACACTAATTGTGAATTTTATTTAATGTTTGTGGAAGTGTGGTGTGGCATGGATAAGTGCATTTAGGTCCTAGGTAAGGTGTGTTGTGGTCTACCTTCATCCCTTTCTATCGTGGGAATGTTTTGGTGTTGACCTAATTTGAATTTGCACAGTTGAGGTGCATAGCCAACTTTGGAGAATGTTTTTAAGGTTGAATATGGTATAAATAAGTGTTGAGTTGTTTAGGGGTGATAAGATAGATGAGCATGATGCGAGTGATGAAAATTGAAGAGTTTTAGGGTGTGAATTTGTGAAGTGAAGTGCAATATTTCATGTGTTATATTACTGAATGCACTGAGTAGAAGGTGTCTACAATTCTTTAGAAATACTATGAAGGTGTTTATGATGTTGTGGTGGATTTTTTCATTGCATTTAGATGGATTTATCATGATGACACTCTTCTCTATCTTCTTTTCTATTCTGTTAATGAGCCTTTGGTAGCGAGCCTTTCTTTCTTCTAGATAGTGAGCCCTCTGACAATGATCCCTATTGTATTCAATGTTGATAGTACTTTATATTGTGAGTTAATCCTCACCATATTTTTTCCCATCTTGGGTCTTCCATGTAAATCTAGTGTTTCTTTGTGCATGGTATTGATTTGTTTCTATTTATATTATTTTATTTCATGATAAATCATTCTAATAGATTAAGGTTTAATTGGATTAATGTGGATTTGAATACATTTGTGAGGGTTTTAAAGTTTTAAGGTACAACTAATTCACCCCCCTTAGTTGTCTTGTGCATTCAACAATTGGTATTAGAGCAAGGTTCCTTGGAAGAAATATTAACTACTTGAGTTAGATCTGGGATGGTGCATAAGAAAGATGTTCCTATGTTTGATGGATCAAATTATGCATTTTGGAAGACAAGGATGAAAGGTTTTTTTATTTCTGTTAGATTTGAAATCTAGAGGTTTGTTGAGAGAAGATATACTATTCCTAAAAATGGTCTAAGAACTGATGATGAGATCAAGGCCTATGAAGAAAATGGTAAAGCAAGGTATGCTCTCTTAAGTGGTCTTGCTAATTTTGAATTGGTGAAAGTTTGAGTTTGAAAATTCCTAGAGAAATTTTGGTAAAGTTAGCAAGCATTTATGAAGGATATGATAAGATCAAGCAAGCTAGGATGTAGAATTTGAATATCATTTTTCAGACCCTACGAATGTCTAAAGATTAAAACATCACAAGCTACTTGCAGAAGGTGGATGAATTTTTCAATGGTATAAGAGGTCTTGGTGGAGAACTAAAAGAAGAATAAGTGATAAAGAAGGTACTTATAACTCTTCCTAAAGCTTATACCCATAAATATTTTTCTATTGAAGAATTACAAAATTTGAATCAATATACTAGATATTAGTTGTATGGTTATTTAACTGCTTTTGAGATGAGAGAATTTGGTACAACTAGTGCAAAAGTTGATACTACTTTTAAGGCCAAAAAATCAGAGAATACTATGGAATCAGATCAAGAGGATCTTGATGATGTGGAAGCTAACTTTGTGATAATAATGAAAAAGGGTACTAGAAAATATAGCGGTAAGTTACCTTTCAAAATTTTCAATTGTGGAAAGATAGGTCATTATGCTTCAAGATGTCATAACAGAGCTTTGAATAACAAAAATAGGGGGAAAAAAAGTAAGATGATTAAGAAAAGATATTATGTTAGAGAAGATGCAAGTATATCTGCTAATGAATCTGATTATGCAGATGATAAGGATGGTGAATTCTTGTTCATGGCTTTAAAAGATGAAACTAATGCTGCTAACTCTAAGAGATGTGTGAAGGAAAGACCTCCTGAAGCAAGTGCTAATACTGAAGGAACTTTGGTGTCTACTTTTCATGCTAGACATGAAAATAACTACTGGATCATTGACAGTGGATGATCTAATCAGATGGCGAGTGACAAGAGTAAGTTTGTTAAACTTGAAAAATATGAAGGAGGACTAGTTAGGTTTGGTGATGATACATCTACTAAGATATGTGGAAAAGGTTCAATAAATTTTGATGGCAAGCATAACACTGATGACATCCTTTATGTTAAGGGTTTAAGACATAACCTCTTGTATGTTGGAAAAATGTGTAGCAAGGGATATAATATTATGTTTCAGGATGATGGTTGTGAGATTAGAAATGGCTCCAAAACTATGATTATTGCTAGAAGAAGGATAGACAAAAATGTCTATCAGATCAAATATGTTGATGGTTATTGTTTCATGACTCATATCAATGAGAGTTGGATATGGCATAGAAGAATATGTCACATAAATTTTGATAGCCTAGTGAGAATAATTTCAGTTCAAGATGTGAGAGATCTGTCAAAGATTACAAAGCCTATCAATGTTGTCTGTAACGAATGTCAAGTTGGAAAGCAAGCAATAAGTTTCAAAGTCAAAGAACAATCTTCTATCAAACTATTGGAATTAGTGCATATAGATCTTTGTGGTCCTACCAAAGTAATAAGTATTCAAGGTGACAGTTATTTCATGCTATTGATTGATGATTTTCTAGAATGACATGGGTTACATTTCTCAAAGGAAAATTAGAAGCCCTAGATAATTTTAAAGAATTTAAAGTTATGATTGAGAATGAAATGGATATGAAAATCAAGTGCTTGAGTTCTAGTAGAGGTGGAGAGTTCACCTCCAATGAATTCAATATATTTTGTGAGAATTATCATGGAATAAAGAGGCATTTATCTGCCCCTTGGACTCCTCGGCAGAATGGAGTGGTTGAAAGAAAGAATAGGATTGTTCAAGAAGAATGATGAAAGAAGAAAATCTATCGAAAGTATATTGGAGAGAAGTAATTCATACTACTGTTGATATACTTAACAAAGTGCAAGCAAGAGAAAACAACACAAAGACTCCTTATGAGCTATGGTATGAAAAGATTCCTACTATCAAATACTTCAAAGTATTTAGAAGCAAATGCTACATCAGAAGAGATGAAGAGAACTTATGAAAGTTTGATGCAAGGTCTGATGAAGGTATATTCCTTAGATATTCTACTAAAATAAAATCTTACCATGCTACAACAATAGGATAAGAAAGATTGTTGAGAGTGCAAGTGTCAAGGTTGATGAAGATATACAAAAGAATTCGGTGGTAATAGATGGATATGAATCATATGAGTCTACTTGCAGAGAAGAAGAAAAAGATAAGGAAAAAGAAGTGAAAATTGAAGAGGAAGAAGCTCCAAAAAAGGTCCCTAAAACTCCAAGTATGTGCAACAAAATCATTCGAAAGAATAGATCATTGGTGATAAGAGAAACCAATGTATTGACAAGAAGGAAAGCTACTGAAGAATAGGTAAATCTATGTTTACTCTTTTGAAGCTAAACCTAAAATAATTATTGAATCATGCAAAGATGAGTACTGGATCAAGGCTATGGAAGAAGAATTAATGTAGATTGAGAAGAATCAAAATTGGGAACTTGTCCCAAGACTAGCAAACAAGAATGTAATTGGAACTAAGTGGGTATTCAAGAAAAAATTGAATGAGTGGAGAAGTGGTAAGAAACAAGGAAAGACTTGTATGTAAAGGCTACTCACAAGTAGAAGGAATAGAATTTGAGGAGACATTTTCTCCAATGGAAAGAATGTAAGCTATTAGGATGTTTTTGGCTTTTACATCACATTTAGATTTCAAATTTTATCAAATGGATGTGAAGTATGATTTCTTGAATGGAGAATTAGAAGACATGTACATAGAACAACCAGAAGGATTTCAGTTAGTAGGTAAATTGGATATGGTCCGTAGATTGAAGAACACATTATATGGATTGAATCAAGCTCCCAGAGCTTGGTTTGCAAGGTTGGACAAGTACTTGTTATAGCAAGGATTCAATAAAGGTATCGTAGATAGAAATCTATACTTCAAAGTCGAAAAGTATCAAATCTTGATTGTGGTTGTATATGTTGATGAAATAATTTTTGGAGGAAATGAAGCTATGCATAAGAATTTTGTAGAAAAGATGCAGAAAGAATTTGAAATGCCAATTTTTGGGGAGATGAATTTCTTCTTTAGGCTACAAATCAATCAGACAGATAAATGTATTTTTATTTCACAATAAAAGTATGTCAAGGACATGTTGAAGTTTGGAATGGAAGATTCTAAACCGGTATGTACCCCTATGGTTACCAGTTGCAAGCTGAGCAAGAATGATAAATCTCCTAAGGTTAATTAGAGCAAGTATAGATCAATTATTGGAGAACTGCAATATCTAAATGTGACTAGACCAGATATCATGCATGCAATTTCTCTTGTGGCTAGATTTCAAGAAGATACTAGAGAGTCGCATGTTGTAGTAGTGAAGAGGATATTTAGATACTTGAAGGGAACTATGGATCATGGCTTGTGGTATCCAAAGGATACTAACTTTACTCTAAGTTCTTACATAGATGCAAATTGGGCTAGTTGTGTAGATGATAGGAAAAGTACAAGTGGTGGTGCATTCTTGCTTGGATGCAGATTGGTGTCATGGTTAAGAAAGAAACAAGATTTGATGTGGGTCTGTACAAGATCATGAGGGGCCAAATAGTGGCGGTGCAAAAAAAAATTCAACATGAGGAAGTGAAAAGTGCGGAAATCAAATTTGACTTTTTGGTTAGGTTGGTAAAAAGTACATTTTTCTATGGTAAAACCGAAGCAAAACAGATATCTGTTAATAACGGATATCTGATACGAAAAAAAATAATATTGAATCAAAACAGATATCTAATATCAATATTAAATATCCATTACTGGTTATATTTTAAATAATATAATATTGACTTGTCATATTAATATTAATATGTATTTTTATATATTAATATACAAGATATATATAATATATTCATATATATAAATAATATATAGTATAATATATAGTATAATATATAATATATATTATATATTATATAATGTGAAGCAAAAATGAGGAAAGGTAGTCCTGGGGTGCACCAGGACCACAAAAAAGGTCATGATGGTGGGAAAAATCGATGTGTCAGTGGGAAAATCCATAGCGGGGATAAGGCCAAGCCTCCTGCCAACGATTGAAGGTCACGTTGATGGGAATGGGGATAGGTGCAAAAGATATGCCTTGCCTTCCTCATCGGATCTAGAGAACCCTGTTTCATCGGCTCCTCCATGGTTGCCTTTGGGTTTTGACCCCTTGGGGCAAGCTCTAGCTTGTGTTGTGCATGGTAATGGACCCAAGCCACCTGCTTTGGATCCTGTTGCCCTTGCAGCTTGTAAAAACTGCACAAATCCATATCACGAATGTTCTATTTTTTGCATGGACTAGATCCTGAAGGCGAGCCCTAGTTCACCTCACCCTGTGTCGCCTTCCTCCCCCAATGTGGTTCCAAAAACTCAAACTAATGGCTCCTCCTTTTCCATTGGGGACACAGAGGTGGTTATCTCCGATGAAGCTGTGGATTTCTACCTCTCTAACAGTTGCATTGAGTAAATTTTTGAGGAATTTTGAAAATTCTCTTTGGTCCTAAGATGCCTGAGAAGACATCATTTTGTTGCTTATGTTTTGGAATGGGTGCAATCTACATGGAGTAATCTATCTCCCCCTAAGATTAAACTACTAGATTTCGGCTTCTTTTTGTTCACCTTCTGCTCTACCGTTGACTATAATTTTGTGGTTCATAGTGGCCCATGGTTCTTTGGGAACTCAGGCCTTTTCATCACTCCATGGACCCATTTTTTTGATCCTACCATAGCCAATATCACTCATGTTCCTATTTGGATCAAGCTCTATAACTTGCCTTTGGCCATGTGTTAGTTGGATCTCATTAGCAAAATGATCAACCAGGTGGGTTCCTTCATCAAACATGACACAAACATTATGGTTCATAATCATAGATTTTACAAGGTATGTGCAATGGTGGACATCTCAAAACCCATTTCTCATTCCATTTGAATTCACTCTTCACATGGTATATGGACAAAGTTCTTAAATTTTGAAGGCCTCCCTTTTCGTTGCTTTTGTTGCAACATGTTGGGTCACAAAATTGAGGCATGCTCTCTTCAGCATCAAGCTAGAACCAGGTCTGTCAAGCTTAAGAAGTGGGTTAAGAAGGTTGGTACTCCGGATGCTAATTTTATTTGGCGAAATCATGGAATTATTTGGATTCCTATCTTGCTACAAATTTGGATTCTACATAGACTATGGAGTCCTCTCCTACTCCTGCATCCCATGACATGGCACCCTTGGCCCCTCATGTGTTGGAGGAGGATGGATTTGAGTCTGATGGAACCTTCCCTTTTATGGATGATATCGATGATCTGAAGCATGATTGTTTTAACCACAATTTTATTTTGGAACCACCTCGAAAACTTGGGATCTCCCAAACAACAAACAGAAAATTAAAACTGGATTGCGGTGGTTCAAAGAGGAAGGTGAGGAGAAAATTGAAGGCTGAAAAACTGTGCATTAAAGTGAAAGAAGCAATGGAGGAGGGGTCCCAATGGACCATGGATTCTCTCCTCTCTAGGAACAATAGAAGAGATTAGATGCAATCTAGTGTGACTATGTGTCATTTCCTTGTAAGCCTCTATTTGTAGCATGGATTTGGTATTATTCTTCCTTTTATCCTCTTGTAGCCATCCTTAACTTTCTTCATTCCTTTATTGATTATGATTCTTTTATGTTCCTTCACTTTCTGCGTGGAAAAATTAATGTAACTTATTATTTCTTATGTTTTAATATAAGGGTGTGGGCCCTCTTCCCATGGCTTATAGATCAAAAAAATTATATATATAATATATATAATATGATATATATATTAATATGTCATATTTTAAAAAATTAAAGCGTTCTCTAAAATGGATATCTTTTTTCAAGAGCTACAGATAGCTTTAAGCAACAGATATCTATTTTGTAAAATAATATATTAATATATAAAAATATGCATTAATATTTATTTTTTTTATTCAAGGGGTAAACGCTTTTGACCAGAGCTATGAACCGGAATACAACCATTCAACAATACCACCCCAATGGGGTTTGAACCTTGGTGGCACAAACAACAATGCCACCTTTAAACCATCACACCATGCCAATATCAGAAAAAATATGCATTAATATTAATATATGATATAAATTTATATTAATATATATAATATAATATAATATAATATAATATATAATATATGTAATATACATAATATATTAATATGTATAAATAATATGTAACATAATATATATATATATAATAAATGTAACATAATATATATATATATATATATTTAATAATTAATGAATATCATATTTTAAAAAGTTAACATGCTCTCCAAAATGGAAATCCATTTAGAAAATAGATATCAATTTTTTGAAAGTATAAATAAAGGATTAAAGGCCACGAATAGTCATTTTGACAGTGACTGTTCATTGAGTTGGTTATGGAAAGTGCGAGCAGGCGAGCGAGCGGGAAGGTGTGCGGAGGAGGGAATTTGAATTCCTCTATGGCTAGCGAGGAGGATTCAATGGAAGAGGATGGAGATCCAGCAGATGAGCATGGATTTTTGGAGGATTCGAGGGCTGGTTTGGTTCCTATTGTCAAATTTTTCACCTCGGCTCAAAATTTATGGAGCTAGTTACTTAAAAGATCATTCTTTATGGTGATGGATTTCAGCTTTACTTATGATGGTTTTAACCATTGCAACATTTGAGATATTCATTTTTTTTAAGAAATGCAATGTGTTTTCAAGTTGCCATATATCAATTGCAACATTTAGTGTTGAATGGAATGTAAAAAGTGTTTGATTCATTCACAATGTCTCATTCACTATTTGCAAAAAATAAATACAGAATTGAAACAAGTACTTTACAAATGTTGTAATTGTATTCATTGAAATAAAAGGAGAATCAGGTTCCCACACAAGCCGTGGGAAATAGCTGTGACAGTGTATCAGAGGAAACATTCTACACTACTGAAGATGGAAAAAGAGAAAAAAAAAAGAAAGAACATGATCATCATTTCCTGTGAGTCTTCAGTTGATTCTGGAATGGTGCACCATCCTTTTCCTTCGAGCTCCTGATGAACCTGCAAGAGTTGTAAAAGTTGTTAGAGCTCCGACCATGAACATTCCTATATGAATCATCAAAAATAATGTAGAATGTAGCCAATCATACATTGAAACAACTAAAGATGCAAGAACAAGAAATGTGACAGAAGCCAAAGAGGAAACATCATGATATCATATTATTTTTATCTAACATTGTTTCTTTCCATGTGCAGGTATAGAACAAATCATGTTGTTGATCCATATTGAACATCATAAAGCATGTGGTGTAAAATGGGCTCCCACAAGGGTTGAGACTCGACATGCTATCCCTCAAGCATTCAAAGAGGGATTGAAAAAGAAACAAATCCAATATGCTCAAGGAAAGAAGTTCGTCAAATGGATACATCTTAAGTGCCAAAGGACTCAAATAGTTGACCACTCTGGACAGTCAACTCTCAAACTACAATGAATTGAAAATTAGAAGTGATCAACTGCTCAAGTGCAATTTCATAATGGGATAGTGAACAGGCATACATAATGCCTTGTTTGAAAAATCATTAATCACAGCTCAAGCAAATTAAAAGCTCCAAGAACATCATAATCAAGGTTTTATATTTCAAAGTCTTCCATGCAAAGAATGCATTCACATCATCATGGTGGTTGTCTATGAAGTTTGAAGATCAAAAGGTAACTCTGTACACTGAATATTGAATGTACACAAAGTAAAACAACACTGTTTCATGTAAAGAATCTACAAAATGTGGGTTTTTTTCAATTCATGTTGATTCAATGTTTCATACCATGTGAAACTAAAGTACATTATGGAATTTTCAAATGTATTTGATAAATACAATCAAGTGAATGCAAGCAATATAACAGTGGTATCCAAGAAATGCAATCAAAAGTGCATGAAGTTTGTTTGATAAGTATTCAAAGGTGACAAGTAAATGGAGTTTCTATTTATGCATCACAAGCTATAGAAACATAAGGAAAATAATGATCATTGAATGCATAAGAAGTAAATCTGCATTTTCTTAATGAAGCTACAACAATGACAGGGGCATACAAATGAAATCATTCTTCATGTATTCATGCTATAGAAAACCTAACTATGAAGCCATGGTTTCAAAAAACTCAAGTACAAAGGTGTTAATTCGGGTTTGAGACAAAAAAACCCATTCATAGGCTACATGGAAGTGTTTCCAGAATGAAAAAGTGGGAGAATGTTCAAGTTCATAATACAGATATCCCAGAATGATGTTCTCATACTCACGGCCTGGAGAGGCCAAGTCTTTTCTCTCGAGAGTCTCAATACCCGGTTAGGGTTTCAAATGCAAATACAAACACAAAAGAGGATGTCAAGGGTTCGAACCCTCAGTGAAATGACTTCAAAACTGGAAATGTAAGCTACAGGTCCGCGACCATGAAGGTCTAAAAAACCCTTGAAATAAAGAAGCTTATACTCAAAATGTGTTTCTATTAAAATATAGTGCCTGTGTTTACATTTTTAAAGATGATCCCTCATTATTTTCATTCAACAGTGAAAGAGGAAATATACAGTGGCCCCGACCTATGTGAATGGACGAACCAAAGAGACACACAAAAATTCATATTTTTTGAAAGAGAAAGCTTAGTAAAGCTTTATTTAAGAGGGAAATTCCCTTAAAAGACAAAGATATGGAGGATAGTAGAGCTTACCTTCATTTTTCTATAGAAGAGCTCAATGGGAAGCCACAGCCTCAAAGGCCATTTGTCATCAAGTTAAGCCAACACAAAAATGAAAACATAGGGCCAAAACTTACCATCGGTGAGGGAGACTGATTGCAACCAGGTTTTGAAAGAGAAGAAGCTCAATAGAGGCCACAAAATGAAACCCTAATCTCTCCATGGCGGCACACATGTAGGGTTCTTTCTTCTCCAGAAAGTTGGTGATGCAAATGACAGGTGAAATGAACGAATGGAGGCCTTTTTGTGTGTTAGGGTTTTTACCCTATCAGCCTATGTGACTTTTATCACATATGTTTTATTTTTTCAAATGCCACCATCTTTCATGAGCCTAGGCTGATAAGCCTGTGGCTTATATTTTTATTTTTATTTTTATAGAAAATCAAACACATGTATGTACATGGCCTCTATTAGGGTACCTCTTTCTCCTTAGATATTTTTCATCCCAGGTTTCCCTTTAGAAGTCAAGCAATAACCTCAGGATCATCAATGTTTGCCTAAGTGAATAATGGCCAATATATTTTTATTATTTTTTGTTTAAAAATAAAATATGTAAAGGAGCATGGAATGTAATATATTGATTTTTTGCAAAAATTAAATGAAAATAATCTATATAACTGGAGATCAAAAGAGGTAAATCGAAGAGTTAAATCGGAGAGTTAAAGGAAAAATTGGAAAAATCAGATGTAAGAGAGTGAGCCTTATCATTTTGTAATTTAGAAACTACAAGATGTAAAACAAATAATTAAGCAATGTTTCTATAAATTGCTTGATTAAGTTGTTATTTTAAAATGCAATTAAGATGCACTTCAGTTAAAACTAAGACTTTCCATTTTGAGTTCTTGGATAGATTGAGAGAGAAGGTGACAAACTGAAGTTTCTATTTCCAGTTTCCAGTTGTTTGCACCTGTTTTGGAGAGGCTTTTTGGATGGACACCTTGGAAACAGAAAGTTTCCATCTTTGTGGGGCAGTTTGGAGTAGATTTTTTGCACAATTTTCTAGGTTTTTGCTTGAGCTCAAAAATAAAGATTAGCTTGCTTTTTGGAGAGGCAATGAGCTAGATTTTTCTATTTTTGCACTTGATGGTCACTTGAGGCTACATATTGGAGAAAACATGATTTTCTCAGGGTTCAAATTTTTAGTTTCTTGCTCTCTCATGCTTTGCAAGAGAGTTTTGTAAACTTTTGAATCAGATTTTGATGCTTTGGCTCCTTCATTTGCAATAAAGCACCAAATATTTTTTCCACTTTTCTTGTCATGGGCTCACTGTAATAATATGATTTTGTTTGTGATTCAAATAGTGGGTCCTTCCTAGTCTTATTATTGTGAGTTATAGTCAAGGGTGGAAAATAGTGTAGGTTGCATATTGTATTCATTGTTGAGGGATCTTTATGCAAAATACTTATGTGCTAGCTGTCCTAAGGTGGATTGTGAGAGCAGATTTGCTTTGTGATAGTGGTGTTGTGAGTCAAGTTTTGTCATAATCTTAAATTTCTAGTTGATCATCTTTAGTTGTAGTTTTCTGTTTTCGGTTTTCTCTCTCCCCTTTTCCTTAGAAATTTTGTAGTTTTAGGTGATTATATAGAGGAAACCAACCTTGATTTGTAGATTCACTCTCACCAATTGGTTTACCCACAAACCAGAGAGTGTTTCCATGTTGAGGCGAGATAAACAAGCCCAACTTGTTTGAAGGGTGCAATCTTGATCTCCAACAATTTTTGGCATGCCCGGTGGGACCTAAGAGTCTTATTTTTAGAATTTTTCATGATTGCAAGTTGTTGTCTAGTATATGCAGTAATATTTCCGGCCTAAGAGAGGTTTTAAAATATATACTTGGTGACTCCTAACTATGGTTTGATTGTAGATTTGTTGTTGAAAGCTTATGAATAGAATTTGGACTAGATCAAGCCCAATACCTTTTGAATACCTGCAACTCTCCCCACCGAGAAGAAGAGGCAGAACTTTGAGAAGAAATTTTGACCTAACAAGAAGAGATAAATCCACTCCTCCTAACATCAGTCCCATTATTTTTGTATGAAGGAACACAACTCTGGTGTCCCAAGCACCCCCAATGGAAAGGAAATTTTCCTTTGCACCATTCAACGGAGGTAGCCCATTGTTATTGGTGAGACACAATGATACTCCAATGGCTGCTTTGAAAGGGCTACTATACTTTACCGGTGAGGACCAGACTACCCCGGTTGAGCACATCAAAGATGTGGCTACACTTTGCTCGGTACACAACATAACGGAGGAGAACGTGGACCTGAGGTTATTGGTTGCTTCACTAAAAGGAAAAGCTCTAAAATGGTTCAGGGGGCTGCCAACTAACTCAATAGCCACTTGGGACCAACTCGAGGATGATCTACATAGGCAATTTGTAGAAAAGTCAGACCTCTTGTCTATGTTAGAACAACTGAGCACAATCAAGCATGCTCCACATGAGCACCTAATTGACTTCAATTACCACTTCCAGTGAACTTGGGATAGGATTCCCCTAATTGTTAAACCATTCCCAAAGCATGCCTTTCTTTTATATCTAAAAGCCCTACACCCTGAGATTTCAGTCATGATTCAGTCAATGGGGGTTTTACTTTGCCTAATGCTTATGAAATTTCCATAAGAGCTGAAAATTACCTTATCCAAGCAAGTAAGATTGCTCCTAGACCACCCATTCCCATATTTCCTGAGATACAAGCACCAGTAATCTGCCACCTATAGCCTCTATACCTATTGTACCAGCAATAGGTTATCAGGTTGCTACCCAGGAGAATGTGATTCCTAAGTAGAATAGGAAAATGCAAGAGATTAAGAACATGTTGCAATCTCTAGGGAAAACTTTTAGCAATGAGTTTGTAAGTCTCAAACAGTAGGTCAGACAAGAGCAAAGGCCTAACCCAATCCCTTTTTAGCCAAATCAATAAAATAGAGTCCCTTTTCAAAATGATTACCAGAAAAGAAACTTTAATACCAAGCCTTTCAGGCCCCATGATCCTAATGTCCCTGACCCTTCAAGAGAGTTAGTACCTCATAAAAACTTAGCTCAGGAGCAAGAGTGGTGCTACTTGTGTAGTCAGCCCCATAATCAAGCAGTTGCATGAACAAAATGGAGAATCAAGCTCTAGTTGTGCAGAGTAGCTATGCTGGCCAAGAAAATATGACAAATGGAGATGTAGAGCAACGAGATAATTCTGAAATTGCCTTGGTGAACTGGCAGAATGCTAATTTTTACGAGGTAAATCATTTCCATAATTTGAACCAACAAGGTTCATCTGTGGTAGCAAATACAAGAGAAAAAAGAAGAGCAATTGATGTTGACCAACAAGCTGTAAGTGCATAACAATGAGCTGCAAATTTAGACTAGCAAGCCATGGGAGGCCAAAAGAAAACTAATGCATCTCAATCTGTTTCGGTAATACACCTGAAAGTGCATATTCTACAGAGAGAACAACAAAAAGAAAATGATACGACTACATCAGTAGTTCAACATAAGGTAAACCTTGTATCTTTCAATGTAGTGGAGCATTTAAAGAAGGCTATAGTTAGCCTATCCATTATGGATGCACTCCACCTTCTGGTACAAATGGAATTGTTGCAAAGTTTTTTGACTAAATCATCATCTTTAGATTTTCCAAATGCAGGAAGAAATATAATGGTGCTTGCTAATAGTTTAGAGGTAAAAGGCGAGCAACAAGATAGAGAAGCAGAACATCCATTGTTGGCTGTAAACACTAAACAAATGGCCAAGGTCTATACCAAGCCATGCAACACCAGCTCTACAAACAACAACCAGCTAGCCACTCATGAGTTAGAGGGTCCATTTGTGGCCTATGATCCTAGTCCATCTATCAAAGAAGGGAGCTTGGATGTATGGGCTATTGAGAATCAAGAATTTGACCCATCTAGTCACACAAAAGATGTCGGGTTGGGGGTCTACGTGATTCATGAAGCCAATACGTCAATTCCTGATTTAGCCAAAGATTGAGAGCAACCCGAGCAACAAGAGAAACAACTCTGGGAGTTATACTTTGATGGTTCGAGATGCAGGACAGGGGCTGGTGGTGGTGCAATGTTGATATCTCCCGAAGGAGACAAATATTATTCAGCCTCAAGATTCACTTTTAGCTGCACAAACAACACAACCAAGTATGAGGCCCTCATTCACAGTCTCAAGTGGGCCTAAAAAAGAGGTATTAAATGCTTGAAGGTTTTTGGTGACTCAGAGTTAGTTGTGAATCAGGTCATAAATTTAAATGCAGTAAAAAATGATGTACTTAAAAAATATAAGTATCGGGTATGGGACCTAATAGAAGACTTTGATGTGTTTAATTTGATTTATGTCCCTAGAGACCAAAACAAATAGGTAGATAAACTAGCTACCTTAGGTGCCCAATTCAATATTCTGAAGGAAATTCATAATGTAGAAAGGCAACAGTATGAAAAAATTGTGGCTAGGCCTTCAATACCTGGCAATAGTGTGAGTTGGTAGGTTTTTTACAGCGATGAGCAGATTGTGAGTTTCTTGATAGCTAAAGCAAAATTTGCTGAAGAAAATTAGTCAAAGTGGCAAAGGAAATACGGTGATCAAATTATACAACTGTAATCAAACAAGTTGTCGAAGGGGTTGGTAACATTGGAATCAATCTTCAATTCTAATGATCAGTTGAGGAAAGACAAATGCAATATGACCATCAAGCAACAACACTATGAGGCCATCGAGATATTCAAAGGTAAGCTACTTAAATTGGGAAAAGTGTGTACTAGGGAAGAGAAACACGCTTTTATTCTATTGTGTCAAGAGTTTAATGATGTTTTTGCTTGGGAATACAAAGATTTGAGAGGTTTTGACCCCAAACTAGCCCAACACACTATCGAACTAGAGCCTAATGCAAAGCCCGTAAGACAGAAATACAGACCCCTGAACCCCAAGCTTGAGCATTTAATGAAGGCTGAATTAAAGAAACTAATTGAGAGCAATATAATTTACCCAATTAAACACACTTCTTAGGTCTCGAACTTAGTTCTAGTAAGAAAGAAAAATAGGGAAATAAGGTTGTGTGTTGACTTTAGAGACTTAAACAAGGCTTCCCTCAAAGATCATTACCTACTCCCTTTAATGGAGCAGATTTTGCAAGTAGTCTCAGGTTCTGAAAGGTTTTCTTTGCTTGATGGGTATTCTGGCTACAATCATATTTTGGTTAAAAAAGAGGATCAATTCAAAACAACATTCACAACTAAATGGGGAACTATGGCTTATCTAAAAATGTCTTTTGGTCTATCTAATGCAGGGGCTACATTCCAAAGGGCAATGGACATGGCCTTTCATGGCCTTATGAATAAGATTGTTCTAGTGTATTTCGATGATATTACAGTATTTTCTAAAAATTCTAATGAACACTTTGAACATCTTAGACAGATCTTCTAAAGGTGCAGGGAGTTCGGAGTCTCTCTTAACCCAAAAAAATGAATATTTTCTATCCACGAAGGAAAGCTTCTAGGACATGTTGTTTCTAAGCATGAAATATCTATTGATCCTAAGCGAGTTTCAACCATCCTAAAACTACCTTTGCCAACACACAAAAAGGGTCTGCAAAGTTTCTTAGGAAGAATTAATTTCGTGAGGAGATTCATACCAAAAATTGCAACCTTGTTGCAACCCCTCATAGCAATGTTGAAGAAATTTTCCCCTTTCAGTTGGAAAAAAGAGGGTAAGAGGAGCTTCGAGCAAATAAAAGAGGCTCTTTCAGCTGCCCCAACTCTCATAAATCCAAATTATAGCAGATATTTTATCTTGTATGCTTATGGAGGAGTTGATACTATTTCATCTATGTTGTGCCAACAAAATGATGAAGGCTTGGAGCAACCCATGGCCTTCTTCAGCCAGGTACTACATGATTATGAAATTAAATACTCTTTTGTGGAGAAACACGTATTTGCAGTAGTTAGGAGTCTTAAAAAAATTAGGCACATGTTGTCAAATAACAATATTTGTTTGTTGGTTGCTCACCCTATTGTGAAATATTTCCTATTGAATAAGGATGTGAGTGATAAGAGGGCTAGGTGGATAATAAAAGTAATGGAGTTTGATGTTGATATCCAAGTCACCAAGCTAGTTAGAGGAAAGGGATTGTGTGAACAGTTGGTTGAAAGCGCAAAAAACAACATAGAAGAAGGTACAGACATTGCAATGGTGCTAAATGACAAAGAGAAAACTGCAATTCTAGCTCCTAGCATAAATTGGGTGCAGCGAATTATTCACTACTTGTAGACTAGTGAGTGTCCCGAAGGCCTTGATAAGACCAAAAGAATATATTTCAGGTTACAGGCTATTCCTTATACTATTTTGGATGGTATTCTATTTAGACGTGACTTTCAGGGCATGTTGTTGAGGTGCATTGAACCTGGTCAAACAAAAAAGTTGTTAGAAGAGTTCCACGGTGGTTTTTCAAGAGGTCACTTTGTAGCAAGAATCACAACCCTCAAAATAATGAAAGCTAGTTATTATTGGTCAAATATCTTCAAATATTCTTTCGCTTGGGTAAGGAAATGTGAGAAATGTGCGCTATTTGAAGGTAAACAAAAGTTTACAGCTCTACCTTTGAATCCTATCTAGGTTGAACAACCCTTCGCTAAGTGGGGGCTTGATTTTATTGGGCCAATTAATCCACCTTCAAGTGTTGGACACAAGTGGATCTTGATAGCCACATACTATTTCACCATGTGGACAGAGGTTGCTACTCTAAAAGAGGAAAATGAGGCTTCCATTCTAAACTTTTATCAAGACTTAGCATCTAGATTTGGTGTCCCAGATTCTATTATATCTGACAATGCTTTAGCATTCGTTGGTTTAAAGATTTTTGACTGGTCTATAAAGAACAATATCTTTTTAAGTACTTCATCTAACTATTACCCACAGGGCAACAAGAAAGAAGAATCCACCAATAAAAACCTGATTAGAATCATAAAAAAAAAACCATTGAAGACAATCAGAATGTTTGGCATGAGAAGTTGAAATTAGCCCTTTGGGCTGATAGAATAACTCCTAAGAAAGCCACTAAATGTTCTCCATACATTCTTACATATGTAAAAGAGGCCAAGTTTCCCATTTCCATTGAGCTACCGACTCTAAGCTTCATCAAAGAACTTGATCTATTAGAAGAAGTGGTGTAGGAGCACCCAAGCTCTTCAAGGAACACTTCAAGAGACATGAGGATGCAGGGGTCATGAAGACTTATCAAGGAACTCAGAAGATTAATTATGACATTTTGAAGCCTATAATGTCTTTTGAAATGGTTAAAAACATTAAAGGAGTCAAATGTCCTAAGGGTCCTGATAAGGACCATAGGACCAAAATGCATTGTAATTGGAAAAATAATGTCCTAAGAGTCTAGATAGGTTTTTAGTGTTTTAATTAGGTTCATTAAGGTTGAATAGTGAAATGAAATAAGTTTTAGAAGGTTTTAGTTTATAGGAGTTAATAAATTTCAAGTTGGAGTATTCAGATTTTTGAAATCCAACTTTGGCGGGAAAGTGTGTTTTTGATGATTTAGCAACTTTAATGTAATCAAAAATATCCCAATCAGTTGGGATAGTTGGGGGATGAGTCTATAAGGTTAGGGAAGGCATTTTTACGAAGGGTTGGTTGCTGGTACGGATTTTGTACGGACTGCTACAGGAAAAAGCAATAAATCAGCAATTTCTTGCATTTTCTTGTGTTTTTTTGATGAATATCTGATTGTTATTGATGAAAAGAACCATGGAATGATTTAGAGACTTGTATCTACATGTATTTAATCCCTTTCATGCTCTAATACACGTTTATAATCAGTTCTTTGTATTATATTGCTGACTGTCCTCAAGAAAGTGCAGATTTTTCACTAATTTTGAGGTTTTTCATGGATGATTGATCCATTTCAAGGTAAAATGCTGTTGTAACCTATGAAATGGATCATTCCTAACATGTATCATATATATTTGACAAACTAATGTGCAGGAAAGAGGAATATCAAGGTGTACACCAAATTGTCAAAAGGAAAAGTGCATGAAAATGGGTGCTAAGGTATAGCAGCAGGAGATCTGCTTTAATGAGGGGTGTGTTTTTGAGTTTGTATTGATTTATTATGTTGATCTAATGGTGAAAAGTCAAAGAGAGGGTTCTGGAAGTGTTTGGAAGGCCAAGATCCAAGAAGCCCTAGTTTTGAGGCAATTTAGTGAGTGTTTTGTGTTTGAGGGTGTCAAGGGTGTCATAGGTGCCTAAAAACCTGAAAATACTTGGTTTGGGAACATTTTAAGGTACTGTTGAAAGTATTATAATCTGGAGTTAAGATTTGAGTAGGGTTGCTTTGAAAAAGAGGGCTAATTTGGCCTAGTTTTTGTGGAAACAACAGGATTTGGGAAGTCTGATCCAAAAAAAGTGCCATCAAGGTCTAGGTATGTTGTGTAGGGTCATAAACCAAATCTAAAACAATCATTAGTTTGGTAAGTCCTTTGGGTAAGTTGTGAGTAAAGTTAAAAAAATCACCGCAGGAGGCCTAGTTGGGCTAGAAGCCTAGTCAAGGTGCAAAAAGTGAGTTTGTGTTTAAGTCAGAGGTTTGGGGCTTGAAACTAGTCAAGAAAAGTTTGTTTGCATCTCTTAAGAACATTCCTAGGGTTTGGGTCCATAGGAGAAGGTTTTGAGTCATAAGTGCATTATTGAGGCTTATCTCCACAAGGGTGCTTGGAAGAGATTTGAGACTGCTTCATTGAAATCCTTGAAATCATTGTGTGTTTCCAAAAGTCCCATACCCTCTACATCAGAGTGGTATTAGAGCAGTGAGTAGGTCCTTTAGGGATTGAAGAATCAACAATGGCACCAAAAAACCAACTAGCAAGAGAGTTGGAGGAGTTAAGGGAAACCTTGGAAAGGGAAAGGAGAGAAAGAAGAGAACAAGAAGCAGCAAGAGAGCAGGCCAGAGCAAGGGAAGAAAGGAAATGGAGAAGGGAGAGAGATACTATGCATGCAAGGATAAACAACCTTGAGAGAAATAGAAGAGAAGAGCAAGAAAACCAAGAAGATAATGATGAAGATGAAGATCATGTGGGGGTAAATCAAGAACAACAAGCAGATGAGACAGAGGATCCTGAGGAAAAGAGGTTATTGAGATTGTTGAAAGCAGTGCAAGGTCATGGAGGAAAGAGTCACATATATTTGCCTATCTATCAAGGGAAGATGGATAGTGAAGAGGTGTTAGGATGGCTTGATGCCTTAGAGAACTATTTTGAGTTTGAAGAGATGGATGAAGAGAGGAGGGTTAAGTTTGCCAAAACCAAGTTGAGAGGCACAACATTGACATGGTGGAGTAGTTTTCAGAATGATAGGATGGCTAGGGGATTGGAAAAAGTCTCTACATGGGCTAGGATGAAGAGTTTGGTCAAGGAACAATTCCTACCATTTGATTACACAATTCATGTGAAGAGGATGAGGCAGAATTTAAAGCAAAAGGACTTGGATGTTATGTCCTATACTGAGAAATTTCACAAGCTTGGTATTAGAGGAGGTTATGAGGAAGAAGATGAGAAAGTAGCGAGGTATATCAATGGCTTGAGGTATAATCTACAAGATGAGATTGGTTTGCAATTGCCAAGGACATTAGGAGAATTTTTTCAGTTGGCCATTAGAGCAGAAGAAAAGGTGAAGAGGAAGCAAGAAAGATCAAGCAATGGTGGAAGAGGAGGTAGTTCAAATAGGGGCAGAGGTAATAGAGAACAAGGACAAGGCAGCAATGACAAGAGCAGCAATGACAAAGGTAAAGAGGTATTTTCTGATCAAAGAGGAGGATACACTCCTAGAGGAGGAGGTAGATTTGGACAAGGTAGAGGACCATTCACAGGTAGGTGTTTCAATTGCAATGAACCAGGGCATCCTTCCTTCAAGTGTCCTAAATGGGAACAAGCTGATAAGGGCATAGATAGGAGAGCTAACTTAGTACAAGAAGAAGAAGACAAGAAGGAGGAATCAAAAACATTCATGGCAGACCTTGTGACTGATGGTGAGTTTCTTATGGTCAAGCAAGGAGAAAGACTTCATCAAGAGCCAAAGGTAACTATCTTTAAGACTAATTGTCTCAATCATGGTAAAATATGCAGATTGCTCATAGATTTAGGGTCACATAGCAATTTAGTTTCAGTTGATATGGTAACCAAGTTAGGGATTGAAACATTTGATCATCCTACTCCCTACAAGGCCACTTGGGTAACTCAAAAACAACATGTAGAGATTTGTAAGAGGGCTTATGTGGATTTTTCAATTGGATCTTATCATGACAGGGTGCTTTGTGATGTCATTCCAATGACTTGTGGTCATATCATCTTAGGGAGACCATGGCAGTATGCTAGAAGGACATTGCATGATGGATTCCATAATACCTATTTGGTGCATAAAGGAGATAGTAGATATAAGTTGGTTCCTTTGCCTTTGGAGCAGTCTAATGAGAGTTTTGTGATCTGTTTTGAGAAGAATTTGCAGGTTAAAGTGCAGGGTAGGACAGGGGAAGACATTGGTTGGTTGAAAACTAGTAAATTGCAGAGAGATATGAAGCATACAGTCCTAAAAATCAGAATCTTTGGGACTTGGACAGTATTAAGATTGGAAGTATTGAATTCCCTATTGTTGAGGGTAATAGGGGTGGTGTTTCTTCACAAGGAAATCAGTGGCATAGAGGCAGAAACAGGGCACAAAATCAGACTGAGTTCAAGCAGCAAAAAGGACAAACAAAACAGATTTTTGACACTAACATGTTGAGTGACATGAGTGCAGGTTGGAAGAAAAGGAAGAAGGTAACTTTGGGAGATTTCATGTTTGGTAATCAGAAGGTGCAAACATATAGGAACAAGGAGTATTATGGCAGCAACAAGTTGGATACTTCTTGGGGCAAGACCTTTTTCTTTCTTGGGGAGAATGGTGCAGGAGCACCCAAGCTCTTCAAGGAACACTTCAAGAGACATGAGGATGCAGGGGTCATGAAGACCTATCAAGGAAATCAGAAAATTAATTATGACATTTTGAAGCCTATAATGGCTTTTGAAATGGTTAAAAACATTAAAGGAGTCAAATGTCCTAAGGGTCCTGATAAGGACCATAGGACCAAAATGCATTGTAATTGGACAAATAATGTCCTAAGAGTATAGATAGGTTTTTAGTATTTTAATTAGGTTCATTAAGGTTGAATAGTGAAATGAAATAAGTTTTAGAAGGTTTTAGTTTATAGGAGTTAATAAATTTCAAGTTGGAGTATTCAGATTTTTGAAATCCAACTTTGGCGGGAAAGTGTGTTTTTGATGATTTAGCAACTTTAATGTAATCAAACCAATCCCAATCAGTTGGAACAGTTGGGGGATGAGTATATAAGGTTAGGGAAGTCATTTTTACGAGGGTTGGTTGCTGGTACGGATTTTGTACGGACTGCTACATGAAAAAGCAATAAATCAGCAATTTCTTGCATTTTCTTGTGTTTTTTTGATGAATATCTGATTGTTATTGATGAAAAGAACCATGGAATGATTTAGAGACTTGTATCTACATGTATTTAAGCCCTTTCATGCTTTGATACACATTTATAATCAGTTCTTTGTATTATATTGCTGATTGTCCTCAAGAAAGTGCAGATTTTTCACTAATTTTGAGGTTTTTCATGGATGATTGATCCATTTCAAGGTAAAATGCTGCTGTGACCTATGAAATGGATCATTCCTAACATGTATCATATATATTTGACAAACTAATGTGCAGGAAAGAGGAATATCAAGGTGTACACCAAGTTGTCAAAAGGAAAAGTGCATGAAAATGGGTGCTAAGGTATAGCAGCAGGAGATCTGCTTTAATGAGGGGTGTGTTTTTGAGTTTTTATTGATTTATTATGTTGATCTAATGGTGAAAAGTCAAAGAGAGGGTTCTGGAAGTGTTTGGAATGCCAAGATCCAAGAAGCCCTAGTTTTGAGGCAATTTAGTGAGTGTTTTGTGTTTGAGGGTGTCAAGGGTGTCATAGGCACCTAAAAACCTAAAAATCCTTGGTTTGGGAACATTTTAAGGTACTGTTGAAAGTATTATAATCTGGAGTTAAGATTTGAGTAGGGTTGCTTTGAAAAAGAGGGCTAATTTGGCCTAGTTTTTGTGGAAACAATAGGATTTGGGAAGTCTGATCCAAAACAAGTGCCATCAAGGTCTAGGTATGTTGTGTAGGGTCATAAACCACATCTAAAACAATCATTATTTTGGTAAGTCCTTTGGGGAATTTGTGAGTAAAGTTAAAAAAATCACCGCAGGAGGCCTAGTTGGGCTAGAAGCCTAGTCAAGGTGCAAAAAGTGAGTTTGTGTTTAAGTCAGAGGTTTGGGGCTTGAAACTAGTCAAGAAAAGTTTTTTTGCATCTCTTAAGAACATTCCTAGGGTTTGGGTCCATAGGAGAAGGTTTTGAGTCATAAGTGCATTATTGAGGCTTATCTCCACAAGGGTGCCTGGAAGAGATTTGAGACTGCTTCATTGAAATCCTTGAAATCATTGTGTGTTTCCAAAAGTCCCATACCCTCTGCATCAAGAAGGGTCCATGTTGGTGAGACTTGCAGAGTTAATAGAGCTTGAAGAGACTAGAAGAGAGGCATCGAGGAAACTTGAAGTTCATCAAGCTCAAATGAAGAACTCCTTTGATAAAAGAGAAAAAATAAGAGAGTTTGTCATTGGGGATTTTGTCCTCAAGTTGGATGAGAAAAAGAGAAAACTAGGAAGGAATTTGAAGTTTGATGCTTTCTAGGATGGCCCTTATGTCATAATTGAATGCAAGGAGCGAAAATCATTCCAACTCTCTAAGTTGAATGGAGAAATACTGCTAATCCCAGTCAATGGGATTCATCTGAAGCATTGCTTCTAAGTTCTGGAGATATTGTTTTGTACTATAGTAGGGTAGCTGCAAATAAGTTCTTTTGAAGCATATTTCCTTTTTCAAATTTCTTTTATAAGTGTTGTTGCACATGTTTTTCTAGCCACTAGGGCCTGGTGTCCTGCTTTTTGTTTGGTTTTGTTTGGTTTTTCTGTTGTTTTTTGGAGGATTTTTTAGTTTCTGATTCATGATTTTTCTAAGTTTTGGAAGGGCAGAATAGACTCCATGCCCAATGGATACATACAAGGAAACTGGACTGCTCAGCAAGCAAGCATATAGCAGAAGTCACTAGAAGAGTTGTCAAGTTTTTCACCTCAGCTCAAAATTTATGGAGCTAGTTGCTTAAAAGTTCATTCCTTATGGTGATGGATTACAGTTTTACTTTTGTTGGTTTTAGCCATTGCAACATTTGAGATATTCAATTTTTTTTAAAGAATTGAAATGTGTTTTCAAGTTGCCATATATTAATTGCAGCTTTTAGTGTCGAATGGAATGTAAAAAGTGCTTGATTCATTCACAATGTCTCATTTATTGTTTGCAAAAAATAAATACAGAATTGAAACAAGTACTTTACAAATGTTGTAATTATTTTCATTGAAGTAAAAGAAGAATCAGGTTCCCACACAAGTTGTAGGAAATAGCTGTGATAGTGTATCAGAGGAAACATTCTACACTACTGAAGATGGAAATAGATAAAAAACATAATAAAGAACATGATCATCATTTCTTGTGAGCCTTCAGTTGATTCTGGAATGGTGCACCATCCTTTTCCTTCAAGCTCCTGATGAACCTGCAAGAGTTGTAAAAGTTGTTAGAGCTCCAACCATGAACATTCCTATATGAATCATAAAAAATAATGTAGAATGCAACCAATGATACATTGAAACAACTAAAGATGCAAGAACAAGAAATGTGACAGAAGCCAAAGAGGAAACATCATGATATCATATTGTTTTTATCTAACATTGTTTCTTTCCATGTGCAGGTATAGAACAAATCATGTTGTTGATCCAGATTGAACATCATAAAGCATGTGGTGTAAAACGGACTCCCACAAGGGTTGAGACTCGACATGCTATCCCTCAAGCATTCAAAGAGGGATTGAAAAAGAAACAAATCCAATATGCTCAAGGAAAGAAGTTTGTCAAATGGATACATCTTAAGTGCCAAAGGACTCAAACAGTTGACCACTCTGGGCAGTCAACTCTCAAACTGCAATGAATTGAAAATCAGAAGTGATCAATTGCTCAAGTGCAATTTCATAATGAGATAGTGAACATGCATACATAATGCCTTGTTTGAAAAATCATTAATCACAGCTCAAGCAAATTAAAAGCTCCAAGAACATCATAATCAAGGTTTTATATTTCAAATTCTTCCATGCAAAGAATGCATTCACATCATCATGGTGGTTGTCTATGAAGTTTGAAGATCAAAAGGTAACTTTGTACATTGAATATTGAATGTACACAAAGTCAAACAACATTGTTTCATGTAAAGAATTTGCAAAATGTGGGTTTGTTTCAGTTCCTGTTGATTCAATGTTTATACAATGTGAAACTAAAGTACATTTTAGAAATTTCAAGTGTATTTGATAAATACAATCAAGTGAATGCAAGAAATCTAACAGTGGCATCCAAGAAATGCAATCAAAAGTGCATGAAGTTTGTTTGATAAGTATTCAAAGGTGACAAGTAAATGGAGTTTATATTATGCATTCAAAGCTATAGAAACAAAAGGAAAATAATGATCATTGAATGCATACGAAGTAAATCTGCATTTTCTTAATGAAGCTACAATAGTGACAGGAGCATACAAATGAAATCATTCTTCATGTATTCATGCTACAGAAAGCCTAACTATAAAGCCATGGTTTAAGAAAACTCAAGTACAAAGGCGTTAATTTGGGTTTGAGACAAAAAACCCATTTAGAGGCTACATGGAAGTGTTTCCAAAATGCAAAAGTGGGAGAATGTTCAAGTTCAAAATACAGAAAGCCTAGAATGGTGTTCTCATACTCATGGCCTGGAGAGGCCAAGTCTTTTCTCTCGAGAGTCTCAATACCCGGTTAGGGTTTCAAATGCAAATACAAACAAAAAGGAGGATGTCAAGGGTTTGAACCCTCAACGAAATGACTTCAAAACTAGAAATGTAAGCTATAGGCCCATGACCATGAAGGTCTAAAAAAACATTGAAATAAAGAAGCTTATACTCAAAATGTGTTTCTATTCAAATACAATGCCTGTGTTTACATTTTGAAATGTGAGCCCTCATTATTTTCATTCAACATTGAAGGAGGAAATATACAGTGGTCGCGGCCTATGTGAATGGCCGAACCAAAGAGACACACAAAAATTCATATTTTTTGCAAGAGAAAGCTTAGTAAAGCTTTATTTAAGAGGGAAATGCCCTTAAAAGACAAAGAGATGGAGGATAATCGAGCTTACCTTCATTTTTCTATAGAAGAGCTCGATGAGAAGCCACGGCCTCAAAGGCCATTTTTCATCAAGTTAAACCAACACAAAAATGAAAACACAGGGCCAAAACTTACCATCGGTGAGGGAGAACAATTACAACCGGGTTTCGAAAGAGAAGAAGCTTGAGAGAGGCCACAAAATGAAACCTTAATCTCTCCATGGTGGTGCACAGGGAAGGTTCTTTCTTCTCCAGAATGTCGATGATACAAATGATAGGTGAAATGAACAAATGGAGGCCTTTTTGTGTGTTAGGGTTTTTACCCTATTGACATATGTGATTTTTATCACATATGTTTTATTTTTTCAAATGCAACCATCTTTCATGAGCCTAGGCCGACAAGCCTGTGGCTTATATTTTTATTTTTATTTTTAAAGAAAATCAAACACATGTATGAACATGGCCCCTATTAGGGTACCTCTTTCACCTTAGAGATTTTTCATCCCAAGTTTCCCTTTAGAAGTCAAGCAATAACTTCAGGATCATCAATGTTTGCCTAAGTGAATAATGGCCAATATATTTTTATGATTTTTGTATAAAAATCAAATATGTAAAGGAGCATGGAATGTAATATATTGATTTTTTGCAAAAATTAAATGCAAAGAATCAATATAACTGGAGATCAAAAGAGGTAAATCAAAGAGTTGAAGGAAAAATTGGAAAAATCAGATGTAAGAGAGTGAGCCTTATCATTTTGTAATTCAGAAACTGCAAGATGTATAACAACTAATTAAGCAATGTTTCTATAAATTTCTTGATTAAGTTGTTATTTTAAAATGCAGTTAAGATGCACTTCAGTTAACACCAAAACTTTCCATTTTGAGTTCTTGGGCAGATTGAGAGAGAAGGTGACAAACTAAAGTTTCTATTTTTAGTTTCTAGTTGTTTGCACCTATTTTGGAGAGGATTTTTGGATGGACACCTTGGAAATGGAAATTTTCCATCTTTGTGGGGTAGTTTGGAGCAGATTTTTGGCACAATTTTCCAATTTTTTGCTTAAGCTCGAAAATACAAATTGGCTTGCTTTTTGGAGAGGCAGTGAGCTATATTTTTCTATTTTTGCACTTGATGGTCCCTTGAGGCTATATATTGAAGAAAACTTGATTTTCTCAAGGTTCATATTTTTAGTTTCTTGCTCTCTTATGCTTTGCAAGAGAGTTTTTTAAAATTTTGAATCAAATTTTAATGCTTTGGCTCCTTCATTTGCAATAAAGCACCAAATTTTTCCTTCCACTTGTCTTGTCATGGGCTCACTGTAATAATCTAATTTTGTTTGTGATTCAAATAGTAGATCCTTTCTAGTCTTATTATTGAGTTATAGTCAAGGGTGGGAAATAGTGTAGGTTGCATATTGTATTCATTATTTGGGGATATTTATGCAAAATACTTATGTGCTAGGTGTCCTAAGGTGGATTGTGAGAGTAGATTTTTTTTGTGATAGTGGTGTTGTGAGTCAAGTTTTGTTAGAATCTCAAATTTCTAGCAGATCATCTTTAGCTGTAGTTTTCTATTTTCGGTTTTCTCTCTCCCCTTTTCCTCAAAAGTTTTGTAGTTTTAGGTGATTATCTAGAGGGAACCAACCTTGATCTGGAGATTCACTCTCACCAATTGGTTTACCTACAAACCAGAGAGTGTTTCCATGTTGAGGCAGGATAAACAAGCCCAACTTGTTTGAAGGGTGCAATCCTTATCTCCAACAGTTCCTATGAGTGAGGCTAGCTATTCTTTTTTGGCCGAGCCTGGTGCTATTGAAGGTGTGATTCCTTGTTCCTTTTCTCCCTATCCTAGCATTAGGCTGGAGTAGAATGGCCCTTTTTTCTTTTCTAGGTTGCTTTCTATGTTGAAGGACTCTTGGATTGCAACTTGGAGCTGGAGTTTTAGTTTCCTGGTTTTTTCTCCTGCTGGCTGGGGAGTGTTTTTCACCGAGGGGTGTTGTACTTGTTGTGGCTTGCACTAGGTGGAGAGGATTGATATTTTCTCCTTCTTTCTCTGTTGCTGAGGTCGTGGGGAAGGGTTTGGACTACTACAAGCTTTATCTTGTGCAGTGCCCTTTTCTATTCGAGTTGTGCTCCATTGGGGCTCCTTTGTGAGGGATTTCTTCTATTGTGGCTCTAGCTATGGGTTGCTCAATTGTTCTGTTTAGTTTCCCTTGTGATTTGTAGCCTTTTCTTACTTCTTGTTGGGTTGGAGTTGTTGAGGCCTTTGTGCAGGCTTTTGTTTTCTAGATGGACTCTAGGTCCTTTGTTGGTGCTAGGTTTGAACATTTTTTGTGGGTTGGGTTGCTTCTAATGTTCCTCTTGATTCCCCAACTATTTCTTGTGCTCTTTTGGAGTGAGATGGTCCCTTCTTGTATTCTTTCTAAGGGTAAGGGGTGTGTGTTTATTCTGGAAGCTAGTTTTCTTCTAGTCTTTGTTTATGTTTTATTGGCTGGGTTGTTTCCCAAGATCTTCTTCAAGACCCAGTTATTTATGGAGATAGAGTCTGGTTCTGCTACCTTGGTGCTAAAGCAGAATGGCTTGAAATATTTCTCATTGATGGATTTTTCTTTGGATGCTTTGGTTTCTTTAGTCTCCTCTTTCTTGATGCCTGCTGGGTGGATTTTTAAGTTTATCTCTAAATCCCATCGTGATGAGCCCTCGCTTATGGCTCAGTGGTTTACTTTTGAGATTTTTTTGTGGTGGATGGTTTCTTACCAGGTTTTTCCAAAGGGTGGTATGGCTACTTGTTCTATTGTTGTGTTGGCCTTTTTCTTAGATCCTATGGAGGTGGAGTGGGGAGGTGTTTTGTTTTGGCTTCCTCAACTGATGGTCCTTTTGAGGTGGACGCTTCTCCTAGGGAGGTGGAGATTGAGGGTGTTGGAGATTTTAGGTGGAAGTGGACCTCTTGGTCATGAAATACTCTCTATTAGAGGGGAGCTCCCTCCTTTTGAGGTGGTTGTGGAGTTGGCTTCCTAGTTTGAATACTGGATTTGTATCCAGTGGTCTATTGTGCTCTCTCACTCCCCTATTGAGGTGGGGTTTTTGGTGTTGAGGGAGTTTTTGATTAGGGGTTTAATGGTGTCTTACACCATTAAGCAAGTTTTCTTTCTTGGCTCAATGGTGTCACCCATGAGTGGTTGGTTTGTTGATGCCTAGCAGATGTAGGTGATATCTTTGGGTATCTATTAGGGTTTCAGGCCCTTGCTTGTTTGTTTGATGCAGCAAGTGAAGTCATGATTATCTTTTAGAGGTTGTTGTGGGGATATTGTTGGTTCATGGGTTATATTCTTTGCAACTTGCTTATCTTTGTACTGGGTTTCGTGCCCCATCAAAACCCATTTTTTACCCCCTAATAAAAAATAGTGACTATTTGGGGCCGAGAAGTAAGGAAGATATATCAAATATATCTTACATCCATTTTTGACACCATTTTCACCTTCTCTAGCCTCTTTTTGTGAATTTCCATCAATTTTGGTATGTTAAAACACAATTTTTTAATTATTTTGATTTTTTAATATGATTTTTTAACAAAATATTAGGTTTTTTGGTTGAAATTTTAGGAATTATTTTAAAAAAATGTTAATGTATAAATTTCTAATCTACAACAAAGTTAAAATCGAACAAGGTTTAGCAAACCCTCCACCAAACCCTCATACAATTCAAGACTTAATTGAAATAAATAAAACTGAAATGACATAGCTGAGACACTATACCCATGAGCATTTGTGAGCAGTGACCCCAAGTATAGAAGCCATAATCTCTCATGTTAGCGACATCACCCAACAACATGTTTCATTTCAAAATTGGACAGATCAAAAGAGGTTAGAATATGTAAATGGTTTTTCATATGAGGACATTAAAATATTAGAAATATCCAAAGTTAATTTAGCCCAACATTTTGTGGATTGAAGAATAGGACAAAATGTTGGTTTACGCAAACCTAAATTTTCCATAAAATGGTGCAACCATTCATACATAGTTACAAACTTTTGGAGTCATTGGTGGATGGTTTTTGAAAAACCACCCAGCAACAACCTTGACGTCCCTTTATACTTTCTCCACAAATTATATGCAGAATTTTTTTTAGGAAGACATGTAAACTATTTTGATTTCAGGCATTTTTCAGGCAGTGGGTATGGGCATGCCCCAACATAGACCTTGGAAAATGTGTATTATGCAAGGTCCCTATGTTCCCCCTACTGATCTTCATTCCCCACCTCCAACACCCCATCCATACCTTGTTTCTGATGCAACCCAACATAGTCTCTTGGCCCTACACTCTTTGATTGGCCATTTGATCACACAGTCGTCACAATGTGCTCAGCTTCTAGACGGTGGCACTCCTCATGCTTCAGTTGATACTAGTGCAACATCATCATCGAGGCATACTTTTTTTCCTCATCAATGCACTACATGTGGGCATACATGTTTTTGTCCTATTGGAGATATATAGGAGGCTCCCCTTGACACATCTGAGTATGAGGTGCATGATATGTCACTTGGAGGAGATGGCACACCAGTGCATACTACAAGTGTTGGGGAGATGTGTGTGGGAGGAATAGGTGCAGTGCTCTCCCATGATGTAGATTAGGAGGAACAACCTCAATCTATTGTATAGGTAAAACTTAAATATATTCATATTGTATTTTATTTAAAATTATTATAACAAATAGTGTAGACACATAAAAATGACCTAGGCCTGCAAGCTCTATTTTACCACTTTCATCCTAACATAATTGTGACATTTAATTATCTCCTTGGTCCACTTTCCACTGTTAATTAAATAATTTATTATTATTTAATTAATTCATGTCTCTTTATTCTTCATGATTATTAAATAAATAAATTTTATTTATTTATTTGATACGTCACTAATGGTCTATTATCTTCTTACAATTAAATAAATGTCTTAATTTATTTAATTACCTTTATTCATTTATGTCTTCTCGATTATTAAATAAATGAATTTATTAATTTATTTAATTATCGGTCATAATCCTCTAAATTAAATAATTATCTTTAATTATTTAATTACCCAATTTAACATTTCTCTCATTTTAAATAAATAAATTATTTAAAATGATCTCACTTTATTAATTGTCACTTCATTTTGGTAAATAATCTGAAAATCAATTATTTACTATCACACAAAATCCATATTTTGAATTAATTTAATTCAAAATGGTAATCTTCTTCCAAAAATCAAGTAATTGAGCAAATTCTTGATTTTCAAATCTGCTTTTTCAGTTCAACCTTTATCCTCTTGATTTTTCGAATCTTACAAATCAACCAGTCTTTATCTTCCTGATTTTTGAAAATCTTTATCTTTTTAGCTAATTATCACATTTATTCTCGACTGTCGATTTGATTTTCTCAAATGACATCTTGATTGCTCATTTAATAATTTTTCCCTAACCCTAATTAAGGATTGCCACATGAAATCTCATCCACTGATTTTAGGCTTCCATCAGCTTTCAATCTCGTTCGTCCGTCCAAAATTGCATTTTCTATAAAATGCCAATTTGCTTACATTCTTGGGACCACTTCATTATTCTGACATATTTACACTTAGAGTTTACTTGCATATTTGGCATTTAGTTTATTGAATTGGATTACTTGTCATAGGCATTATAGCCATTTTTCATACTCATAATCATTTATCAATTTGTCATAGTCATAGGCATAGTCTTTATTTTGTCATTAAAATCCTTCAAAACTTGCATAGGGCTTGGTTACAATCATTTGCTCACACACACAAATCTGAGGGAAACAATCATATGCTACAAGCTAGAAGATGCTATAGAGGTGAATCATGGAAGCAATGAATATTTGGTATAATCATTTATGTTTTAAGCTTTCTTTGTATTCCATAGTTTCTTTAGGTTTTATATTATTGATTTAATCTACTAACTTACCTGAAAAATAACCCATTGATACATTGGTGAACCCAACACATTTTTTTTTGTTTTCCGTACGGTTTTTGGTTTTCTTTTTTTTGTAGGTATAGGTACGAAACAATGCATTCACGCTTTGTCGTACCACATTTGCTGCGTCACACCACATTCGACAAATTAAATGCCACATTCGCTTTGCTAAGCTGCAATCAAAGTCGAGAAAGCCGCATTTGACATAACGAGCCACATTTGAACAACCAATCGACGCATTTTCCTGTTAAACCAAAACGTGGGACCGCGACGCAATCACTCTATTGTGATGCAATTTCCTGGTAAAAGTTCTTTAAAAATTCTACATTTGGGTTTTTCTGTTTTCTGTTCTTGGTTGTTTTACATTCTGGTTTTCTTCTGCATTCTAATTTTCTTCTGCATTCTTCGTAGCATAGGGGTTTTCGTGTTACTAATGTTTGTTTGCAGCGTGTGGAGGTTACATTTTGTGGGTCCAAGACTAGTTGATAAAACTTCTAACTTATGCTTTTGCAGGTTCGAGTGTCCAAGAATTACTTCAAAACATTGTGCTTGTTCTTTTTAGAATAGAAAACATTTCTTTTGGTGCATTTAAAATGAACATTTTTTCAGTTTTTTCTGATTGTGTTTGAAAGTGGTAGGTGAATATGCTCTCACCCTATGCAAACTAGGTGATCATAAAGCCAGACCCACTTTGTTTCTATGTAACCTTGATGCAATAATCGTAGTGTCCTCTCCCCTTGCGCAATCACGCGATCTTGGGTGTAAGATAAATGATTATTGCCTCTAGAAATTGGGCCTTCCAGGGTATTTCATCACCTCTAGGCGACTCAAACCGGTAATGGAGCTAAAGCCAAGCTACCCTCGATCGGTATATAAATGTGAATCTTAAGGGAAAACCTAAGATTATGAGTGTGGATGTGTCATACATACCAAATAGTACTCCCCAAAACCCTATTGAGATTAACCTCTTTAGGCTAGAGTGCCTCCTAAATGGAGCTTAATCTTGTGCCCCATGTATGGCCACTCGAATGGGGGTCCCAAATTAAACACCATTGTTTAGTAGCCAAAAACCTTCTATTTGCTAGCGCAACACTGATCGGTGTGAAGGCATCCACATCTTCACAGTCTGTAGTAGAGGTGATCAATCTGCCATGGGAGTTTCATGGGGGTTGGAACCTTGGTTGGCCTAAGAAGAGAGTGCACTATAAGGGGGATCCCATGCAGCCAAGCTTCTGAATTCACGCACTACTGATATGCAGCTGGGGAAACCCATGTGGAATCGAGCAAATACTATCCTGGCTTAACCATTGGATTGTACTTGTTATCTTTTGTGTTTGATTACTTTCAAAATATCGTGCTTTCCAAGTGTTTGTTGGTTACTAAAATGAAACAAACAACACTCAAACATCTGGAAACAAACTGTCAAACTTTAAACAATTCATTTTTTTGACCACAAACATCGGAAATTTGACTTTTTACATTCTGCAACACATTTGTTAAACCACAATTGCTTTGTCACACCACATTTGCCAGATTTTGCAACGCATCTACTCTACTCAAACACATCTGCTAATCCAAACACCACATTTTCCTATTTTGAAACACATGTTCCTTCTGTAAAGTTGCATCTGACTAAATGCACCACATTTTCCATCTATAAATCTGTATTTGCAACACTGCACCACATTTTCCATTTCTAGCGCTGTATTTGATCACTGCAACACATTTGCTGCCTGTAATGATGCAATCACCTGATAGAAAACCAAACACTATCCTAGACTAGAATTTGAGTCCAGACACTTTACCCTGCAGTCAAACATCTTTTTCAAAAAGTCTGTCAGAAACTAGAACCAAAATTGCTCAAAACGTCCATCATTTGCATTCACTAGCTTGCATGTCATCCATAGGTTTAAATTTCCAAATTTTTAGTTGCATTCCCTAGGCATCATAATCATTAGTTCTATCATAAACTTGTCCTTAGGATTCATCTTGAATTTTTTTGGATTAGGCCAACTCATCACACTTTGTAAAACCATTGTTTCAAAACTAGGTTATCTTGGGACATAGTCATTATTCCTCTTTTCAATCATTGTCCTTTTTGTGAGAACTTCCAACTCAACAGTCTAGTTAGGAAGGCTCACTCATCAGTTTTAACTTGTCACTTAGTCCCCTTAGCAAGTTCTTTTGATAACCAAAAGTGAAACATAAGTCAAGGATAGAGTGGTTAAGAAAAACCTTTCTCCAAATATTGTCCAAACTTAGTCCTCATTTTAAACTTAGACTTTGCATTGTCCATCTCTAGTCCTCATTTTGAACCTAGACATTGCATTAATCATTTTAGTCCTTAGTCAACATTATTATCTTAGTCCTCATTTGGCACTTTGACCTTGACAACCTTAGCATCTTTCCTTCGTCATTTCCTTAGGTAAATGTCATCATCACCTTGCATTGTCATCTTTTATTCCAAAATACAAAAAAATTAGTGCCATAACTTGTCATTCTAGTCTTCATTTCGTATTTGTCATTTCCTTTAGACAACATTGTCGCATTTTCATCCCTTATTATCAAAAATCCAAAAACATAGTCTTGCATTTTCATCATTTATCACAAAAATCCAAAAACATAGGCTAGCATCATCCTTGCATTTAGTTGTCATTCTCATCACTCTCATTTGAGAAATTCCCTTTTATGGTGGAAACTAGACTCCAAAGAAAGAAAAGACAAATGGAAATCTTTGGACAATATTTCAATTCCAACATCATCAATCACACGTATGACCCATATTGGACATTTGACGACCCATTTAGCAACTCGAATACTCAACCTCTCATGACCATACCATCCTCATCAATCAACCCCTTTGAACCATTCTTACGTAAGGATGAATATGGACAAATACTTGAGGAAAACCTAGAAGTAGCAGCACAAGATCTAGAGGTGACCTTTTTTGTAGAACAAATGGTCTTATATGATAGAGATAGATATTTAGCCATACTTTTAAGTCAAGGAGCTAAATTACCCCATGGGTTCAACATTAATAATTTGAGATCAACATCTCCTGACCATAATGTCAACAATACACATAACATGTCCAATAGTGGTCAACCTCCAAACACCACAAGCAATACCTTTTTTGATGCTACCTCACAAAATATCACAACTACCATGAGTTCTACCTCCAACATTCAAAACAGTTCCAATTCCATCAACAAACATCCATTGGAGGAACATAGTTCGTCACACTGCCCACAATATCCACAATATCGTCACAATCGGCTCGAGCCACCTTTGGGTCCTCGAAAATGTGGGAAAGCTATTCTAATCCTCTATTTACCACTTCAGTAAATGCCATGGGGGCATCATCAAGCCACTCAAACCCTCCATTGATGACTACCTCTAGTACCATGAGTGCATCTTCATCAAATCCTCTCATTGGGACCTCACATAATCCTTTGGGAGGAAGTAAATGACGTATCTTTATTCAAGGATCACAACAAAATCTTAACACATCAACACAGCTTAATGCCATCACTTCCCAAGGACAAAATACGAACATTCCCCTTGTACAAACCCAACAATTTGGACAAGGCAATCAAAACACACAACCTATGTCATCATTCACACATCAAAATATTCATGGTCGCCATATTCCCCAAATATCAACCCAAATGGCTGGGGGACACATTCCAACATACTCATCCCATATTCATACTCGCCAACATGTCCCCAATCCAAGCTTTCAATACCAACAACAGGAAAATTGGAACACATCATACATGTCACAACAACACATTCCTCAACAACACACCAACATCCACTCACAACAAATGGGGAACCATGGCATACCAATCAATCCAATGTATGGGGCCACAAATGACCCTATAATCGATGCCTTGCAAGCAAAGCTGATGGGTCTAGAGAAGATCATAGAAAACATACAAATATCTAGCAAGAAATAAGAAGTGTCATATGATTTATCCGTATATCCCTCTAACATGAACTTATACATGCCACCATTTCCTCTGGGATATGTGTCACCTAATTTTACCAAATACAGAGGAAAGACAAATCCTATCGAACATGTTCGATAATTCACAACCAACTATATGGACATCGCCTATGAATAGACATACTTGATGAGACTCTTTTCTAAAATTCTTGCAAGTCCTACCCTTGAATTGTTCTCCACTCAAAAGGATATCCAAACATGGGATGAACTTAAATGCAAATTCATAAAAAAATTACTCATACAACATTGACATGGACACCTCTATTACTAGCTTATGCAATCTTATGCAATAGGATGCTGGTGAAACGTTCATCCCATTCCTCCAAAAATGGAGAAGTCTAGCTAGTCGTTGTCACATCGACATATCCAAAAAGGAAAAGGTTGACATGTTTGTTCAATCACTTCTAGGCCCCTTAAAATATGGATTGCAAGTGCATTGTTGCACAACCTTCACAGAGCTAGTCGAAAAGGGTGTCCACATTGAGAAAGATCTTATTACAAAAGGAGAGCTAAAATATGGTCCTAAAAACACAATTGTAAATCCTCTAGCTGACAAAAATAAGTACTGGGTCAAAAATAAACATGTTACCAATGAAGGTGTTGTCGGTGCCAAGGCTGTCAACACTATGGGTCCTGTATTGGCTCTGAAAGGGGTTCAACTGCAAAACAAACCAACAACGATACTGACACCCCCTACCAATGCCATACCAAACAACCAAAATGGTCTAAACAGTCAAAATCAAGGACACTACCATTAGACAAGACAATTCCCAAAAATACGAACATACTCGGCATTGGGAGAACCAATTGAGGATGTCCTTAAAAAGTTCCTCCAAAACGGTCTCATCACAGTTGAAGAAACTAAACCGTATGACCCAGGGAAGTTTAAACCATCATGGTGGGATGATATTTCTTTTTGTGAGTACCACCGGGCTAAAGGACATAAGACATCATCTTGTCGACAACTCAGAAATATTGTGCAAGACTTTATTGAAAGCCAAATAATTGAATTGGGTGGGCCACAATTTCCATCAAATGCTGACCAACTGGCGGATGCACCTATACAAAGTGATCACCCTTTAGTGGCAGATTTCTCAGATGAGTCAATATTCCATACAGAACCTAAGTCACCTTGGAGACTCCACTTTGATGGATCACATACTAATCATGGCTCGGGGGCAGGAATACTATTTATCACCCCTCAAGGAGATTCCATTCATAAATCCTTCTGTATAGCTTTTCCATGCACAAATAATGTGGTGGAATATGAAGCACTTGTTACCAGACTTAGAATGGCAATAAAATGAAAAATCAGAGCACTGCATGTCTATGGGGATTCTCAATTAGTCATCAACCAAGTTAACAATGACTACGACACTAATTATGAGAAACTAATGCCCTACAAATGAATGGTTGACAGCTTTCAGACATTTTCACATGGTGACTTTTGAGCAAGTTTCAAGAGCACAGAACAAGGTAGCAGATGCAATGGCTATGATTGGCTCTCTCCTTGACATTCCAAGCAATATGCCTCAGCTAGAATTCCTAATAGAACAACTGTTGGTCCCCGCCTATGACATTCCAGAATCAGAGATGGTCTACGAGCTTGTTGGTCCCGATTCTCCCTGGTACTAAGACATTTATGACTACCTTAAGTCCCAAACCCTCCCCCCTAATATGTCCAATAACCAAAATATGTCTTTTATCCAAAAACCACAAGATATGCCATTGTTAGTGACACCCTTTATCATCGTAGCTTTGACGACACCCTCCTTAGATGTCTCAATGCCAACGAAGCACACACAACCTTACGTGAAGTACATGAGGGTATATGCGGGTCTCATTCGAGTGGTCCTACTCTGGCTAAGAAGATAACGAGACTTGGGTACTATTGGCTGACCATTGAGAAGGATGCACTAGAATATGTCAGGACTTGTCACCAATGCCAGATTCACAGCAATTTGATTCATGCTCCAGCATAGGAACTTCGGCCGATCACTTCTCCTTGGCCCTTCGCACAATGGGGAATCGACCTCGTGGGTAAGATCCATCCTACCTCGTCAAATGGCCACAAATTCATCATCACCGCCATTGAGTATTTTATGAAGTGGATCAAAGCCATCCCCCTGACATACAAAACTAGCAAACAAATCTCCAAATTCATTCTTAACTACATCATTTGCCGGTATCATCTTCTAAAATCCATCATCACTGACAATGGACGTTCGTTTAAGAAATAAGACGTTCATGAGTTATGTGAGCGATTTCATATCCAACATCATTTTTCCTCTCCATATTACCCATAGGGAAATGGTCAAGCCGAGGCATCAAATAAAATCATTGTTAAAATTTTGAAAAGACTGTCAATGACGCTGGCCGTGACTGGCATATTCAACTTAACCTTGCTTTGTGGGCTTACTGCACCAACATTCGTACACCCATAGGAGCCACTCCATTTTCCTTGGTCTTTGAAGCTAAGGCCATCTTTCCCATCGAGGTTGAAATTCCTTCCCTACAAGTCTCCCTAAAGGGTTTGATCGACAATGAAGAATACAAATAGTCGCGTCTACATGAGCTGGAGATGTTAGAGGAAAGATGACAAAATTCCCTAAACCATCTACAGGCATATCAGAATCATCTCTTTCTCAGTTATAACAAGAGAGTCATGGTTAGGAAGTTTAACATTGGTGACTTAGTCCTTATGCATAATCCTAAGAATCAAGCAGACAGAAAAATACCTAGAAAATTCGAACCAAATTGGCTAGGTCCCTACGTCATCATATCCTCATTTGGTTCTAGAGCTTATCAGTTGGTGACTCCAGATGGAGAACAACTGGCATAACCTATCAATAGCCTACATCTTCGCAAGTTCTATGCATAGCATCAGAAAGTCGAGCTGAAAAGCTTAAAAATAATTAATTTTTTTTGAAAAATGATTAAAAAAAATTGTTGCCTTGATGAAAACTTGGAAAATAGGCATCTTGGCAGCACCAAAAAAATGAAAAAATGACAAAAATAGTAAAGAGAAATAATTTGTTCAACAGTGAAAACCAACAAACAGGCACTTTGGATAAGTACCATGGTGAAAACTTGGAAAACAGGCGCCATGCGTAGTCAATCATTGCTTTGCCATCTACTATCACTTTATCTATCTGGGCCTATGATGAAACACATTTTCAATCACCACCACAACCTTTTCCATAACATCATACCCTTCCTCTAATGGTTGACAAATGATTGACATCAAGTCTGACATACTGTCCATCGGGTATCCCATTCATGTCCTTTTCACGTCCCTTAAAATTGACTAAGTCTTGGACCTAACTAGGGGCATAAATTCTATCAAGTGATCAAAGTGGGTATCGCACATAGTCTCGACAATTGTAAAAAGTCCTAAAAAAAGAAAAAGAAAAAAGACAAACATCATAAAAAGTCCTGAAAAAAGACAAAAACATTGCAAAAAGTCCTAAAGAAAGACCAAAAACATTGTAAAACATCCTGAAAAAAGACCTAAAAATTGAAAAACATCTTGAAGAAACCCCAACAAACGTCAAACTGTCTCAAGAACGCAAAACAAAGTCATTTCCCATTGAAAGTCTGTCATGATAATCAATCAGTCTTTGTCATTTTTCTGAACTACGTTGTCTCTGTGCATTTGCTACATAGGCAAGGCTCATTTTTGAGTCCCCGAGACATTAGGTCAGTCCTTTTAGGTTTGTCAAAATAAAATCATGATGCAATCTTTGGTCATCAAGACAAAGTTATTGGTCGTGTCAAACTACGAGGTCTCTGAGTGTATGATGTAGGCAAGGCCATCTTTCGATGAGCCCTTGAGGCTGCACTAGGTCAGTCCATTAGGGTTCATGACATTACACTGGCACACACGTCAAAAGTATTCAAGTCAAAATAAATTATTTTCCAAATGGGAAAACTTCTAAAACAAATTATGGCAATTATTTATTCAGCATGACAATCACATCAACATGTAGTCAACACAAGTCAATTCAGTCAACTTCAGTCAAACTTAGTCAAAACAAGTTACATTATCATAACCAGTTAAACTGTCAACTCTTGGTTATCTTTCAGATGTGTCCTTCTGAAGAATAGCGTTTGTTATTTATGCCTTAGGATGCATCCTTCCTTGGCATTGTCACTATCATCTGACATTTTTGAGGGATCCTCTTGACATTTAAGGATCACCCTTCTCGACATCAGTATCTTTTAGATGTGTCCTTCTGAAGAATACCCTCTATCATTTATGCCTTAGGATGTGTCCTTCTTAGGCATTATCACTATCATCTGACATTTTTGAGGGATCTTCTTGACATTTAAGGATCACCCTTCTCGACATCGGTATCTTTCAGATGTGTCCTTTTGAAGAATAGCCTCTGTCATTTATGCCTTAGGATGTGTCCTTCCTAGGCATTGTTACTATCATCTGACATTTTTAAGGGATCCTCTTGACATTTAAGGATCACCCTTCTTGACATTGGTATCTTTCAGATGTGTCTTTCTGAAGAACAAACTCTATCATTTATGCCTTAGGATGTGTCCTTCCTAGGCATCGTCACTGTCACTGGCCTTTTGAGGGATCCCTTTTGACATTTAGGGATCAATCCTCTCGACATCAACATTATTTAGGATGTGTCCTTCCTGAATTTGGAAATCTTCAGAATTCATCATCTTGGCATCGTTAGAACCTTGAAACCCTAGCATCTCAACATCATCAAACCTGACATCTTGACATTAAAACACTTGGAATTCAGACACACTTGGCACTTGTCCTTTGGGTTTTTCATCATGTTACTAGTTTTTCAGCGAGATCCCGACAACATGATTTAGAGAAGCGACACGTATCATGACATTTGTCTTGTCTTTTGACATTCATGTTACTAGTTTCTCAACGATGTCCTGACTACGGGATTTATAAAAACAGTGACGTATCATGATAATGGATTTATTTTGTCCTTTTGGAAAATCATGTTGCTAGTTTCTCGAGGATATCCTGGAAACAGGATTTAGAGAAGCAACGACATTTCATGACTTGTCCTTCTTGTCTTTTTCTGCTTATGTCTGGTTATGACAAAAAGACTGGGGCAACTATGCTCTTAGTAGGAGTTGTGATCATCCTCGTTTGTGACTGCTTGTCTTATATGATGGTACGCCCTTGCACACTTTGATCTATGTCATATCATGGTGTTTGTTGGCCATCACAATAATCTTCCCAATGATGATTAAGAGCAATAAATATTGAAGTCCTATGGTAAGGTTTTGAAGGATTTGGTCTAGGAACTAACATGCATCTCCTTTTGTCTTGTCATCTTCTCTCGTCCATCTCTTGATAATATCCTATGACATACAAAAACATAAGTGCATACATAATCATATAGACATTGCATTAGGTCCATACATACATCATCCATATCATTAAATCATATACATTACATTACATATTGCATTATACATAGTCATGCATCAACATAATCATAAACATGGCATCCATTCAAATAAATACATTATATCATCATCAGCCATGGCATAACGTCAACATGACATATAAATAATCATTGCATTATCATGACATCACACCATAGGTAACCATCATAGGACATACATGGTAGGACATATAAATAACACCATCATTCATCATAAATGCATAATCCATATAGACATCACATAAACATACATCATAAAGGCATAAATCAAATGACACACGTATAGGCTGCATCAAAACTGCATCACATATATCATCTCAAAAAATATAATGTCACAGGATAAAGTCTAGAGATATCCCAAAAATAGAGCTCGCAGGCTCGATAGTCAATACATAATGTGTCATAACATAAAGTCCAAAACAGGAAGCCACATATAGTAAGTATGTCTCTATGAAGTGCTCTCCTCATCCCCTCATGGCAAACAGTGTGGTGACTGAGGACCTGTGTTGGGAACTGAGGTAACCGGTGGAACTATAGCAACCTATGTCTATGAACCCAATGGAATTGACATTGATGGCATCATCTCCACGGTAACATGCATCTATGATGACACTACAGTGTGACTCTGTGAAGCCAAAGGATTTGTCACTGGAGGCGGACTGGGTACTGATCTATGGCCTGAACCTGATGACCCATGAGATTTCCCTAAGCTGTGACTGGAGGAGTGTTTGTGATGGGACCTGTGACTCAAAGTATTCCTTGAAGAGGTCGAGCACCTTGCACTACTCCTGCTACCATTGTCACTACCTGACCTGCTGCCACTACCTTTTTGTGTCCTGGTCAAAGTGGGATCTCTCATCTCGACTGGCACGACCTACTCATATAACTTCCTGTATCACCCAAGCTGTACGTTAATCCTGCCAAACTCTCGAGCTAGATCTGTCGATGGTCCTATACATAGTCATGCAAACTCTATACACCATTGTGTTGCCTCTTGCTGGTGGATCATTTCCTAATCCCGCTCTACCTGAGTCACCTCTAGCTCTACCTGTAGTGCTCTGACCTATGTGACACTCTCATCCAGTCTCCTCTGTAAGTTTTTCACCCTCTGGTTTGTCGTGGCGTCACGGGGCAATGTCGAGCTAAATTGTACCTCCTCCTCTCCCTCTACCATGCTCCATCTCAGCAGTCTCTTGGCCTCACCAATGGCCTCATCCTCATCATCATTTCCTGTATCCTCCTCTCCTCTGACTCCCTCCTCTCGCAGCCTATCAACATCCATCTCGGCCTCTGGTCAAACCTCCTCCTCCCTAACCTCCTAATCCTGTCTAGCCTCCTCCTCGGCCACATGCTTCTCCCCGGCCACGTGCTTGTGACCTACACCCTCCTTCTCTGACCTAGGCTCCTCCTCCTCTCTCTCCTCCTCCTCGCCTACCCCTGGGATAGCATCTAGTACCCATCTCGTTGTGTGTTGTCTCACTCTCTTGGCCTGCCTCCTGCCATCTCTCCTCCGTCTCTGACCATCCCCTTTGTCATCCCCATCATCTCCATCATCTCCATCTCTCCATCCACCCCTGCCTCTATCCCCACCTCCATCTCTCCCTCTGCCTCTACCTCTGTTGCCACCTCTGCCCCCTTGTCTAGCTCGTGGCACATGAGGTATCACTAATATCATATCAATCGACACTAGCCCATCTAGATCTATTAGTGGCATTGGTCGACGTGCCTGCCACCACAAGTCATAGTCAGCGGTTGTCCCCGGATCTACAATCCCACCCCTCCATTCCCACTACTGTGCCACTAGCCCATCAATCTGTTGCACAACAAATGGTATAGGAATAGGCGGACCCTAGGCTCCCTCCCTCGAAGATCTAGCATACTCAGTTGTGCCTACCAGTACACCTTGATGCTCTCCAAACTGTCTCAGTACACGTTGTGGCAGATACATCTCTATGATGAGTTGAATCTGCACTGTCCTCCCAATCATGTAACGATACTATCTACAGAAGCTAAGATGGTCATCCTCATCATCCCACTACTCACATTCTCTATAGGGCCTCCAAATGAATGAAATCGTGGTGTCAATCCGATGACACCACCAACCTATCTCTCTGACCCTCGTCTGATGTAGAGCACCAACATAGTAATATGCATATAGAATCCCCTCGGCTAGCTGTGGTCTCTAGATAGGAGGTCAGAATATAGCCACATGATCCCAAACCCATATCATCAGAAGTGTCATGCCACATCCAATGCTTTGTGCCCTCCTGTAGGCCACCTCGTGGAGCTAATGGTAAAGCATGCCTAACAAGTAGGGCCAGGACATCACCCCAACCAATGGGAAACCTATGTCTACGATGGTCAGGAATCATGACTCCGCCGATCAATGTCGCCAACAGTGCACCAAACCGACCATAGTGCTTTGCCATGAACTCCCAATGGATCTCGTAGCCCTCAATGCCAAGTCCTACACCCTCATCATGATAATAGGCAGTAAAGGTCTGATAACCGCGCTAAGGGTCATAAATGATCTGGTCTCCTCGAATCGGCAGACATAAAATATGGTAGATATCCTCCAGAGTCACGGTAGCCTCTCCTATCGGCAAATGGAAAGAACATGTCGCTGAGTGCCATCTCTCACACAATGCAGTCAATAGTCCCCTATTCACCTAAATAATTGGCATATGGGCCACATAATACAAACCCAGCTGCATCAACCATCGTTGCTCTCGCGGACTCAGTTGATCCTAGAACCAGAAGATCGATGGCCTGCTCTCTCGCATATAGATGGGCGCTAGCTTTCTCTGCACATGATCAATCAATGTGTCAATACATTATAGACAATCATCATTATCATTTGTGTCACTCAAGAGCATTAAAAATTTGAAACCCATCAAAATCAACTTTGGTTAAAGTCGTAATCAAATGTGTCACATTGACTTCAAATGCGTCACAAGGAGGCAATTACGTCATTCCGTACTTCAATTGTGTCTCGATATGTCAAATGTGTCATTCTATATGTCACTTGCATTGCAACATGGCATTTATGTCGCGACTTTTGGCATATGCGTCATTTAATTCATATGCGTCGTTTTGGACCTCAAATGTGTCGCACTTTTGTGAATGTGTCATTCCACCTATCAATTGTGACTCATTTTGGTGAATGTGTTGTGATTTCTTGCGAATGTGACACAATCAGTGGGCCTACCCTAAAAATCTTATGTGATTGTGTCGCGACGCATCAAATGTGTTGAACGTGCACGTGATTGCAGCTTACATGAATGCATATTCGTCGCAACGCAAATGTTATTGACTCTAAAATCCTAAATTTTACACACAAAACAATAAAATGACAAAGTGGGTTAGGGGTACATACCACTGGCTCTGAGCCCTCGGGTCACCTGTAGGTCCACACGATCTCTCCGCGATGCTCGGTCACTGGAATCACCATGTCTGCTATAGTCCTCTTCACTCGGTGCTCTCAAAATTGCTAAGGCGAATAGTGAAAATGAATTGACTTTTACCCCATTGTCAACCTATTTATAAAGTCAAAATGACATTTGTCAACTCTTTTATTACTGGAGGCCCTTTTGACCAACTTTGACCACCCTTTTTGGTTGTTCTAAACACACCAGAATTTGAAACCGGTTGCGCCATTGTCTTTCTGATCATTAAATTGACTTATCGAGACACTTTCCAAATTTTTCTATCACCTGGCCAAAATTCAAAAAATTTCTTGAGGGGGCATCGATACTCTGTACCTTCGTTGGGGCATATTTTTGACTTATTTTCTTTGTCACAACGCGACATGCTACATTATGACAAAGAGGGGAAAAATGTAGACACATAAAAATGACCTAGGCCTGCAAGCTCTATTTTACCACTTTCGTCCTAACATAATTGTGACATTTAATTATCTCCTTGGTCCACTTTCCACTATTAATTAAATAATTGATTATTATTTAATTAATTCATGTCTCTTTATTCTTCATGATTATTAAATAAATAAATTTTATTTATTTATTCCATACGTCACTAATGGTCTATTATCTTCTTACAATTAAATAAATGTCCTAATTTATTTAATTACCTTTATTCATTTATGTCTTCTCGATTATTAAATAAATGAATTTTATTTATTTATTTAATATGTCACTAATCTTCATAGTTAAATGAATTTATTAATTTATTTAATTATCGGTCATAATCCTCTAAATTAAATAATTATCTTTAATTATTTAATTACCTAATTTAACATTTCTCTCATTTTAAATAAATAAATTATTTAAAATGATCTCAATTTATTAACTATCACTTCATTTTGGTAAATAATCTAAAAATTGATTATTTACTGTCACACAAAATCCATATTTTGAATTAATTTAATTCAAAATGGTAATCTTCTTCCAAAAATCAAGTAATTGTGCAAATTCTTGATTTTTCAAATCTTCTTTTTCATTTCAACCTTTATCCTCTTGATTTTTTGAATCTTACAAATCAAGCAGTCTTTATCTTCTTGATTTTTGAAAATCTTTATCTTTTTAGCTAATTATCACATTTATTCTCAATCGTCAATTTGATTTTCTCAAATGACATCTTGATCGCTCATTTAATAATTTTTCCCTAACCCTAATTAGGGATTGTCACATGAGATCTTGTCCACTAATTTTAGGCTTCCGTCAGCTTTCAATCTCATATGTTCGTCCAAAATTACATTTTCTATAAAATGCTAATTTGCTCACATTCTCGGGACCATTTCGTTATTTTGACATATTTACGCTTAGAGTTACTCACATATTTGGCATTTAGTTTATTGAATTGGATTACTTTTCATAGGAATTATAGTCATTTTTCATACTCATAGTCATTTATCAATTTTTCATAGTCATAGGCATAGTCTTTATTTTGTCACTCAAATCCTTCAAAACTTGCATAGGGCTTGGTCACAATCATTTTCTCACACACACAAATCTGAGGGCAACAATCATACGCTGCAAGCTAGAAGGTGCTATGGAGGTGAATCATGGAAGCAACGAATATCTGGTATAATCGTTTATGTTTTAAGCTTTCTTTGTATTCCATAGTTTCTTTGGGTTTTATATTATTGATTTAATCTGCTAACTTACCTGAAAAATAACCCATTGATACAAATACTACATGTTACTAATGTATATTTAAGTGGGTTTGAATAGTTGATGTTGGAGGAGAAGATTAGAGATGTGCAACATGATACTCTTTTGGCCATTGAATTTGGCCTAAACACATTGGTATATTTTTATTGTACATGCATATCCTTTAAATCATGATTAATTAAATACATACTAACTTATATCTTGAGCTTATTTTTACTTTTGTAGTGTACTCCAGATGTGATAGATGCCACATCTTTTACCATGATGAGTTCCTCTCAATCAATTATCCCAGTTGCATCACCTATTTGGGTATATGGTTTTTTTTATATCTAGTAGATCTATAAAAGTTTGTATCTAATATATATGTAGATATATGTTAGTTTATGTTGTTTTGTCAGCAATTATATATTAATTTTGTCATTTTCATTTTTCTTCTTGTAGAGTATGCCACCATCCACATCCGTGGATCCAAGACCAAGACAATATAGCATCCTAAGGGACTATCATTTGTTGAATGTATGGTAGTGAAAGAAAAAATGCTCGAGGTAATGAATAATTGAATTAGGTCCTTTAATTTTATAGTTTAGTATAGTGATTAGATGTGATTTTGAAAGTTATAAAAAATAATAGATAACTTTCTTTTTATTAGTTTAAGTTATTTACCATTGAGAGCTAATTAATCTAATTTGTGGTTCAAATTGTTTTTGTGCAAACGTCTTCTTAGCCATTAGGTAGCTCAAAGTGGCTACATTTTGGTGATCCCCCAAAAGATTAGGATTTTGTTGAGATGGCATAGCCATTTGACATAAACATTGTATATATATATTGGATGAGATGGCATATGCCACATTTTGTAAATATTGTTTTGAGTTGGCATATATGCCAAATTTGTATATCCGAATACATAATTACTTTACACTTCTATATACAAAAATTGATATTCGGCATATGTTATTCATTTTCTACATGGTTTCCTATTTTGAAACTTAAAATTTGAATGTCTAATCACTTTATAACAGTTGAGCTATGATGGAAAAAATGTTATATCTAAATATTGATTTCTTGCAATATTTCACTTTAATAGTTTATGAATTGCATAGATCATTGTTACTCATGTTATAGTATTGCTAAATTTGGTTGCCTTGGGAAACTTCACCAAATTTGATCCTTGTATCGTTAGTTTCTATAGTAGCAACCATAGCAGCAAAATTGAAATGCATTTCCATAGTATAGAGATATAGAGAGAAATTTAAAAATAAAGAGTTCAAGTAATGAATTGTAGAAAATAGATTGTTTTAGTTTATATTCATATCACTGATTACATTGTATTGCACATCTTTCAAACTCAAAGCATTTCTTCACATTGCATAACTAATAACTAGATGCTAATAGATGAAAAAATTTCAATTATGATATATTTTTTACAAATTCAACCCATATCTAATAACTAGGAGCAGCTATCAATTACATTTTCTTGGCATGGCACTCCATGAGACCACATTTCTTTGAGGAATTTTGGAAAACAGTTCACTACATTGTCTATGCTACCACAATCTTCATACATATCTACAAAAGCATTTTTCATAGGGATATAGAGAGAAAAAAAAAAAAGAGTTCAAGTAATGAATTGTAGAAAATAGATTGTTCTAGTTTATATTCATATCTCTGATTACATTGCATTGCACATCTTTCAAACTCAAAGCATTACTTCACATTGCATAACTAATAACTAGATGCTAATAGATGACAAAATTTCAATTATGATATAGTTTTTATAAAGTCAACCCATATCTAATAACTAGGAGTAGCTACCAATTGTATTTTCTTGTCATGGAATTCTATGAGACCACATTTCTTTGAGGCATTTTGGAAAAAAATTCACTACATTGTCTATGCTACCACATTTTTCATAAGGATATAGAGAGCAAACAAATAAAGAGTTCAAGTAATGAATTGTAGAAAATATATTGTTGTAGTTTATATTCATATCACTAATTACATTGCATTGCACATCTTTCAAACTCAAAGAATTACTTCACATTTCATAACTAATAACTAGATGCTAATAGATGACAAGATTTCAATTATGATATACCTTTTAGAAAGTCAACCCATATCTAATAACTAGGAGCAGCTGCCAATTGCATTTTCTTGTCATGGCATTCCATGAGACCACATTTATTTTGAGGCATTTTGGAAAATAGTTCACTACATTGTCTATGCTACCACATTGCATAACTAATTAAACTAGATGCCAATAGATGACAAAATTTCAATTATGATATAGTTTTTACAATGGAAATGGAGAAGTGGAAAAACTCAAGAATTTTTGTATTTAGTAAGAATTTGTGCAAGAAAAGAAAGTGAGAGATGATGCTATTGGTGGATTTGAACAAATGATGTCAAATATTCTTGAACTTAAGACTTTCATGGAGAAAATACAACTAGAAATAGATGAAAAGGAAGAAGCAATATCAAATGTAAGTGCAAAAAAAAGAGAATCGGTGTGGTGGACACATGAAAGTATTCAAGACATTGAAAACTCTATCAAACAAAGGGATGTTGTTTTCCTAAGCATTGATGATAGAGCAATTGATCTAAAGCTCAAAGTAAAAGATATGAAAAAGAAGTTAGAAGATCCTGAAAAGGAATTGTTGGCAAAATAAGGACTGACAATTGAGAGGGGTAGGTGAATCAGTTGTCATAGAAATTTAAGCTTTGTCTAACTTAACTTATCCTTAATCACATATCTGATGAATGGAAAATTAACCATAAACAATTAACACATCAGAGAGACAAATAACACTAAGATTTTTTACATGGAAACCCTATTAGGGGAAAAACCACGATGGATGTTAGTCCACAAGATTATACTCTACTAAAAGTATAATGAAAAGAATAAGGGGAATGCACATGCATTCAGGAACACTGCCTAGAGCTCAATTACAAAACAAGACTCACTATCCAACAATAGGGTTTGGATTAAAAATCTGGAGGGTATGAACTGAGAAAATAGCTTCTTCACAAGCTTGATTATAGTTCCAATTAAGCTCAACACTTCTTCACACTTCGCCCAATATTCTTCACACTCTACTCAGTAAAGATATTCATACATAAACACATAGGAGCACACGAAGCACACTTTCCACCGATCACACAATCGCTCTTATATATCCACTATAGGAGATTCCATCACAACTTCGTCGGCCAAGAAAATAGAATATAATTGCAATGTTGGCCTAGATTTATAATTAAATTTTTAGTGCGTATCCACAAAGGTCGGCCACAACATAGTGGAGACCCAAATTAATATATCCAACACAAAAATACTTAAATTAATTTCACCTCGAAGATCCACAACATGCCACCACCAACATGTCGGCCATAAACATGAAAAACCAAACATGCGCACAAAGATCTTCAACCACGAGCTCACTGATTAATGTGGACGTATCACAAGGATAGAGAATGAACTAGAGACATCTGAGAACGCCAAGAAACAACAAAGAAGCATCTGCAACAATTGAGATAACAAAAATCACACAATCTTTATTCAGGAACACTGGCAGGGACCACATAAACACTGCCAGACCACAACATACTCAAAAATTCACGTGAACCTCTAAAACTTCTGGTAGATGATCTATACATACTCAAAAATAAACCCTTTAATCCACATCAGCTATTCTTTTAGGTACAAAACAAAATGCCTTCATGACTAGCACAGTCCACTAGGAACCTGGAACACTTTTTCCTATAATTTTCTCAATATCCTTGACATATATAGCAATAGATAAACCAAATTATAATAGTTTTGACATCAATGACAACCACATATCAGCAACACATCCACAACATCCAAAAATCTCCCAACAATCTCCCCCTTTGGCATTGATGGCAACACATGATGTGAAAAATACCATCAACCCAACATGCTGACTTCTTTTGCACTTCATTTCTAAAAAGATTTGTCATGTTGCTCTTCTCCCCCTAAGATATTTTTCACATTACTATTTTTTTGAATGTTGTGGATATGGTTGTTGATATGTGGTTGTGATTGATGTCAACACTATTAGCATTTGGTGAATTGAAGACTGTATATGTCGAGGATATTGAGAAAATTGTAAAAGAAAGTATTCATGGTTCCCAGTGGAACTGTGCAGGTGAAGAAGGTGATGTGTTATGTACGTTGAAGATTAGCTGATGTGGATTTAAGGGTCTAATGTTAAATTTTTCTAGATCATCTACCGGAAGTTTCAGAGGTCCGCGTGAAGATTTGAGTATGATGTGGTCTAACAGTGTGTTGTTGGTCTCTATTAGTGTTCTTGAATGAATTTTGTGTAATTCTTGTTTTCCCAGTTGTTGTGGATGCTTCTTTGTTATTTCTTGGTGTTATGTGGTGTCTCTAGATCATTCTCTTTGTGGTATGTCCACATTATTCAGAGAGTTTGTGGTTCAAGATCTTTGTGCGCATGTTTATTTTTTCTTGTTCCTGGCCGACATGTTGTTGGTAGCATGTTGTGGATCTTCGAGGTGTAATCAATTAAAGTATTATTGTGTTGGAGATATTAATTTGGGTCTCCACTATGTTGTGGCCAACCTTGGTGGATACGCATTAAAAGATTATTTGTAAATTTGGGTCGACACTACAAATATATTTTATTTCTTTGGCCGATGAAGTGGTGATGAAATTTCATGTAGTGGATATATAAGGGTGATTAGTTCATTGTTGTTGATGATGCTTCATGTGCTCATATGTGTGTATATGCAAATATCATTTGATTGTTGAGCATAGTGTGAAGAAGAATGTGTGAAGTGTGAAGAAGTGTTGAGCTTAATTGGAACTGTAATCAGGCTTGTGAAGAAGCTATTTTCTCAGTTCACAAATCTTGGATGGTTTTAATCCAAACCCTATTGTTGGACAGTGAGTCCTCTTTTTTAATTGAGCAGTGAGCTCTAGGTAGTGTGCCTGAATGCATGTGCATTCCCCTTATTATTTATTTTATACTTCTAGCAGAGTATAATCTTGTGGACTAATATCCACCGTGGTTTTTTTCCCTAACATGGTTTCCACGCAAAAAAAAATTTGTGTTCTTTGTCTCTCTGGTGTGTTGATTGTTTATTGTTAATTGCTTATTCATCATATCTGAGATTAAGTTAAGACTAATAAGAAGAGTTTTAGTTTCTGTTACAACTGGTTCACCCCCCCTCTCAGTTGTGTGTCCTTATTTTGCCAACAATTGGTATTAGAGCAGGTTCCTCTGAAGAAATTCTAATAGCTTAAGGTGATCTGAGATGGCAACAACATTCAAGAAGGACAATCCTAGATTTGATGGCTCTAACTATTCACTGTGGAAAGTTAGGATGCAATGTCACTTAATGTGTATTGGTGATACTATCTGGAAGATTACTAAAAATCAATATGTCATTCCTTAGAATGGTCCCTCTACTGCTGATGAGATCAAAGATGTTGAAAGCAATATTAGGGCTATTGAAGCATTGGTGAGTGCCTTGATAGATTTAGAGATGGCTAATGTGTTAGGTTTGAATACAGCTCATGAAATGTGGACGAAACTGGAAACTTTGTATGAAGTAGATGCACAAGTGAAGATGGCTAAGCTACAAATCTTGAAAGGAAAGTATAAGAATCTGAAGATGGGTGAAGATGAAAATATCACCTCTTTTATGCAGAGAGTAAATGAGATATTGATGGGTATTACATGTGTCGGTGGTTATGTGGATGAGGATGAAATTGTGGCTAAAGTACTCAGATCTTTGCCTCCCTCCTACAAAATGAAATTTCATGCTATTGAAGAGTTCAGATTAGTAAACACGTTGACCAGAGATACACTAATTGGGAAACTTGCTGCTTTTGAGATAAGTGAGTTTGGTGAATCCACATCGAAGACTAAATATGCATTTAAGGCTACTGTGTCCGGAAGCAACAGACAAAGATATAGTCTGGGAGAGAGTTCCAGGAAGGTATCCAAGTATGGTGAAGAACTGAAACAACTCGAAGATAAAGATAGAGAAGTAGAAGAATTGGAAGCGTTGATTGCAAAGCAAGAAGGGAGACGAAAAGGTAAGTATGAAGATGTATTACCTATTAAATGTTTTTCATGTAGTAAAATAGGTAATTTTGCATCAAGATGTCCTGAATTTGTTCCTAGATCTAAACCTAAGAAGTCTAGATTCCCGAAGAGATGCTACTTTGCTGAAGAAGCAGTGACTGATGAAGAATTTGATAAAGATAATGGAAAAGAAATGATTGGGCTTTCATTGCTACCATTGAAAATAATCATGTGACTACTGAATCTACTAAAGATGAAAAATTTCTTGCAACTCAAGTTGAAGAAAGATGAGTGGTCATTGATAGTGGATGCTCACATCACATGGCTGGTGACAAAAGCAAATTTGTGAGTCTGGAATAGTATGATGGTGGAGTTGTAAGATTTGGAGATAACAATGTTGGTGTGATTCGTGGTAGAGGATCCATTTGCCTTGATGGTAAGGACAACACTGATGATGTCCTCTATATTGAAGTTCTGAAGCACAATTTGTTAAGTGTTGGACAGATGGTTCACAAGGGATATGATCTACAGTTCAAAGACAAAAGATGCAAGATACGTGGGAGTTTCAGAAACTTGATTGCAACAGGAAAACAAACACAAGGTAACATTTTTCATTTGAATACTGCTAGTGGAAGTTGTTTGATTGCTCAGATAGATGAAAGCTAGTTGTGGCATAGGAGATTGTGTCATGTAAATTTTGACAACATTATCAAGAGAAGTTTTTCCCAAGCAGTAAGAGATCTGCCTAGATTAGTGAAGCTTGCTAATGTAATCTATAAGGAATGCCAGATGGGTAAAAAAACTAGAGTCTCCTTCTGGAGCAAACATTTTCATTCAAATAATTTGCTGGAATTGCTACATACTAACCTTTGTGGTCCATCAAAAGTTAGAAGCATTCATGGAGAAAGGTATTTTATGTTGGTTATTGATGATTACTCTAGAATGATTTGGGTTTCCTTTTTAAGAGAAAAATGTGAAGCTCTAGAGAAATTCAAATGCTTCAAGGCTATGGCATAATATGAGAAAGGTCTGAAAATCAAATGCCTGAGATCTAACAGAGGTGGTGAGTTCATTTCTAAGGAATTCAACTCTTATTGTGAAGAACATGGAATTAAAAGACAACTATTTGCTCCCCGAACCCCGCAACAGAATGGAGTTGTAGAAAGGAAGAATAGAACAATTATGGATGCTGTCAGAACCATGATGATGGAAGGAAATGTGTCTCAGATGTACTTGAGTGAAGCGGTAAGTATTGTTGTGTATACCTTGAACTGAGTAAATGTGAATGGAAATTCTGGTAAGACCCCTTATGAGTTATGGTTTGGTCACACACCTACTATTAAGTATTTTAAGATCTTTGGAAGTAGGTGTTATATCAAGAGAGATGATGATATAGGAAAATTTGATGCTAGAAGCGATGAAGGGATTTTCCTAGGTTACTCTACTAAGAGCAAGGCATACTGGTGCTACAATAAAAGACTGAGAAAGATGGTTGAAAGTGCAAATGTTAGAGTTGATGAGGACTCTATCAAATCATCCAGACAATGCAACTATGATTCAGATAAAGACAGCTCAAGTCAAGTGAAAAGAACTCAGACGCCGAATCTACTTCAAATTATCCCATATGTTCTGGTGAAGCAACCTCAATTTGTTCTGGTAAATCAATTCAGTTAGGAAGCTCATACAAGGAGGCACAGACAAGTGGAAGTGTAGAAGAAAGATCCGAAGTCCAAGTAAGTCCCAAAACTCCAAGGTATGTAAAGTTGAATCATTTTGAAAGTAAAATCATAGGAGATAAGAGTAAAGGAGTGCAAACTAGAAGAAAAATTGCAGAAGAATATTGTTTGATATCCAAGATTGAACCTAAGAGTGTCACTGAAGCCTGTCAAGATGAACATTGGTTGGAAGCTATGAAGGAAGAGCTAACACAAATTGAAAATAATGAAACATGGCTATTGGTTCCTAGGCCTAAAGACAAGAATGTGATTGGTACCAAATGGGTATTCAGAAACAATATAAATGAAGAAGGTGAAGTGGTCCATAATAAAGCAAGACTGGTATGTAAAGGATATTCTCAAATGGAAGGTATTGATTTTGAAGAAACCTTTCCCCCTGTAGCTAGAATCGAAGCTATGAGATTATTTCTTGCTTATGTTGCACATAAGAATTATAAAGTTTATCAAATGGATGTGAAATCTGCATTTCTGAATGGAGAGCTAGAAGAAGTGTACATTGAATAGCCGGATGGATTCCAATTAATAGATAAGGGAGATATGGTTTGTAGATTGAAGAAAGCTCTGTATGGACTTAAGCAAGCCCCCAGAGCCTAGTACACTAGATTGGACAAATATCTACTGAAGCTTGGATTCACAAAAGGTACAGCTGATAGCAACTTATACTTCAAGTTAGATCATGACAATGAATTGATTATAGAATTTTTTGTTGATGATATCATTTTTGGAGGAGATGATAATCTATGTGTGAAGTTTGCTAATGAAATGAAGAGTGAATTTGAGATAAGCTTGATTGGTGAAATGAAGTTCTTTCTGGGATTACAAGTTACACAATTGAACCAAGGGATTTTCATATCTCAGTGCAAATATGTGAAAGGGCTATTGAAGAAGTTTGGAATGGATGACTCCAAACCTGTTGGTACTCCCATGGTGACCGAATGTAAGCTATCATAAAATGATGATTCTCCAAAGGAAAATAAAACTTGGTATAGATCAATGATTGGTGGATTGCTCTACTTGACGCAAAATAGACTAGATATTATGAATGTTGTATGTATGGTTGCTAGATTTCAAGCTGATCCAAAGGAATCACATGTTACTGCTATCAAAATAATTTTCAGATATCTTAAAGGAACAATTGACTTTGGACTTTGGTATTAAAAGGATGATGATCTCACTTTGTGTGCATACACTGATGTGTATTTGGCTGGTGATGGAGATGACAGGAAAAGTACTAATGGTGGTGCTTTCTTCCTAGGGAAGAAGCTGATATCTTGGTTGAGAAAAAAGAAGAATTCAATTTCTCTATCGACTGCTGAAGAAAAATACATTGTTGCTGCAAATAATTGTACTCAAGTGATATGGATGAAATAGATGCTGAGAGATATCGGAGTGATATATGAAGATCCTATTGCAATATACTATGAAAATTCAAGTGCAATAAACATCTCAAGGAATCTGGTACTACACTCTAAGACTAAACATATTTCAATTAAGTTTCATTTCTTGAGGGAAAAGGTGAATGAGAAAGAAGTTAGACTGGAATATGTGCCTACCAAAGAACAGATTGCAGATATATTTACTAAGTCGTTGCCAAAGGATACTTTTTAGTATCTTAGATGGATGCTAGCGGTAATCACCCCTATTGATAAGAACTAAATATGCATTTATTTGCATCAATCTAAGAGCTTCATTGGTATATTTTGATCCAAATTGATGTTTTTGTGGCTACTACTCAGGGGGAGTAGTCAGATGTGTGGATATGTAGTTCAAAGCATGTGTTTGGAAAGGTCATGGTTACCTTTTCCATTGATGTCAAAGGGCGAGAAGGGCATTGTGAAAAATTCTTGAAAAGAAAAAGTTCAGTTGAGAGGAGAAGTACAGAAGAAATCAGTGTGTTGGGTTGATGGTATTTTCCACATCATGTGTTTCCATCAATGCCAAAGGGGGAGATTGTTGGATGTTGTGGATATGGTTGCTGATATGTGGTTGTCATTAATGTCAACACTATTAGAATTTGGTGCATTAAAGACTATATATGTCGAGGATATTGAGAAAATTGTAAAAGAAAGTATTCCTGGTTCCCAGTGGAACTATGCAGGTCAAGAAGGCGTTGTGTTATTTACGTTGAAGATTATTTGATGAGGATTTGAGGGTCTAATGTTGAATGTTTCTAGATCATCTACCGGAAGTTTCAGAGGTCCATGTGAAGATTTGAGTATGATGTGGTCTGACAGTGTGTTGTTGGTCTTTGTTAGTGTTCTTGAATGAATTTTGTATAATTCTTTTTTTCCCAGTTGTTGTGGATGCTTCTTTGTTGTTTCTTGGTGTTATGTGGTGTCTCTAGATCATTCTCTATCTTTTTTGTATGTCCACATTATTCAGAGAGTTCGTGGTTGAAGATCTTTGTGTGCATGTTTGTTTTTTCTTGTTCTTGGCCGACATGTTGTTGGTAGCATGTTGTGGATCTTCGAGGTGTAATCAATTAAAGTATTCTTGTGTTGGAGATATTAATTTGGGTCTCCACTATGTTGTGGCCAACCTTGTGGATACACATTAAAAGATTATTTGTAAATTTGGGTCGACACTACAAATATATTTTATTTCTTTGGCCGATGAAGTGGTGATGAAATTTCATGTAGCAGATATATAAGGGAAATTAGTTCATTGTTGTTGATGATGCTTCGTGTGCTCCTATGTGTGTATATGCAAATATCATTCGATTGTTGAGCAGAGTGTGAAGAAGAATGTGCTAAGTGTGAAGAAGTGTTGAGCTTAATTGGAACTATAATCAGGCTTGTGAAGAAGCTATTTTCTTAGTTCACAAATCTTGGATGGTTTTAATCCAAACCCTATTGTTGGACAGTGAGTCCTCTTTTTTAATTGAGCAATGAGCTCTAGGCAGTGTGCCTGAATGCATGTGCATTCCCCTTATTATTTCTTTTATACTTCTAGCAGAGTATAATCTTGTGGACTAATATCCACCATGGTTTTTTTCCCTAACAGGGTTTCCATGCAAAAAATTCTTTGTGTTCTTTGTCTCTCTGATGTGCTGATTGTTTATGGTTAATTGCTTATTCATCAAATCTAAGATTAAGTTAAGACTAATAAGAAGAGTTTTAGTTTCTGTTACAACTGATTCATCGCCCCCTCTCAATTCCGTGTCCTTGTTTTTCCAACATCTTCTCCCCCTTTGACATCAATGGAAAAGGTAACCATGACCTTTCCATATGCTCTGAACCACATATCTACACATCTGACTACTCACCCTGAGTAGCAGCCTTAGAAACATCAATCTAGATCATAATATAGCAATGAGGCTCACAGATTGATGCAAGAAAATGCATCATTTAGTTCTTATCAGGAGGGGTAATTACCCCTAACATTCCTCTGAGATACTCAAAGGTATCTTTCGGCAATGTCTTAGTAAATATATTTGCAATCTGTTCTTTGGTAGGCACATACTCCAATCTGACTTCTTTTTCATTTACTTTTTCCCTCAGAAAGTGAAACTTGATTGATATGTGTTTTGTCTTCGAGTGTAGTACCAGATTCCTTGATATATTTATTGCACTTGAATTGTCACAGTGAAAAATGAGAGTGAAAACGGTTCTTTTATTGTCATCGAACTTAACTTTGTACTTTTGCAATAAATGCTCTTGCCCTAATTCTATAGGTTTTCAGAATTTTTATATTTCAGAACAAACAATTCTTGTGCGGACCATCAATAATCCTTGTTGATATTTTAGCTTTATTTCACAACATATGAAGAATAACCAATTTCCTATTGGACTCATCTGAATTCTAGTGCTAGCCACTTGTAGGGGATTTAGAAGATTTTATTGATAGCTCCCCCTATGGCAGAGACCTACAATTAGTTTCCAGAGGAATTACCAGAAGAGACTTCTATTGCGGATCCATTTATGTCTGTAGAGGGGTTCTTCCTCACCCATTTCTTCTGCATCTCCTTGATTTCATCTATAGTGATCTTTCCTTTTCCCTTATCATCCGGTTGCATGTTCTATTTTACCGAACCTCTTCTGTTCCAACAAAATCTGGAGGTGTGACCAAATTTATTGCAATTGTAGCAAACAAAATTCCTCTTTCTAATCCAATTGTTCCACTGGCTTTGTCTTGATCTGCATTGGTTAGCAACATGTCCAAATCTATTGCATGCATAACATTTGATGTCTCTATGTAAATTATGCATCATAATTTTGCACTCACTTGACTTATGACCATACTTGTAGCAATTAAAGCATTGACCTGAGAATGATGGTCTACTTGTGTTCATCTTACTCCTACACTGAGAAGCCATATGACCAAATTTGTTACAAGCATAACAATAGTCATTAAATATTTGAGCATTGGGTTGCCTTACCGGATTCCTCCTGGATTCGTTCACTTGGTTTCCTTGTTTGAATTTTCTTTGTCCAGAATTCTTCTGATCAGATCTCCTTTTTCCAAATTTGGAGCTTTCTTGTTCTTCATATCCAAGACCTTGTTTATCACCATAAGTTCTTTGACCTTTGATCAGTTCATCAAGCTTGTCTAAGATTGCTTTGAATTTTTCCTTAAACTCATTTGTTGTAGCGAGTTCATCTTTGAGATCATCAAGCTATTTTTCAAGCTCCACTTCATTATTCTTGGTTTGGTCCAATTCATTCTCTAGTCAGTTGCATTGTTCAAACTTTTCTTTTAAGGATTGTGCAAGCTTTTCTTCTTTTTTCTTCATGTCCTCTAACTCCTTGGTCATCTTCATCATGATGGATTATGTCTCACACTTCAAGGAAACATTCTCTTGGGAAAATTTTTCACATTTTTCTATCTTTTCCTTCAGGGCTTGACTGAGTTGTTCATCTTCACTGGTTTTGTTCTTCTGCTTGAGCTGGCCACATAATTCCTTTCTTTTCTCCATTGATTCATTGATTTTGTCCTTCAATGACTGGATAAATTTTTCTACATTTTCAAGACTTTCTTGTAGTTCCTGGATCTCATATTTTGACTGGTCAAGATCATCCAAGGCCACCATGAGTTGCTATTGAAAACTGCTTGTATCCATTGAATATACTTTCCAAGATCTCCCCAAGCTATTAGACTTCTTCAGAGGAACAGGCTTTGATACCAATTGTTGGCAAAACAAGGACTGACAACTAAGAGGGGGGGGTGAATCAGTTGTCATAGAAATTTAAGCTTTGTCTAACTTAAGTTATCCTTAAACACAAATCTGATGAATGAAAAATTAACCATAAGCAATTAACAAATCAGAGAGACAAATAACACCAAGATTTTTTATGTGGAAACCCTGTTAGGGGAAAAACCACGGTGGATGTTAGTCCACAAGATTATACTCTGCTAAAAGTATAATGAAAACAATAAGGGGAATGCACATGCGTTTAGGCACACTGCCTAAAGCTCATTGCTCAATTACAAAATAGGATTCACTATCCAACAATAGGGTTTGGATTAAAAATCTAGAGGGTATGAATTGAGAAAATAGCTTCTTCACAAGCCTGATTATAGTTCCAATTAAGCTCAACACTTCTTCACACTTTGCACAATCTTCTTCACACTCTACTCAATAAAGATATTCGTACATATGCACATAGGAGCACATGAAGCACACTTTCCACCGATCACACAATCGCTCTTATATATCCACTATAGGAGATTCCATCACAACTTAGTCAGCCAAGAAAATAGAATATAATTGCAATGTCAGCCCAGATTTACAATTAAATTTTTAGTGTGTATCCAATAAGGTCGGCCACAACATAGTGGAGACCCAAGTTAATATCTCCAACACAAAAATACTTAAATTAATTTCACCTTAAAGATCTACAACACGCTACCACCAACATGTCGACCACAAACATGAAAAATTGAACATGCGCACAAAGATCTTCAACCACGAGCTCACTGATTAATGTGGACATATCACAAGGATAGAGAATGAACCAGAGACATATGAGAACACCAAGAAACAATTGAGATATCCAAAATCATGCAATCTTTATTCAGGAACACTGACAGAGACCACAAAAACACTATCAGACCACAACATACTCAAAAATTCATGCGAACCTTTGAACTTCTGATAGATGATTTAGACATACTCAACAATAAACCCTTTAATCCACACCAGCTAATATTTTACGTATAGAACAAAACACCTTCATGACCAGAACAAATCCACTAGGAACCTAGAACACTTTTTCTTATAATTTTCTCAATATCCTCAACATATACAACAATAGATACACCAAATGCTAATAGTGTTGACATCAATGACAACCACATATCAGCAACACATCTACAACATCCAACAATCTCCCAATAGGAATAGCAGGGGGTTTTAACAAGTAATAACAATAGAGATGAGGAAAAATGTGTGGATAGTCAAGTTGCAGATGCAAAAGCAATAGTTAGAAGTGTTGAAATTGAAGAAAAAAAACTGAAGAATAAAATTAACCACTTAGAAAAGGAATTAAAAGATAAGAAGAAGATTTTATCATCAATGAAAAGGAGGTTAGTATGCTCTAAAACACTTGAAAAAGAAGCAGACCAAAATGAGTGAGATAGATTATGTATTCAATGAAGAGATTCTTCTTGCTCTCAAGAAGTTAAGGAAAGTGCATGTGTAGATTCTTCTATGTTTGTCGTTTGACCAAACTGATAGTTCCAATGCATCTAGATGGGTACGTTTAGGCTAGGCATTGTCTTGTTTTGTACCCAAACACACTAAAACCATCTGAGCTACATTGTACCGACAATATCTCTTAAGAGTCCAAAGTGCAAAAAGGCAACAATATTTGACGAGCTATTACTCAAAACTCATGTCACTTAGAAAAAAATCATCTAAGGTTGCAAGATCAACTAGGGACCTGTTGATGGTGTTTTATGCACAACAACAACTTAGACAGAATATGAAATCCTGTCTCTCTTGAAAGGTAAATCTCTATCAGCAAGCCTCAAGAGATAACCCCAAGGTCTCTAGTGTTAGTTCTTGACAATGCATAAGCAACTCAGTGACAAATGTGAAAATGTTGGTAATCACAATGGGACCTTACTACAAGCAAAATACTGAATCGATTCTATCAAATTTAACAAACTGGTGATACTTCAATCCTAGATTTAACCCAATAATCAAAGAAATAGAAAAAGGATAAGGGTTTCAAAGAGATTTCTAAATCTAATACTACTCCTAAGATCAACAATGAAGGTAACCAACACTCGAATGGACCAATCCCTCAAAACCAATCTCTGCTTGACCCAGATAAATCTGCAATCTTACATAGAACAGTGCAATATTCTGAGGTGTTAGGATTTTCAAATCATAAACATTCATTCAAATAACCCTATTGCAGTTAAAATGAACAAACCCTCACAATCAAACTAAGCACACTGAAATATGAAGTCTAGGCTAACTTTGCAAAGCAACTAACAATCAGTTGGTTGCGATGCAACATTCAAGCATTAAATCACAAACATTATTAAATCAAATCTAATCTTAGTATTAACCTTCTCAAAGCAATTTTAAAGATAGAATAACAAGAACCATGCAAAACAAAAGGAAACAAGTATGGCACCAAATCACAATGTCATTTCTTGTATTCAAATTGTTCACTGTAGCAACAATTCTAGCTTTTTGTTACAATATTTGCTTGAGGGAAACTACCTGCTAACTTACTCTACTTCTAACTAGCTCTGCTCTATATCAATCTATATATTCTGGTTACAAATTCTAATCTTCTAACCCTTTACAAATGAGGCGACATGCCCAATATATAGAATTCCCCAGAAACATGTCGGCCATGCAAGGGTTTCGCAGCAATAACTCGGTACAACCACCTGGCCAAGAGAGTCTTCAAAATGGGTCAAATAGGCATTAAATGCACATCCCGTCCAAGTCAGCCTAAGATTCGCAGTGCAGTTCAGACCAATGCGCGGGAATATAATAGGGAAGCACAAATCACACCACAGCCCATCATTAGCTCCCTTCCCTATTATCCGTATTCAGACCCAACACTTCACAAACTTTCAAGAACATCCCATCCAGGCCAACTACTAGTGGCAAGGGAAAAACCCTAAGTCGTCTTTCGATGGACGCAATCTCGTCCCTTGAGTGTTTGACCGACTTATCCCAATCTACCTTATACGCCAAATACTTATCAATAACTACAAGGTAGGTGGCTGCATCATCTAGCTGGTGCTTAGAAACAGAGCCATTATCAAGTGGCGCATAAAAATCCTGCCACCATTCTCTCAACTGCTCCAGGCTCAAATACTTGGGGGAAATCTTCCTTCTTCCTATCATTATCTCGAAGAAATCAATGCAACCATTGTAGACACCAGCTAGGGTGTCATCAATGTGTCTTCTCTATTTGTAAATATTTTTCAATACTTTCTGCCTGATTTGCAATACCTCAAACCACTCCCATGGTTCGGAAGCTCCAGAAGAAGGAAGGACCCCATCACTCACCAACCTGTCTTGGGTGTACTCCATAATAGTCTTGGTTTTTCGTAGCAGGAGGTCGGTGTCCTCTTTATCTTGTGCCATTAACTGCTTCATCCAGTCCATCATCCTTGTAGCATCCTTCCTAGTAGATAGGATTTCCTTAATAGCTTCATCACCTTTTACTTGCACCCCTTTCAACCAATTCGTGATGGAAAGAGTGGACGCTTTCATCTTTTCTAGCTCGGTGATGGTCTCCTGAGGTAGAGGATTTGTAGCAGAGGAAGAAGGATTAATGGACTGCAGTGGCTTCATTAATTCCTCCAAGCACTTCCTGAGATTTTCATTTTCTCTCTTCAGCTCCTGCTTGGTCTTCATTTCCCTTCTCAATCTATATACAATAACTGTACTGGAGACCTCATAGTCTTCAATATATTGCTCAACTGATGTAGGCCCTAGATTGAAAGTCTGAACACTGTAATCCTTTCCAACCACGTCACCTCTATCTTTACTTGGAGCAGGGGTGGCGATGTGAACAACTTTGTTATGCGCCTCATCCCTTTCAACCTTTGAGATCACTCTAGTCTTCTTCTTATCTTTAGCCTTTTCAAGTTTAGCTAGGAGCTCATCCCAATTCAGTGGCATGTCTTCTACCACAAACTATTTTCTCTTTATCTCTTTGTCAAGCCATTCTAGAACAGCAAGCTCTAATTGCACTTGGCTCGGTCATGTTTCCTTTTGCTGACCCTTCGGTACTTCCTCTTCCAAAAATTTTTTCTCAGGGGTCTCATCTTTATTCCTTTCCTCCTCAATGTGTTCCTCCTTGTGTTCAGGTGACAGGACCTTTTCTGCTTCTTCCTCCCTTGGAGGAGATTCAACCACTTCATTTGTGACTGGTGACTCTGTATATGTAACCAAGGGAGATTGCATTTCTTTTTCAATTTCTACCTCTGCACTATAGAGTTCCCCCTCATGGAATTCCTCGCCTTTTGTTTCTAGATGTTCATCAACTTCTTTAGCTTCGCCAGGTTCACTTTGAACTTCATGAGCGAGAGGGATGTCACCCTGCTTCCCTTCATGAAGAGTGGCAGGAGGAAAAACTGCCTTAGGCACACCGTTCTTTGGAGGAGTCCTAGACCTCCTTGCATATACCTTTTCTTTCTCCTCTAAACTTTCTACATTCACCACTGGCGGGGAAGTTACCCCTTCTGCAACCCTGGAGCTTGCCTTCTCTGATAATTTTACAATTCTTCTTCTCTTGGGCATAGGATCATCAGCCCCAAGATTCTGTTCCTCAACTCCCTTGTACTCGGACCTTTCAGTCCTTGTCCTTCTCTGTTTCACTACTTCCTGGGCCTCTTCTCCCTGAACATCATTTGACTTGATCTTGGATGGGGAGTCCAACCTACCTTTACCCTTAGGATCCTACTCGGCCGATTCCTCAGAGGTGGAGTGAGGATATAGATCCCCCATTAGGTTATAAGTGCATTTCACTCCTGTATTCTCCAATTCCCATACCGTGTGCTTGAGCCACATCTTGGTAACTTTGATGATTGGCTCCATCAGTTGCTTCAATTCTGTTTGCTCCTCCTCTAACCCGTATATATTACCAATCGGCATATCTTTTACTGTCTCATAGGCATGATCCTGAATTAAGTTCCCATCATCCTTCTAGTCACCAAAGGAGGATTCTCAACCGCCATTCTTTCTTTAAATTCTTCATAATCCCATACACCAACATTTGTATCAGTGACTTCTGACCAGACAGAAGTGATCTTACTCTCAAGGACCTTGCTCTTAATGTCCAGCTTAATCCTCTCTGCATCAGACAATGAAGACCCAACCGCTACCTTGCTAGATTCAGCGTGCATTCAACATGAAAACATAATAAAAACCATAAGAAAGAGTCATGTTAATCCATCAAAACACCGTTAGAATGCATCTCATATAGTTAAGGTGTTATTAAATCTCATATGAAATGACCACAACAAATTTTGGGTTTAAAGACCATCCGCAGAATTTGAGCCAGAGAGGAATTTCGGGAAATTCCAGACCGATCGGATTCCAATGGAATGGCCAAGAAACACCTACTCAACCATTAAACCTGATCATTTTCATCAATAAACCACATGGGAGCTCATAAGATAGCACGAATAAATCATAAAATGCATTGAAAATCACTAACATATCATGCTATTCAATATTCCTTTACATTTCCTCAACTTTCAGGAAAATCCGCCAAGGACGGATTCCTGCGAAGAACGAGCCAAAGAGGATTTTCAAGAAATCTGGACCCAACGGAAATCCACAGATAAGGAAAAACTCTGAACCAATCGGTGCAAAGGCAAGTACTTCGGCCAAACAACTTCTATTCGGGATGAGGTCACGCCGAGTGGGGCACGTCTTGCCGACTGGCGATGAGGAAAGTCATGTCGATGAGAGATCTTCTTCGGGGTAAAGTCACAACAAATCCCCTTTGTCTCACCGACCATTAGAGTTTAAGTAACAACTTCGGCCAGACTAAAGTTTTCGATATAAAGTCCTGGCGAAGTTGAGGTGTCTTGCCAACAGGCGTTAGATTTGAATTCGGCGAGAGGCCCTGTTGATCGTGTAATTTTTCTCTGATATGAAGTCCCATCGGCAAAAGATGTGAGCTCGCCGAAAGGTCCTAGCGACCATTAGGAGTCTCACCGAAAGGGAAGGTCTCGCCGAAAGGGGAAGGTCTCAGCGACAGAACGGAAAATCGGCAAGACTAAAGGAGCCCGCTATGAGCTCTTGGCGACTTTGAAAGGTCACAACAAATAAAATTCGGAAGGGATGGATTGTCCCAGACTGCGACGCTGAGTCACGATTTCATCCAGACACTGAATCGATCATGAATTTCAATAGCTTAACTCAGGACAAGTTAGGGATGGACCTTTCATAAATTTTCCTTATGTTTCAGGCCTGTTTTAAGACGAAATCACCTGATATGGCACTGCCCTAGGTCTAAAACCCTACTCATCCACCATTAGCGCACAGGCAAGTTCAAAATTTAGTTGTTTCAACTGTTAAGTCATCACTAGGGTTTACTAATTACTCTCAGACAAGATTCATCGAAATGCAAATAGACAAATGAGCTCAAAACTCACTTAGGAGATGACAAATGATGCAATACTGAACAACCCTAGCATGAAATAAACAAATACATAGGAATTCAAATCCCACAAGATCTCACAATACCAACATGCCATTCATCATTCAATTCAAAGTAGAGCACTCAGACACATACCATTATAAAGTGGAAATCGATCTGAGAATCAACAAATGTGAAGCTCAATGGTGTCTACAAAGAACAGGGGCACATACGCGCAAGAAAATGCCACCAAATCAATCAATTCAAAACCGAATGCCCCCAAAATCCCAACCAATCACTCGCAAGAAAGCACTTCTCAGCTCAACGAGGGAAAATAAGAAGAAGGATGGCATAAAAGACCTCAGAATCAAGTTAAATACATCTCTCAAAACATGCACAGAGCCATTAATGTAGTCAATAAGACAGCTAGAGAAGGAATTCGGAAATCCGATGATAGGGCGGAATCCAGAAAAATCTGGCCCATGCGAAAATCCGTGAAGATCAAAAATCCTTGAACAACAAGGGTCCAGCCGGAGTCTAAGCAAGATCTGGGAAAATTCGACCAGGGCAGAAAATCCTGAATCCAAGAAAAAGCCCGAAATTCATCCAGAACTTAAGATTTTCAATGAGTAACCTATGGGAAACACTTAGGCATTCAAAATAAACAATTTAAGCACTTGCCTAGGTAAGACAAAACCTCAAAAAGAAAGGGCCAAAACACCAAAACCGAAGTGAAAGAGGGTCAGTGCTTCCAGCGGGGCATGTGTGCGAAAACTGCACAACAAGACCCTCTACAATAACCTCTCTCAATTTTTGATATCTCTGAGGCATTTTCTTGTAGTGTCGAGTTTAAAAAAGGATCAGATGCATGCAATGCAAAGTTACAATGGGTGTAACTTTCATTCTGCTCCTCATGCGACCAAACCGATAGTTTTGACACGTCAAAATGGGTGTTTTTATGCTAGGAAAGGTCTTGTTTCACAGCCAAACATTCTAGAACTGATCGTGCTACATTGTACTAGTGAAGTCTCTTAAGAGACCAAAGTGCAAAGGGGCAACAAAATTTGATGATAGATTACTCGAAAACCATGGCACTTAGAAACATTTTGTTTGAGGCTACAGGATCATGTAGGGCCCCTCTACAATAATCTCTCTCAGTTTTTGATAGCTCCAAGTCATTTTCCCATGGTGAAGAGTTTTTAGTTGATGGAAAACAAGTCAGTTACATGTAGTGTACAGTTGCAAAGTGGTGTAATTTTCATTCTATTTTTCATACAACCAAACCAACTATTCCAACACATTCAGATGGGTGGGTTTATGCTAGGAAAGGTCTTTTTTCACACCCAAACATGTTAGAATAGTCTGAGCTACATTGTATCGACAAAGTCTCTTAAGAGACCAAAGTGTAAAGGGGAAACAAACTTTGATGAGCGATTACTCAAAAACTGTAGCACTTAGAAATACTTCATCTGAGTCTATGGGATCATGTAGGGCCACTCTATAATAACCTCTCTCAGTTTTTTATAGCTCCAAGTAATTTACCCGTGGTGAAGAGTTTTCAGTTGCATTTAGTGTAAAGTTGCAAAGTGGTGTAACTTTCATTCTATTCATCATACGACCAAAAAAACTATTCCAACACGTCCATATGGGAGGGTTTATGTTAGGAAAGGTATTGTTTTGCACCCAAACAAAGTCTCTTAAGAGACCAAATTGCAAAGGGGTAGCAAACTTTGACGAGAAATTAATCAAAAACCATGGCACTTAGAAACATTTTGTGAGGCTATAGGATCACATAGGGCCCCTTTATAATAACCTTTCTCAATTTTTGATAGCTCCAAGTCATTTTCCTATGGTGAAGAGTTTTTAGTTGATGGAAAATGGGTCAGTTGCATGTAGTGTAAAGTTGCAAAGTGGTGTAACTTTTGTTTTGTTCATCATACGACCAAACCGGTTGTTCCAACACATTTGTATGGGCAGGTTTATGCTAAGAAAGGTCTTGTTTCACACCAAACGGTTCTGAAAAAGTATGGTGGGTGTCATAAAATGGATATCCATTTTTTAAAAGAAACGGATATCCATTATTTTTGGCATGTTATATTTTAATAAAAGGGATAAAAAATTTATTGAAATTCAAAAGAGAGCATTACAAAAAAGAAGAGGACTAAAGCCTGAAGAAACCAAAAAGAGCAAGCTAGACAGAGAAAGAGACAAAATCAACCAACACCAGCACCAACTTTGTCCTCAGCAAGAACCCTCTCTAATTCCAGACAGAGCTCATGGGGGACCTGCGCCCAATCATCAATCTTCCAGCCATCCAAATGCTCAATTGCCCATTTGGCCAGGCGATCAGCTATCCTATTCCACTCCCTTAGAATATGGATAAAAGACACTATCTCCATCAAGGAAGCAATCTACAAAATCTGTTGCACCATCACTGCTAACTACCAACTAACATCAAAAACCTTTTGTTCATTAAGCAAGTTAATCAAAACCTTAGAATCTGACTCACAAATAACCTTGTGCCACCCCAAAGCATAGGCCCTCTCTAAAGCGTAGAGGATCGCCAAACCTTCCATAAGGTTGATAGTTTGCAAACCTTTACGGATAGAAAAGAGGAAAACTACTGAACTAGAAGAGTCCCTGCCAACCCCACCAACTCCAGTAGGTCCTGAATTTCCCTCGGAAGAACCATCAGTATTAACCTTCAAAGTGCCAACCAGAGGGGGCTGCCATCTCCCCACTCTTTGAACTCACTGCCTCACTTGCCTTCCTCTCCTGCAGCAAGCAGAGGTCAAAGATAACCCATGGATACCTAGCCTATCCACCATCTCCACATCCCCTTTCGCCAGTGGAAACACCACCTCCCCCTTAGCTTCAATCATCTCATGAATCATACCTAAAATTATGTGCCACACCTACTAGACCCGTAGGTTTTCACCTCTGAAAATCCTTTTATTCCATTCCAAACAAACCTACCACAATAAGAAAATAGGCCCAACATACCAAACATCCTACAAAAATGAAGCCAATGAGGGTGGTCGTCCTAGGCTAGTCCAAAAATCCACCAAGGATGAAGCATGAACATAGGGGTTGTTCCAAACTCCCCACCAAAAATTCCAAAGTTGCAAAGTAAAGGGACACCAAAAAAAAAAAAAATCCTCACCACACCCACAAAGAACACACATAGAGGGTCCCTCAAAACCCCGCTTCTGAATATTATCCCATGTCAAACACCTATTCTGAGCCAAAGTCCAAATAAAGCAGTTACACTTCGGCCAAGAAAACTTATTCCACACCTTCTTCCACCAAGGAACTTCCACCCCCTCAATCCTCAGAGAAAGTAGCATCTGGTATCCAGAAGCAATAGTATAAGTACCCTTTGGGTTAGGAGACCAAGAAAGAACATCCTCATCCATGAGGGAACTACATCACCTACTAGAAAGAATATTATGAAGCACCACACACTCCTCCATACCCACCACAAGCCACTCATCGAGATTCTTCCACGTTGCTATCACCAGTTGCCCTTGAAAAGAAAGTGACTTAAAGTCACTCACCCTCAACCAACCAGCATCACAAAATATCTAACACAAGTTCAAAAAATTAGGAAACTAAGAAACAATGGGGGGGTAGCCATCCCAAGAATCATACCAAAACTAAGCCTTTGTCCCTCATTTACATATCCAAAATAAGCCATCCTTGACAAGTGCAACTCCTTTCTTGAGTGTAGTCCAAATTGTCGAGCCCTTTCCTACCAAAGGGTAGCAAGGGATATCTTTCTGAGGGATACCTTGGAAGTACTTATGAGATAGAATCTTGGCCCAGAAATGATCCTGCTCAATACACCACTGCCAATATAATTTAGCTGCCAAAGCCATACCAACTAACAATGACTGCCTTAACCCCAAACCACCATACTACTTTGGGAAACACACAATATCCCATTTTACAAGGCTCCATTTAGAAGACAACAAGATGCCAACCCATAAGAATTATCTTGCTAAGGAGTCCAAATCCCTAACAAAACCCATCAAAGCCACCTGAATCATACATTGATAGATGGGGAGAGCCTGAACCATAGATTTAAGCAACTGAACACAACCCACAAAGGACAGCCAACGATTGGTCCAATGAGTAACTTTCACATGAAATTTATCCAGAATAGGTTGCCATGAATCCCTTGGTAACCTACCCACTAAGATAGGAATCCCAAGGTAAGACAAAGGAAGAGCCCTAATTTGAAACCGAAGAATATGAGCAATTCTCCTCTAAATGGAATCCAGAGTGTTGAAGAAAAAGATGGAAGACTTGTCTTCATTAATTTATTTTCCTGAGGCCAGAAGATAAATATCTAGAACCTTACGCAGATTCATGGCTTCCCAAATAGTGGTCATACCCATTAAAGTTGTGTCATCCACAATCTGCAAATGAGACTGTGGGGGTAAATCACCTCCCCACTGCCAGCCGATGAATGAGGCCCAACTCCACATGTCTTCTCAATTAGCATCCCAAACCCTCAACAAGAAGAAGAAACAAGTAAGGAGAGAGGGGGCCGCCCTACCTCAATCCACGAGAAGCACCAAAAAGCTTAGAATTCTCCCATTAATTAAAATGGAGAATGAGACCGAAGTAACACAACTCATGACCCATTGAATCCACTCATCTCCAAAACCAAAAGAAACCAAAACTTTCTGGAGGAAGGACCACTGGACTCTATCATACACCTTAGCCATATCAAGCTTGATAAACATTGCTTTTTCTTTGGAGTTGGCCATAGAGTGAATGGTATCCACTGCAATAACAACTCCATCCAGAATCTTCCTACCCTCCACAAAACCACTCCGCTCCTTAGAAATGAGCACCTTAACCCACCTTTTCAGCCTGCCAGCAATTAGCTTGGAGATAATCATATAAACAACATTGCAAAGAGATATGAGATGAAAGCGGCTTAACCTATCTGCCCCTCACATTTTGGAATGAGAGCAAGTAGAATTTAGAGCCTTTAACATCTACTTATTCCTCTGAGATTCTTGGACCACCACCAATAAGTCTAGCTTGATAATCTCCCAAAACTCTTGAAAGAAATCAATCATGAAACCATTAGGGCCTGGGGCTTTCCCATTCTTCATCTGAAACATAGTCCCCTCTAGCTCCAATAGAGAAATCTCTCCCATAAGATGATCCATCATTTCCCTAGAAACCAAGGAAGGGATACAAGAAAGGACCCGAGCTTCCTCAATAGAACTACCCTGCAAATCCTCCTTGAATAAGGAAGAAAAATACTGCACAACTTCATTTGAAATATCATGAAATGAAGAAAGAGTCTCTCCCCTATCATTGACCAAAATAGGAATAGAATTACCATGACGCTTAGCCTTCATAGAATTGAAGAAAAAAGTAGAATTTCTATCTCCTTCTTGAAGCCACTCAACTTGGGCTTTTTGTTTCCAAAAGACTTCCTCCCATAGCTCTCACTCCTCCAAAGATTTCAAGGCCCTTGACTCCTCCCGCAATAGATCCTCAGTCACCCCATTCTCCCTAATTATCCCCGTAATACCATCCAACTCAACCTATGCAACAGACTTTGCATGGAAGATATTTCTGAAGCATTGTCGATTTCAATGCTTACGTTGATACTTGAAAAACTAAAGAAGGTTAGCAAAGAAATACATTGTAGTACCATAGGAAGGTCTACCATACCTCCACCACTGAGCTACATAGCCATGGAGATCAAGATCATACAACCACATAAGTTGAAACTTGAAGGAGGGAGTCTGAGGCACCCGAGCAAAAGAGATAGTAAGCTTTATAGGCCAATAGTCCAAACCCCTCTAGTCCAAAATCTTAGAGCTAGAAGACCACATACCACCAACCCAAAAGCAGGAGACCATGAATCGATCCAAGCATTCTGCAATGTAATCATCACCAACCCTCTGATTGTTCCAAGTAAACTAACCATTGTCGGGCTTGATATCAATAAGATTCAGAGCTGAGATATTGTCTTGAAGCAGCAACACAGAGGGCTCCAACCTCACAATACCACCTCGTTTCTCAGCAAGCTCAGTAATAGCATTGAAGTCACCCCCAATAATCCAAGGGTGGTAAGGAACCATGCTACAGATAGATCGAATATTGGACCACAAGAGATGCTTTCCCTACAATTCCACAAGTGCATACACGTTGGAAAAAAGAAAAAATTCCCCCATCTCAAAACAAGAAGCCACCATGGAGAGAGAGGACTAAAGGACACCCACCACTAGGGGAAAATATTCTGAGGGTTCCATAAGCAAGCCACACCCCCAAAAGACCCCTGAGCACCAATGCACTGGAATTAACCATTCCTCCATAGCTTAGGCACTAAGCCCATCATACACTCAACAAAAATCTTGGTCTCCTGCAAAAAAAGGACATCAGGAGAATGACATCTAACCAACTCACAAACAATTTTTTGTCGAGGGCCAATGTTCAAGCCCCTAACATTCCATGAAATAACAATCATTTCAAGGGGCTTGAGAAATGAGAATCCAAAGTCTTGACTGACCCTGACTCCACCAAAGTCTCCCCTGTCATTTTAATCTTCTCTGAATCTTTCTTCTTACCAAGATTAGAAGCTTTCTCCGCCCCCCTTTCTTAAGATCTTTTTGCATAAGGCCCAACTGAGGAGACGAATTACTATTCTTACCCACCTCCATTCCCATTCTCTGTGAGGGATGAGACAAATCCTCACCACCCTTCAAAACTTCAACAACAAGACCTGACGCCTCCCGAGCCACCATCTGCAAATCTATGTCCAAATACAAAGTCCCATCAGCCTGCAAAGCAAGAGGGACACCAGAACTAAGCCCCTCCTACCCTGAACCTCCCATGTCCTACTCCAAGCACATTAAGCCCAAATTCACCTCCTACTGATTAAGATCATCCAAAACCTCAAACCTGTTAAAAGTACCCTCATCTTGTCTTTCTATCAAAGTCATCTTTTGTCCCCTATTTCTGTTGTGAGCTTTGATAGGAACAAATCCCTTAGCACCAACCACCTCACAAGGAGCAAGAACCTTCCCCTTATCCACCCCAGGAGGGTTGCGAGGAGGAAATGATGGCTGAGACTCTATAGGCTTAAAGCTTGGGCATCTACGTTGCAAGTAGCCATATTCGTGACAAAGTTGACAATAGAATGGAAGGGTCTCATAATCCAACTGTTGCCCCCAAGAATGGGAGCCCACACTCATGTCCACAACATCTGGTAAAGGTTTACTCAAATCAATTTCAACACAAATTCGAGCAAAAGTCATCACCTTTTTACCTAGGGTTTGCGTCGAAGCTCCAACTGGTTTTTTGAGCAACGAGGCAAGTAAGTGCAGAACATCCTCTTGACAACATTCCACTAGAAATTGAGATAGCCGAACCCACACCATAATGTGATTCAAAAGCTCCTCTGAAGGGTTGAAACCCGCATGCCAAGGTTTGAGAAACAAACCCACCTGGTTATGGAAATAAGGGCCCCCCTCAAAAACCCCATTGTGATCTGCTATGTAGTTAAAAGTGACCATGAAGTAATTATTTTCCAGTAACATAATCTCCATCTCCCCCTCTGGCTCCCACGTTCGTTGGGCCCAAGACTCCAAAAACTGAAGAGAGATCCTCATCCCCAAAAATTTGCAATATAGAGAGCGCTTTGAATAATATTCAACATCTTCGACAATCATCTCTGGCGGAATCACCAGTTTTTTCCTTTCCTTACTACGCTCCAAAGACCCATTAATCTTCGTGATCCCGGAGCCACCTGATAAGCCCGCATCCATAAACTCTGTATTTAGAGAGAATAGGTTATTATCAAAAACCTTGGTACTTTTCCTCGGCAACTTCGATCCAATCGCAACACGGAAATCCATACCCAAAGAAGCCTAAGAAGATTCCCCTCAAGACATGGCATCCATAAGGCCCACACCAGGCATGCAAAGAAGAATGCAAAAAAATTAGTTTGTGGGCACCCCACACCAAACCCCAAAAGCCCTTCAAACACTCCACACCACAGTAGGAGAAGGAAGGGACCACGATGATTGAATCCAAACACGACTTCCACCCCATGAAGCCCCTCACCCAATCCCTCACCCACGTGGGAACCCAACTCAGAAAAAACACCAGACCCATAGGTGCCAAGCCGAGCACGAGAGAAATATGCAAGAAGAAAATGACACACAACCCTAAACAAAGCCCACATAGGCCATAGACAATAAATGGTACAAAATTAAAGAGAACCCCCCAATTCAAACTAGATGGCCCCCCAGATCCATGCAAAAGCAGAAAAAGTCAGTCACGAGCTAAGGCACGGGTGCCCTAGCTCGACCAACTAGGTTGCAGACCGACGCACCATCATTCTAGTTTGTTATATTAATATAAAATATATAATATAATTTTTTCATATTATCTATTAATATATTATATATAGTATTAATATATTATACTTAATATTAATATAATATTATATATAACATATAATACTATAATATTATATTATTTAATATAATATATAATAATATATAAATTTTAATGTGAAGGGAAAATATATATTTGTCAATAACGGATATCCATTACCCAATAACCAATATCTGTTACTTAAAGCTCATAGCAGACCGCACTTAGCTTCATAGAAGCATGATGCCAAAAATAGATATTCGTTATATCAAAATTAAAAAAATCTATAATATATTGAATGTTGTATTATATAATATGTATTATATGATATACAATATATATTGCATATTACTATTATTTTTAATATGTATTATATATTATATTTATAATGCATTTTAATATCCCTCCTATATTGTATTATTATATATAATGTATTATTATTATATATTATATTATTATTATATATTGTATTATTATTATATATTGTATTATGTGCTTTAATTTCTCCCTCCCTACCTACCTAGATAAATCTCTCTATCTCTCTCCTTCCATCTCTCTCAGGTATATCCCTCTCAAGTTTCTCTCATCAAGGTCTCTCTCTCAGGTCTCTATTGGGTCTCTCTCTCGTCTCCCTCCCTCTATCCCTCCCAACCCCTCTCTCTCTCATGTCTCTCCCTCCATCTATCCCTCCTACCCTCTCTCTCTTAGTTATCTCACTCCCTCTATCCCTCCCATTGTATCTCTCTCTCTCTCTTTGGTTTCTCCCTCCCTCCCTACCTAGATAACTCTCTATCTCTCTCCCTCCCTCTCTCTTATGTATCTCCCTCTCAAGTCTCTCTCCATCTCTCAGGTCTCTCTCTCCCTCTTTGATCTCCCTTCCTCTATCCCCCACCCCCTCTCATGTATCTACCTCCATTTATTCCTCCTACCCTCTCTCTCTCTCTCTCTCTCTCTCTTAGGTATCTCACTCCCTCTATCCCTCCCACCATCTCTCTCTTTGGTTTCTCCCTCCCTACCTACCTACATAACTCTATCTCTCTCCTTCCCTCTCTCTCAGGTTTATCCCTCTCAAGTCTCTCTCTCTCTATCCCTCCCACCTTGCCTAGAAAATTCTCTCTCGCTCCAACCCCCCTCAAGTCTCTCTTAGGTCTCTCCCTCTCTCTCAAGTCTCTCCCTCTCAACCCTCTCTCTCTCACACCCCAACCCACTCTCAAGTATCTCTTGGGTCTCTCTCATCTCCCTCCCTCTATCCCTCCCACCCCCCCTCTCTCCTATCTCTCCCTCCATCTATCCCTCCTACCCTCTCTCTCTCTTAGGTATCTCGCTCTATCTATCTCTCCCACCGTCTATCTTTGGTTTCTCCCTCCTTTCCTACCTAGATAACTCTCCATCTCTCTCCCTCCCTCTCTCTCGTGTCTCTCCCTCTCAAGTCTCGCTCTCTCTCTCTCTCCCTCTTTGATCTCCCTCCCTCTATCTGTCCCACCTCCCTCTCATGTCTCTCCCTCCATTTATACCTCCTACCCTTTATCCCTTCCTATCTAGATAAATCTCTTTATCTCTCTCCTTCCCTCTCTCTCTCAAGTCTATCCCTCTCAAGTCTCTCTCATCCAAGTCTCTCTCTCTCTCTCAAGTCTCTCCCTCCCTCTATCCCTCACACCCTACCTAGAAAATTCTCTCTTGCTCCAACCCTCTCAAGTCTCTCTTGGGTCTCTCTCTCTCAAGTCTCACCATCTCTCTCTCAAGTCTCTCCCTCTCAAGTCTCTCTCTCACTCCAACCCCCTCTCAGGTCTCTCTTAGGTCTCTCTCTCTGGTCTCCCTCCCTCTATCCATCCCACCCCCTCTCTCTCATGTCTCTCCCCCCACCTATCCCTCCTACCCCCTCTCTTTAGGTATCTCACTCCCTTTATCCCTCCCTACCTAGATAACTCTCTCTATCTCTCTTCCACTCCCTCTCTCTCCCTCAGGCTCTCTCTCAAGCATCTCCATCTAAAGTCTCTCTCTTAGGTATCTCACTCCCTCTATCCCTCCCACTGTCTCTCTCTTTGGTTTCTCCCTTCCTACCTAGATAACTCTATCTCCCTCTCAAGTCTCTCCATCTACCTCTTTGATATCCCTCCCTCCATCCCTCTCATCCCCTCTCATGTTTCTCCCTCCATTTATCCCTCCTACTCTCTCTTAGGTATCTTACTCTCTTTATCCCTCCCACCATCTATCTCTCTTTAGTTTCTCCCTCCCTCCCTAACTAGATAACTCTCTCTCTCAAGTCTATCCCTCTCAATTTTCTCTCTTTCTCTCTCTCAAGTCTCTCACTAACTCTATCCCTCCCACCCTACCTAGAAAACTCTCTCTCACTCCAACCCCCTCTCAGATCTCTCTTGGGTCTCTCTCTCAAGTCTCTCCCTCTCAAATCTCTCTCTCACTCCAAAAACCTCCCTCTCTCTCATCCTCCATCATCCCTCCCACCCCCTCTCTCTTAGGTATCTCACTCGCTCTATCCCTCCCACCCTCTCTCTCTCATTTCTTTGTCCCTACCTACCTAAATAACTCTCTCTATCTCTCTCCCTCCCTCTCTCTCATGTCTCTCCCTCTCAAGTCCCTCTCTTTGGTTTCTCCCTCCCTCCCTAGACAACTATCTCTATCTCTCTCCCACTCCCTCTCTCTCCCCACTCTCTCTCAAGTCTCTCCCTCTCAAGACTCTCTCTCTCATGTCTCTCTCTCTCTCTCTCTCTCTCTCCCTCTCAAGTTTCTCTATCTATCTATCTATCATCTATCTATCTATCTATCTATCTATCTATCTATCTATCTCTCTCTCTCTCTCTCTATCTCTCTCTCTCTCTCATGTCTCTCCCTCCCTCTATCCCTCCCACCCTACCTAGACAACTCTCTCTCACTCCAACCCCCTCTCTCACACATTCTCTCTCCCTCTAAACACTCTCTCTCTCTCCCTCCCTCCCACACCCTATCTCTCTCGAATTCATATAATTATGTATTATATATTATATGTTATATATATACTATATTATATGTTATATAATATTATACTATATTATATAGTATATAAATTATATTATATATTATATTGTATGCATAGGGAAAATCTTCAACATATTTGAATTTCTTAAAAATGAATGTTCATTTTTAAAAGCGGATATCCATTTTTTAAAAGCAGATATTCGTTTCTTAAACCACATACACCCTATGTTTGAAGACATTAGGGGTTTGTTTTGAGCTGCAAGTAACATATATCAGTTACTTAAGAATATTGGATATGGACATTATGTTGCATAATGGTATTCGTTATGGACAAAAAAAGTACCCGTTTTGTTATGTGTAAATTATAAATATGTACACATTACACATATTATATAAAATATAAAATAATATAAAATAAATAATTTAGTATTATAATACTATATAAATAGTATAATATATTAATAAATTATATAAAATATTATATATTATATTATATATGATATCTTACATATATTATATAGCCTTATATATATAAATAATATATTATATTATTAATGTGTAAATATATATTAATATATTATATAACCTAATATAAAATATATATTTAAATATTATATAGCCTTATATATAAATAATATATTATATTATTAATATATAAATATATATTAATATACTATATAACCTAATATAAAATATACATAAATATTAATAAGAATGTATCAATAAACATATATTTGTTACAAAATAACAAATATTTGTTATTTTGTCGGCATTAACAGCTATTTGTTTCATATCAGATATCTGTTTTGCTTTGGTACTTGGCTTGGGGACTACCAAGCCTAAAAATCAACAACACCAACATTGTTTACAAGGGTTCTATGAGTTTTTCGGACTTCACCCTTCGTGTTGACGACTTTTTTTCATCTAATTTTGATGAAACGAAAAGGGTTTGTTCAACAAATTGTCAACGTTATACCAATATAAGATATGTTTTATTTTGAATTTAATAGATAATTATTATTGATTTTCTACATGCACTGTGTAAAGTCCTTATTGATAGGCTGATTGAAAAACATCTATAACTTTTAAACAGTAATATATTTTTTGAATTCGAAAGATGCACCACACACTATGCTTCAAAAACTATTGTTTAAAAAGAATTGAATTTCATAAGTTTTTAACCAAGTTAGGGTGGTCAGACAAATGGTTTTTAATATTTAAAAAAAATCCTACTAGAAAATTCATAACTAATTATTTACTTGCAAAAAAATTACAAAAACTATGTGTCACATCCAAGCATATGTCCTCTACTTATATTGAAATATTCATTAAAAAATAAAAAATTGCTCATCATTAGGGTGGTTGGACAAACACCTGCTTTTTTTTGCTTTTTTTTTTTGAAAATTTAGTACTACTCCATTAAAATTTCAAATTTTAACCAAATAGATTTACTTTTTTCAAAAAAAGGACAAGTAGCTTAGAAACTACATTCAATTTTTTACAAATTTTATTCTTACATATTTTTCAAATTATGTTAATAACTTATTCAAATTGTTATGTCAAGTTGTGTAACTCTGTTTTTCTAAATTTTCATTGCTACTTAGAGGCCTAGTTTGGCTCCTCATGGTCCTGCACTGCCCCATGTCTTTATCTACTATAGAGGAAAAATACATTGCAATAGCATCTTGTTGCACACAAGTTTTGTGGATGAGGCAAACATTAAAGGATATTAAAGAGGTATACATGATGAACCAATTTCTATCTTTTGTGATAATACAAGTGTTATCAATATATCAAAGAATCTGGTAATGCATTCAAGGACAAAGCATATCTCAATCTAGTATCACTTTTTGAGAGAGAAGGTTATAGAAAATGAAGTGGAGCTTGAATATGTGCTTATAAAGGATTGGGTTGCTGATATATTTACTAAGGATCTTCCTAAGGATACTTTTGAGTATCTCCAGGAGAATTTGGGGGTTATTATCCCTCTTTTGAACTAGATGCATAAGGGGATGCATCAATCCAATGGATCTCAAGATTCATTTTTTGTTTGTATTGATGTTGGTGGCTACCTCTCAAGGGAGTAGGTAGTGGCATTATTGATTATTACATAATGAGTGAGAGTTGTCATTATGCAATGGTTGTTGATTGATGCAGTTTGGTGTGTGCTCCTAAGGGGGAGTATGCAAAGAAATGGTAAATAGTATGATTAATTTCAAAGGGAGAATTAATGATGCAAATAGTTTTTCCTTTTCCATTGATGTCAAAGGGGGAGAGAGCAATGTGAAAAATGATCGATTGAGAAAAATGGAGAGATTCATGTGAAAGAAAGTAATGAATTAGTTGTGTAAGGGGGATAAAAGAGATAATAAATTGGTATGGAGCAGTATGTTGGTGATCAAAGCTATTGTGTTTTTTTTTATGGTTTTTCACATCATGTGTTGTCATCAATGACAAAGGGGGAGATTGTTGCAAGTATGAGTAGTTGGTGTTGTTATTGATGTCAATTGTATGAGAAAGAGTGTGTTGTAAGGATGTGTAGTTGGTTTTGAATTTGGTGTTGTCCCTAATGATGCTTTGATTAGTTGCATTATGTTTTCATTAGTAAGCTATTGGTTTCAACCTCTAGTGTTGCTTTGATAAGATTTTTTTCTATGGATGTATGGTTGATTTTCTATGTTGTAGTTGGCTTGATGGTGTTGAGGAAGTATTGAAGATGTTGATGATATGTTTCTGGTGCTTGGTTTCCAAGTGGTTTCGAGAAAATTGAATAAAAAGAGGAAACATTGTGTTGTAGTGGTGTTCAATGTTGCAGAGTAGCGTTCCTAACTCTAGGACTTCCTTGTTATCATCATATTTATAAAAAAATGTGAATCTCCTTCAATATCTAAAGACTGGACATTTTTCTAAGCACACAACTTGAGGCCTTAATAAAGGGATCCAAACTCTACCTCATTATTGGTTTCGTGTTGTAATCTTTTTGAAAGGGCCCATAAGAGGACTGCCACATCATCTCTCAAAATGCATCTTGCACATGAGGCCATGGGATTAGCTCAGGAAGCCCCATCAAAATTTAATTTTAGTCTACCTATCAAATTAAAGTATAGATCTTTAATTATTTCTACTAATGCCCTCATTTCTCACCAAAAACATATACATATTATTTTCTATGTGGTTTTTGATCAACTCATCTAGTTTTTTTAAAATACATTTTTACATCCTATGTTTCGTTCTACATACATTAAAGAAAAAAATTAATTATTTTTTCAAAATCAATGGGGAGTATGCTTTTTAAAAAAAATAAAAAAATGTCAATTTTGAAAATTAGTAAAAAATAATACATTTATCAAAAAATTATGACAAAAAATACATGTACGTCAGGGTGATCCCACATTACTGGTTTACAATTTTGTTGAGGAAAGAAAATTGCAAAAATGCTCCCATGAATTTTTTTTGGTTTTTAGGGGTTCGCACGAATTGGGGTGTTCGTATTGACCCAAAAAGGGGTTCGTATGGACCCTAGTTCAAGCGAACCCTATTTAATGATGAGACCCACTTTTTGACAATTTTTTAAAACGAAGACAATGGAAAATTCGAAAGGGGGGGGGGTCGATTTGCTCGAACCAGGGTCCATATGAACCCCCCTTTTTCCCTCTTCCCCTCCTCTTCTACCAAATCTCTACAAAAAATTTCCTTTCAAAGCTCAGGTTGAGGATGAAAATGGAGAAGACTTCACAAACCCAACTGGATGATGGTAATCCTCAAAATGAGCTATCCATCGAATATAATTTTAATATGTTTTAGTTTTATTATTACATATTTGTTTAGTTTGATTAAACATAGGGTTTTCACCAAAAATCAAGCTCTTTGTTCTGCACATGTGGAAAAATAGTAGATTATCAAAATAAAATTCTGAAAAATATGTTCGGGCTAGGTATTGATGTCATTGATCTAGTAAAAAAATTTGAATTTTGATAAATACAAAAAAAATTATGTTGTATACGGTCCACCTATGTTTGAATTGTAATTGGTTTGACTTTGAAACTTGATTAAAGAAAAAATATTCAATAAAACACTATGAAACCAAATGAACTTGTTAGATATCGTAATTACAAATCTAAATTCAAAAAAAAAGAATTTTATCCTTCATAGAAAAAAAGTTATGTTGTTTACGGTATGTTGTTTACGGTGAGCATCACTCCTTAAAAATGGTGTTTATGGATAAAAACTAGTTTTCAAAGGAGATGGAAAAAGAAACACAATCTAATTCTATTTTTTTTATTTTTTTAAAAATATATTTAAAATCTACATACAAAATGTCACAAAACATTAGTTCGCATTATCTTCAAATTCCTCATGGTTTAGCAGCTATAGGTGACCAAAAGTGAAGATTTAGTTAAAAAAAATCAATTCAATGTCCATTTTGGCCTAAAATTGTAAACTAGTATTGTGGGATCACCCTACAAGTAAATCAACTTAACTAAGCTTTCACCAAATGGATTTACAATATAATTAATAGAACTCAAATTTGGAGGTGAGAACATACATAATACTATTATATTTTTAGGTCAAAAAATAGGTCCACTTCATGTGTTCTTAAAATTTGACCCTCTTAATCTCCACCATTTAAAAAAAAAATGGTAGTCTATAAACTGGATTTTAAGCACTAGTATTTTTGTTCTTATCGCATCATCAAATTTTGAGTAAAAGTATGCCAAATTGTTCATTGAATTTCAACTTTTATTGATTGATGAAATAACTAATCACTTTTGACCCCCTTTTGTCCCTCCATTTCCATGCACCTACCCATTCATCAATACTACCAACCCTTGCAAACATCAAGAAGCATAAAACGAAATAAGACACCTTTGATGAAGTTAAAAAAAGTAATTTTCAAACCACACAAGTCAATTTTGTTAATATGAGAGAAGTCCATAATCATGGATTTGTTCTTGACAATTGAATTTGTCCCTACATGAAATCAATAGAAAACTCTAATTCCAAGTTAATCATTAATCTAATATTAACTATTTTAGATCTTGAGACTTATAAGATCTAAATCTTCTTCATTCCCTAGACATTCATCATTTAATTTATTTTTATTTATTTTTTTACACTCCAATTACTAAATATTCAAATCAACTTAACTCTTTAAAATTGACCTAAATTACACTTTAATTTTTTTTATGTTCCTTAATGCTAAAAGTGAGTTTAAAAATTAAATTGCCTTTACTGACGTAAACCTTATTATTATTAGTTTCATTTAAAATAACTTGAACTAAGTGGTAATTGGTATCCCATATTTTACATGGCATCCCCCAAGTTACCACAAACAGTGACCTTTAACTAGTTCAACTACCGAAGCTACCTATATTTCATGTAACCCTTTTAGCTGCATTAATTGTAAATACTGAATGTGGATAACAGCATAATTAGCCCACCAAATTTTCACAGCGCAAATTTAAACAGGAAAGCTGCAACATTCAAGTAAGCTTCTTCAGTGATCATTAAGTTTTAAGTCCTTATCAGTGATGTGAAATAAAGAACTTTTTATTAACGATTATTAACTTTTTATTGCTCATGTAAGAGATGGGAAACGGTTTTTTTTCATAAATGTGTGATTCAAACGTAGAAGTTTCAGATCATTCTTTGGATCCATCATAAAAACTTAAAAAGTAGACAAAAGTTCGTAATTTGCATTAGTTGTATGAAATGAATTCTTAGGAATATCATTAACTCACTGTATTTCCAAACAACAAATTTAGCCCCATTGCTGAGGATCATGAATGTTCAGAACCTAAACATCTGAACCTAAACAACCTGCTAGTTGAGGATTCTATTTGATCGAAACAAAAAAGAAGTAATTGCACGAGGGAAATTCGCAAGCCGAAAATTGACCAGGTCGAGTACATTAATAAGTTTTCAGCAGCCTAAAGAGTTTGGAAAAGCTCTATGTATCTGTGTATAAAGTCTGAATAAAGGAATTTGACTTTGTTCTTAACTGTTGGATTAATCGTTGTACTATGGGAGTTGATTTCATGGAGATCTGGACGAAGATACTGATCTGAAAATTCACAAACACCTGTTGGTGTAAGACAAACCTAGTCTGAACAGAAACAAAAACAAAGCAAAAAACTTAACGTTGTCTTTTTTATGATTACTTATTTCCGGCTAACTCAGCTTTCGAATGGGCAATGCCTTAGTAATACCACTATTTTAACATATTGGCCACCAACGAGTAAAAGGGTGATTGACAAGCAGGATTCGAATCCCGCAAATCCTCTAACCATTGCATTTTACAGACGTAATTAGAAGGACGTATAATAAGGCATGGGTACCAACAGCAGCTTTTGACATAAGGTGATTATGAAGATATAATTCTAGTTGGAGGAGAGGCGAGGTTCGTAATTAATTAGGGCTGTTAATTTTATTTGAACATATGTTGCAGAGCATAACAAAGTACCATCAGGTGAATTATATCTTCTTTACAGACACAGAAAGCTTCAAGAAGTAAAACTACAATTTCCTTTGAAAGAGAACATGTGTTATTTTTTATCATTTCATTCTGTTTTGTCTTTCCTATATTACTAATCTAACTGCAACAAAATTCAAAGCTTAACAAATCAGCAAGTTTCTGGCAGAAAATTGTGTCCAAGTTTTGAATGATCATATTTCCTGATTTATCACCAGGATGGTAGTTAGATCTGTCATCAGTATGCTAGCTGAATAACTGTGGAAATATCAAATACTTGATCAAAGTTTCATATAGAAGAGAGAAGAAGAAAGACAGGAAATAGATTCTTATGGAGTTCTGGACTAGATGATTTGCAACATGGCAATGGCAACCTTATGCCTAGATCACACCATCTGATGCTTTTTCAAACCAATCTTTCATACATAGTTATAATATATACTGTTTAGTCTTCCAGGCATGACACAAACATAATGTCAGATATGCACAAGCAAAAGAAGACTGTGATCAGAAATAATAAATCGTTCAAACCAAAAGCGCTTACGTTTGGTTGATGCTCCTGCGTCCTAGACATTGAAAGTCGGAAGATCCGTAAGGCTGTTTAGGAGTCATAAGCTTGTATTGTCAAGGCTGAACTGGCCTACCTGACGTTGCCGTTTATTTCCAGCAGCAAGAGAAAGCTGAGCAGAATTCCGCCTTTCCAGAAGAGCTTTCAAGGCCTCTTGGATGGTCGAAACGGAGGGATTTGGATTTTCGTCTTCCTCGTCCTCATTGTTTGTGACAAGAAATACATTCTTGACCCTCCCGCCTAGTGTAGACATCTCGGCCTTGACCGCACGCAGGCGAAGAGCTCTTAGGGTTTTAATGACATCCGTCAAGAGCTCCGGACGGTCATCACAACACAAGGAAGCGCGTATCAGCAGCCCTTCCCCCTCCGAATCCACGCACACTTGGTCCGTCTCGCCCGGCACGGGGGTCCCTTGCCCTATGTCCGACGCCATCTGCTTCAGTTCTTTAACATGCTCGATTACCTCCGCCAGCAAGGAAGCTTTATCAGTCTGCACAGGTAATAAATATTACTAAGGCTAGTCTTCTGATTGAGTTGGTAATAAATAAGGTTTGAGCTGGTGAACTTACTTTGATGGCACTGGGAAGCAGACTGCGAAGGGTGGCAAGATGAGTGTTGATCCGTTCCCGCCTCCGGCGCTCGGCTTCGCTGTGGCTCTTGGAGGCGGCTAGGGCTTTGGCTTCCACTATCTCTTGCGGCGTCATATGCCCCTGAAGAACAAGGGACGAGCGGCTTATGCTTTGATCGTATGAGAGTTGCAGCGGTACCCCAAACCCCGAGAACGAAGATGAAGGAGAAGAACAAGCTCCTCCTATTACGGCCATCTGGTCACGGACGCTGGACACATGGAAGGGCGATACAGACCCTTGAGCCATGCTGTTATTGCTGTGGTAGCTGGTACATGCTCCGAGAGCGGACCAGGTCGAATATGCGATTTCACTTGCCGGGGGCTGCATCGATCTGCTTCTGCTGCTTGTGGGATACATGTTGAGTGCAATGAAATCTTAGGCCTGCTATTCCAAGCAAAACAGCCTTGAGAAAACGCAGTGCGCACTGATCCCGGGATCTGCAAGTGTCGGAAAAGCAGTTTTCATTCCCGCAGCTTCAAATCCTTTTCGTTCTTTGCCTGTCCATCTCACTTGTCAAGCTCCATACCAAAATGACAAACGAAAGATAAAAACAGTATGTCCAGTCTTCACCTGCACAGAATCCTCAACGTGATTGTCAAATATTGCCTTACCGACAATGATCTCAATCTCTATTCGGCGCTTAGGGACAGAAAAAACAAGAACAGTTTTCGAATGCTGCTTGAATCACACTAGTTTTCAAAATATCTTAGGGAGCCGCAAACGCAGCAGTTTCTTGCATCGATATTCTCGAGATTCCTTCCCCGAATAATGCCTCCTAAAGGAGAATAACTCTGAAATTTAGCGTGGCCGTAACCAAGCGCAGTAAAATTATAATCCTTCACACATTCTTCTTCTTTGGCTTTGCGTTGCTCGCCGTATATCTTTCCCTTTCTATCTTTCTGTCCCACTTCCACTCCGCCTTTTTTTTTCGCACGGCCTTGTTGTCGTTCACGATAAAGACAAAGGCTTAAATTTGAAGGCCGTAAATGACCATATTTACTCTTTAAACCATAGAAAACAATCAAATATTCTTCGGAGGTCACTATGGATCATGGATTGCTGTTTTTGGATTTGATCATGTATGTGTTTTTTCATATACATAATGAAATTCAGAAACAGTATAATAAAACATTTTATGGATTCTGAAAAGCTGATATCATTAATGGATCATGGAATTTGATTCAAAATAATCAAAATAAAAATTCACACAGTTAAATTTATACAATCAATTTCGAAAACAATTATAATTTACTTGATTTGACTTTAATTAATATAGATGTTTGATAATTTTTTACAATTATTAAAATATGAGACAAATTTACATGAATTCCAAATCATAACAGGACAATACATAAAAGATGAGGTTCTATTTGAATCCTAAAGAATTGACGCCCTTCAATTTTTAATCCTAAACTTTAAAATGCTTTCTTTTGAAATTACAAAGAACAATCTAAATTTGACATGAACCCTCCCAAAAGAATTCGAACATACAAAAAGTTAATAACCTTTTGTGTTTTCTTTTTTAATCTGAACTGTATTCGCTTTTCAAGGGCTTTGCTCCATGAATAACCGCCATAAAATATTTTACTGAGACGAATTGAGCACAATGACATTTTTAAAAATTTTCTCAAAATTTTCTCAAAGAAATTTGTTTCGCCCGAGGCCTATCAGGTTTCAATTTAACAGCCGTTATAGAGACTGCGTGCTAGGGCGACACGACAGTCGGCACTGACGGCCGCCGTCTCCCGGCATTCTCCTCTTTATTTATGCGTACGGTACAGAATTTTCTGCGCCTGTCCCCCTGTGTAATCCTAATTAATTTGAAGGCCAAGCCTTTATGCCCACTTTTATTTGACTTGAATTAATAGACCATTATTCAGTTGTCCCACGCCTTTACTTTTGATGAAAATAAGCAGTGCTCTCTGGTCTGTGAATGGCGATTCGCAGGTCAAAAAGGTAGGCGTGGGAGAGAACTTGAAATGAACTAGAAATTTGATGCAGTAGGTTAGTGTGAACAAGCCTTCCTTTGTGTAAAAGTTGTCGCCAGTCGTGAGTAATCTCATGATTATGTGCTGCATAAAATTCAATCCGCCAAAAGACAGAAAAGAATCTGGTAAAGTGGAGGAGAGTAGGTAGGCAGGAAGGGCGTGGCGTGGCGCACCTCTACGCCGTCCATGCTGGAGGCTAATGTCCATGAATGGTACGCGGAAAAGCATTCTGTCACAATCACGGAAAATTTTGTCTCTCCTGTGTAAAAATAGTGGAAATTCATGAATTACCAACTGTCATGGTGCGCAGAATTTTATCACGTTTTGGTCTGCCACTACGATTGAAACTTACTGCGGCTTTATACGCGATTAGCTTTCACATTTGCACTAAATTTTTTTAATGTTTTTTATTAGTTTTTAATGTAATTTATTAGTGATAAATGGTTTTAAAAGTTGGCAAAGAATTGGGTTGTGATTTTTTTCATATATCTTTTTTAAATAATAAAATATTATTTTATTTAAATATTTATTTATTAAAGAAGAAAGGTTGAAAAAGAATTTTTAACTTAGTTCTAGCAGATTTTTATGATCCATGATAATTGTTACTAAGTATTTCTTGGATTAGATTGTGTTAGTATTAGAGCATAAGGAGGAAATCCATCATTAGGATGAAGTGGAGGAAAAATTTCCTTCTTATCCTCTCCACCTCATCCTCATGATGGATCACGGAGTGTGATTCAAGACGTTGATGCAAAAATATTAGAGCATAAGGAGGAAATCCAAAGTGTGATTTGAAACATTGATGCAAAAATACAAACACAATCTAATCCAAAAGCATTTAGCAACAATTTTTAACTTATTTTTATATGTTCCAAGATTTTATTTAAGATTTATGTTTCACATTTTTCAAATTAATTATGTAGGTATTATAATGAAGTCGATTCAAATTTACAATATATAAATGATTGTAGAACTTTCTTTAGAATTTATCATAAACATAATTAATTTATCAAGGACCTAATATACATGAGCTAATCAAATGAATAAAGAAATATATTCCATTATGAAGCATAATTACAAAGAATAAATTACAAATATATAGTGGCATCAATGAAGGAAATGACATAGGCTAAGAGGTAAGAGTTTAACTCCTACACACTTCTATTTAAACAGGCGATTTAACTTAGTTTAACTGATACATAAGTGACCTTGACTAAATAGAGATTGCACCAAACTATCATCAATAAATGATTAATACGATAGTAGTGGTCACTTTTTCACTTCAATTATGGTGAACACATGTCATTATTAGCTACCTAAGAGAAAATAATTTAATATTTACTATCCTAAATAAACATAATGAATATATGGAATATTATATATAAACCTAAAAATGACTAAAGTTCATTTCTTTCAAAATATTACCATTTCTCATTATCATTTATTATCAACTCCTTCATCAAATACTAATTGAATAATTTTAATTATTTAATTAAGCTAACACATTTCTCACTTTAATGTAATCATTTTTAATTATTTCATTATTTTCTCATCATTATTAATTAGATAATCTTTAATTATTTAATTAACTTATGATTTCTCATTATCAACACTAATTAAATATTTTTTAATTATTTAATTAATTAATCATTTTCTTCCAACCACTTTAATCAAATCTTAGTTCAACCACATGATGATTTTTTTAAAAATTATTTAATCAAATCATGCATTCTTCTCATCCAACATTATTTAATTAGCTAATATTTCATCTAAAATTAAATAAATAAATTAATTCATTTAGTTTGACTTTTTCATTCTTTTAAAAATAAATAAAATCACTATTTTATTTATTTCCGAAAATGTCATTCTATTTATATTCTTCCATGTCTAAATTTAGTAATCATCTCTCAATTTAGTGAGTTATCTAAAAAAAAATCTTAGTTCACTCTCCCTCACTTCCACTTCATTCACCCATGCAACCAATCATCTGATCCATGTAGTCACTTAACTCCACATCTCAACCCTTTATCCTGACAAATGTCACTTGCATGTTCCTCATGATCTCTCAAACAATCTCAATTCATCTTTTTAGTCTAAATCTTGCGTCCATACTATAGTCATTTTGCATTATTTTTCTATCTATTGATCCCACAATAGTGGTTTACAATTTTGGCCAAACTGACACTAAAATTATTTTAAAACTAAATCTTCACATTCGCACCTATAAGCTAAATATGAAGAATTTGAAGATGATGAAAACTAGAGTCTGTCACATTTTGTCTATAGATTCTAAAAATATTTTTTCAAATTTTTGGAATCAAATTACACTTTTTCCATCTCCATTAAAATAGTTTTTCAAAAACAACATTTTTAAAAAGTGACGCTCACCGAATAACACAATTTTTTTCCATGAAGCATAAAATTCTAATTCTTTCAATTTAGATTTGTAACTCGATATCTAGTGCTTCCACTTGGTTAGACATTTTTATTGAATATTGTTTCTTTAATCAAGTTTTGAAGTCAAACCAATTACAATTCAAACATAATATAAGCATTGTATATCAAAATTCTTTTTTTTTTGGATCAAGGACTTCAATATCTAGTGCACTCATATTTTTCAATTTTTTTTTATAATCTGCTATTTTTCCACATGTGCAGAACAAAGACCTTCATTTTGATGAAAAACCTATGTTTAATAAAACTAAAAAACAAATATATAATAAAACCAAAACATATTAAAATTATATTTGTTGGATAGCTCATTCTGAGGACTACTTGATTCAAGTTTGGTTTGTGAAGATTCCTCCATTTTCATCCTCAACCTGAGCTCCAAAGTGCCAAAATTTAGGTTTTTTTGTGTCTCAGGGAGGGATGAGGAATAAAGGGGGTTCTCGAACTTTCATTGAGCCCTTCTATAAGGGGTTTTGATGGATCTTTTGGTGAAAGTATTAGGAGGGTTCACAACCTAGGTTCTAGCTAACCCCTAAAATCAAATTTTTTTTTCCATGCATTCATTTTATGTGATTTTTCCTTCCTCACTTCAATTTAAACCACTATTGGGGCTTCACCCTAGGTTATGCTAATATTATTGAGCAATCTACATACTATTGAATTAGCATTACCACATTCTACAATGGAGTAAGGCTAGGCATGTTGGTAGAGGTAAAGTAGTTTATTTGATTTTCTTTCATGTTTGTGCACACACTTTATTAAGATAGGTCATTTGATTATTGAATTATGTATGTTATTGATTCATTCCATTTTAGAATTTATTAATCTTATTTCATCTTCTACATTCTAGCTTGCCTAGTGGGACCCATGTCCTTGATTTTTTAACAATTGCATTGATTTTCCTTGAGTTTTTAGGTCAAGTGAAAAAGAGTGTATTTGATACCACAATGACACTTCTAACATATAAATAACACTTTTGATATCATAGTGGTCATTTTGACAACATAAATTAGTACATTTGAAAGTTACACTGACACATCTGATATCTATTTTTTGTTTACACGTCTAGTTTACCATAATGATGTAAATGAAAAAAAGTGGTACATTTACTGTACTTAAACATATTTTATGAGAAAAATAGTTCTTTTGATAGGTAAATTGGTGCATTTGATAAGTATATTGGCACTATTAATTGTGTTTTGGTGCATTTGATTTATGTAGTGAAAATTCTAATTCTGTCAATTTATTTTTTTAATCTAACATTTCCATGATCTTTTGGAACTAATCACATATTTGTAGCTTGTCAATCATTGGGAAAAGTAGGGTAAACAACAAACTACTGACAAATTTGATATAAGATATTTTATTTAGGTTTTATTAGGTAGTTGAACACTTCAATTGAGTTTAATCAATGAATCATGTTTAGTGAATGTTTAGTGGGTATGCTCTCTCATTGTGCCTATTGTGAGGTTGGGGATCAAAAGCACTCTTTGTTCATATTTTTCAACTTTATCCAAGGAGTGTTAGTTAAGAATGCTCTCCCCTTGTGCTTCATGTGAGCCAAGGGATAAAAACACTAGTATCTTCTTTTTAATTTTAAAAAGGGGCCTTTTTGGGGATTTCATCACCTAAAGGGTGACCTCAACCATATTTTCTAGTAGGGTATATAAAGGTGGAAGAGTGAAATATGTACCTCAAGTTATGGCCAACATCGTCCAAGCCAAGTTGCAAGACCCTGAGTCTAGCAAGACTTGTTTGGTGAGGAGAATAGGGGAGACCCTCCTAATCTCAAGAACTATTGGATGGGCTCATTGTTCTCAGATGCCACTACAAACCTTTTTTTTAGAGACCTAAGACATTCATCCACTAATCTAGTTGTGGTGTAAGGTATAATATCATGCATGAAGTTACTCAACATGTATCCTCTTGGGGAGAGATAGAATTTCTTTGAAGGTGTAAACACTGTCAAGGGGAGGAGAAAGGTGAGCCATTATACCATTGGAATCATATCTATTCCCTCTTGAGAGTGGAATGTGCATGCACAATCCTATGATATTTTATTGCTTGGCCCCACACTACTATGACACACCCTTATTGAATAGTTAGGTTTGTTATTATGTTTGGCATGTTTTCTTGTGAAGATTAGTAAAACATCATTCAAACTACTACCTTGAAATAATTTTCCACCTTGTTTTCTATTTTATGTCTCTTGCCAAAAAATATCAAAAAACTCAATCCAAAAACTTGCAAAAATTACCAAAAATTGAACACAAAAGTATGCTTATAAGTTTAAAATTATGCATATGAGACCTTCTGTTATGCTTATGAAACCTTGATATTTTGTTTGTGCATCTATCAAGGAGAATTGTGCATCTGATTCCTACTTTGGTGCATTTGATAGTTATAGAGGTGCTTTTGAGTATCCTTTTATGCATCTAATCATATTTTGGCACATTTGATTATATTGTGTCACATTTGACCATACTTTGGTGCATCTAATCTACAAAATTATGCATGTGACCATACTTTGGCACATTTGATCTACATGATTTGGTGATCCCACAAAACTGGTTTACAATCCCTTCGAGTGAAAATTTTCCAAAATGCTCCCATGAAAAAAATTTGGGTTTTAGGGGTTCGCTCAAAGGGGGGATTCAAGTGAACCCAAAAAAGGGGTTCACTCGAACCCGCCCTTCGAAAAACCATTTAATGCCTTTTTTAATGAAAACAAAGGGAAATTCAAAAATGGGGGTTTGAGTGAACCCCCCTTCGCTCGAAGGGGTCAAGGGGGGTTTTCTCGAAGGGGGGTTCGCTTGAACCCCCACTTTTTTGCCCTTCTCCCCTCTTCTACCAAATTTCTACAAAATTTTTCCTTTCCAAGCTCAAGTTGAGGATGAAAATGGAGGAAACTTCACATACCCAACTGGATGATGGTAGTCCTCGAAACGAGCTATCCATCAAATATAATTTTAATATATTTTGGTTTTATTATGTATTTTTTAGTTTAATTAAACATAGGTTTTTCTGAAAATTAAGCTCTTTGTTTTGCATGTGGAAAAATAGTAGATTATCAAAAAAATTCTAAAAATATGTTCATGCTAGGTATTGATGTCCTTGATCCAGTAAAAAAAAAGAATTTTGATACATTCAAAAAATATAATTTGTTTGCGATCTACCTATGGCTAAATTGTAATTGGTTTGACTTTAAAACTTAATTAAGAAAATAATATTCAATAAAACACTATGAAACCAAATGAACGTGCTATATATTGTAGTTACAAAGCTAAATTCAAAAAAAAGAATTTTATCCTTCATAGAAAAAAAGCTATGTTTTTTACGATGAGCATCACTCTTTAAAAATGGTGTTTATTGTTAAAAAATAGTTTTCAAAGGAGATGGAAAGGGAAATACAATTTGATTCAAATTTTTTATAAAATATATATTTCGAATCTATAGAAAAAATGTCACAAATTACTAGTTTGCATCATCTTCAAATTCCTCATGGTTTAGCAGCTATAGGTGTTCAAAAGTGAAGATTTAGTTAAAAAAAATTAGTTTAACATCCAGTTTGGCCAAAAATTGTAAACTAGTATTATGGGATCACCTAATTATGCATTTGACCATACATTGACACTTTATATTTCAGACCTAATAATACCTATTATAGTGCTTTTGACAGTTATATGGTACATTTGAGACCTATATTTGTGCATATGATTCACATAATGATGCCTTTGACCAATGCTATAATTTTCATAATTCTCCAAAAAGTTAGTTTTCAAAACTATTGACCAATTAGACCTAAATTTGAGACCTATAGTACACCTGATCTATAACCACCATTCATTACCCAATAACAAATAAAAATTCACATCCATTTCATATCATTGCTTTGTTAATTTAGAGTTACTACCCTACTCTCATAAAAGCATCATCATCAACATCAAAATCAATCATCCAAATATTCAACAACCAAAATAGTCATAATATCATCTTAGATCTTTCATATTTTATCACTAATTTATCTTTTTTTTTTTGGAAAGTTGCCTATTTCAAGTAGATAGTTGAGTTATCATCAATCATTTATGGGAAAATTTACTTAGGAGTCTTGGACCTTGCTTCTAAATTAGTAAACCAACTATCATCCTTTTTCTTGGACTCATTATTCTAGTATAAGTAAAAAATCATCCAAATCTTAGCACCTATTATCAAACAAAGATCTAGATTTTCTTTGACTTATCAAGATTTTATCTTACATCAATCAAAAATAGCAAAAAAATTAATCCAAAACCATCACACCATTTTTTACAAATTTGCAAACATATCTTCAATAGAGTCCATTAGAAACAACATTCATATCACATCACCCAAAATATCATCTTATATCCCCATCTCATAAGGTATTCAAATTTGTATGCTTACAATAAGGTCTCAACATAAGAAACTCATGGACTCCAATCAAAGTGATTCAAATGTAACCATGGGTGGTACATACCATGAGTTTGGAATGCCTTCTCATATATTCAACCATAATGAATATTGAAAACCATGACCTCTACCCCCATAGATTCTCATACAAGGCATCACACATGAGTCTAATGAATTTATAGAAGAGAAATTATTAGACACAAAACAAGATCTAGTAGTAGGAAGAGCAATGGATGCCCTCCTTTCTTTGAACCAAACAAATATTTTCTTAAACCCACACAAAAAGGTGCTAAACTACCTTTAGATATTAACACGACAACACTTAGATAATACACCCTTACAAATGTCATTTCATCACACATCCCATCTAATGCAAGTGTAGGTCCATACCTCAATCTATCAACGTATCTATTCCTCAAACTTTCATGCTAAATATATCAATTCAACCATCCATACCTTCTCATGACACAAATTTCACACCATTTTCTAAATAATACATTAATTCACTCTATCAAACTCCTTTCACATTTAGAAACATAGCCACATCTATCCTAAATCCCCAAATTCCTTCATCCATACCTCATTTTGGTGATATTTTAAGAACCAAACTGATCTCTTGAAATACCTATGGACTTTGCCATTTCCAATAATTAGTACTCCAAAGGGATTGGCCAATGAATGAGTGGAAGCTACAAACTTCTACTCCTACACTTTAGGCTCTATGAAACCTGGGAGGGTGATCCCACAATGTATACTCAGTAATTCACACAATTATAATTAAATGCATTGTCAATAACAAATGCTTCTCATAAAATTACTCAACAAATATAGTACATCAAATAACTTGGTAGTTGTCCTATACTTGGAGCATGAGAAGGCAGAACTTCAACACAAAACAACTATGGTGGTATCCATTTGAGAATTTGTAAATTAAAAGTGATTAGCTAATGAAACAACACAAAAATTGAACCAAAAATACTTTTCACAAACTAGTTCCTTTATCCCAAGCATGGAGTCAATATCAACCTATATAATCAGACAACTCATCAAAGCAACACATAGTCACAAGAAATACTACATTACAGCATTCCCCTATTACATTCATGATCATTACTACTTACAAATATCCTAGCACCTAATTCTTATGAGTTAACGATAAGCATTTACATTAATTCATTGAATCAATAAGCACAAATGAAATCAAACATCCATTGAGAAACAATAGAGACAAACAAAAGGAATCTTGGATTAATTTCATTCATAACTCATAAAACAAGTACAAGGAGAGACAATAGCCATGAAATTGGTATTACTCCATATTGTAGTTGCTATACTATTATAAAAATTACATACATAACAATGAACTCTAAACTTAAGACAAAAACTCTAAAACATGCTCAGTATTACCCTTACAATTCATAGTGTTAATTGCAAAACAACGAACCCCTACTTTCTGGCCCTGAATTCCTTCTTATAGAAACGAAGGAGCAAAATAAGCCTCAGGCCAAAAAGTACACATGTCAAAAACCTATTGGATTGCTATTACAAAGATTCTCCCATTCAGTTACAATGCATTCCCAAGAGGTGGGAGACATGTGGGAAAATGAAAGTAGTCTTCATTCGTTGTTGGAGATCTGGTCCAATTTTTCAAAATGGGTACAACCAAACAATTACCTCAAAATTTGTGCCCACACACAAAAAGTGAAAGAAGGAAAGCATGAAAGAAATAGAAAAGAAAAAGATGAGATATGTCCACATCTACAGCCTTGTCATCAATTCAACTTGGAGAAGATGCACTATATTTTTCATAATTTATCAAAAGCCTGATCTGTACTAAATCCAGGCTATGTAGTGCATTCCTATTTATCTGTTATTTATCATGGTTATAGATTTCAAAATTTCAAATCATTAACTCGCCACATTTTATGTCAAACCCCCATTCCTTCCAAGTACCTACCTTTCCATGCTAGGAATTCATCTTTAGTGGGCCAATCGAAATTCACAACTTCATCAGCCCTCTCTCTATATGGTGCATACTTGGTGAAAATATGGTTAGCTTCCTTATCAAATTCCAATAGGATAGTCTCAACATGAGCTAACATATCCATATTTATCTTCATTGTCTCCATATCAAATTTCTAACAAATTGACATAGCCTAATCTGAAATAACCTTATTTGTTTCATTTTTCCACTCATGTAGTATCTTAATGCTATCATCATCCCTTAAAATGGATGGAAGAAGGCCATGATGTGATTCATGGAAGGATTTTACCATCTCCTTTATTTTTTTCTCCAATGGTTTAATATTTCCCCTGTATCCTTCAATCTTACCTACAAGAACTAGATAGTAGGTTTAAACTTTTCAGGTGGATTGGGATCTTGCTTAACTCCAATTTCCATCAATACCAAATCCTTCTTCCTAGGGATCCGTATTTCCATGAGTGGAATAGTTCTTTCTCTTTCATTGTCAAAATTTCTGATAGCATCCACCATGCATGAACAACTGCAGTGAATACTATTCAACTTGTTATTCACTCTTTTGTTCAAGTTTTCCTGCACTATTGTGAAAATATTCATATTACTATTGAAAGTCTCCTCATCATGATTATCACATTTCTATTTGTATTCATTTAGCTTCCTAAGCAACTCTTCCCTATTGATATCCCCTTCAGCTTGTGGCCCTTCTGATGTACTTGGTTCTACTATTGAAATGGGCACATTTCCCATGTTATATGGAAAATTTCCCATAAAGAACTTACTTCAGTAGTAAACTCTAGGGGTACAACTTCTTGTGAAGTAGTGAGGGAGACAAAATCATTCTTCTTAGGCTTTCTAGGTTGAAATATTTGCAACATATCCTCCAATAATGCTACCTTTTTCTGCAACTACATATTATACCGCTCAAGGTCTCCATATTTAACTATCAAGTTATTGTACTCTATCTTGAGCTTATCCTTTTATGCAGTCACAAACTCTACAGCGGCCCTTGTGAATTGTGCAACATGAACTGACATATTTGCAACTTCTAAGGCTGATGTTTCTTACACTTTTTATTATTAGGCCTCCCCTGTAGTTAGGTGCAAGCTCAACAATATTGGGCTTTCTTGTTCTTGGGGCTAAAGACCATATAGCCAAGGCTTCCCATTCTCCACTCAAATAAAACCCCTATAATGCAATTTTAGCTTCTTCTTTTGTATCATAGAGAGGCCTATCACATTTCTTTATTGTGTCAAAAGCTATGCTAGAAGCAAGATCCCTTTCTGGTAGCAACAAAATGCCACAAGTCCTTACCAATTCTCGACCCTTGTTTGCGATCATTTTTTGGAATCTAGTTCTCATTTCATTTAACATTTTTTTCTGGATGATAGCATCTGGCAATTCTGGGTGAAGGCTTCTTTCTATAGCCATAAGTTTTACATATTCATCTCTTTTAGCTCTGTATGCAAATTCCATAAAATCTTGAGACTTTATAAATGAGTCATCATCTAAGAACTTTGCATATGCTTCAACTCACATACCATCTCTTCCATTGAGTCCAGTGAGATCAACTTTACTCAATCTTGTTTCCAATTGATGTGTTGTCCTTACTACAAGTGCAGTGGGAACTCCTTGCATTTCCTACTCTGACACCCAAATATCATCATCTGAGCCTTCATCATCATAGTCCACTAGACCAGTGGCTTCAACCTTTTGTCTTTTCAATGGTGGCTCCCTTGGTGGTAATTCACTAGGTGGTGGAGAATCAATGTTCACAATTTTAGGCTCTACCAGCCTTGGTGGAGATGGCAATGGTACTTGTGGCATAGGAGAGGGAGGCATGTACTCCTCTTGTTGAGAGGGAGCAAGGGCTTCATCAGATTTTTTTTCCTTACTCTTTCTCCTTAGAAAGAATTTTATTCTTGGTTCCTTAGGGGCTTGTGATGTAGATTCTTCTCCTATAGCATGGATTTCTCCTCCACTCGGTCCTTCTACAATTGGAGCTTTCCCTTTATCTTTACTTATTACCCCTTTAGTTTCAAGGTGGCCAACTATTGAATCAAAATTCCTTGCTACATGCTCCACCTTTTGTATTATAGCTTCAGCCTCTAGGATAACTTTGAAATCAAGTTCTTCTTGCTTCATTTTTCTTTGCATTTTATTGAATGCAATCCATCTTGCTAGTCTCTTTTCCTGCTCCAAAGTGTCTGACACATTTCTTATTACATCTTCTGGATACTGGAAAATGTGGAAAAAATTGTAGCTCTTGTTTCTTTCTTTCAGCCAAGCCATAAAACCTTTAGGGTCATATTTGACCCTCTCAATTGAACTCTACATGTGGTAGGTTTTGAGTATATCAAGGATGTTATTCCAACCTCCCTTAGTCATTAGAAAATTAGAAAAATAAGTGTACAAAGGAAAGAAAGTTCCTTTTCCTTGATTCAGTAAGTGTTCATTTTCTACACTTCCCAATTTCCGCATAACCTCAAGGAAACCAATTATTTTTGGCACAAAATTTGGCAGCAAGTGAGGTGCTACCATGAAACCATATACTCTTAATATTGTGTAATCAGGGTGTGAAATAACATCTCCCCAAATAGAATCAATTCCTATATCAGGCTTTCTCTCCTTGGGTCTTAAGAAATCATGTAGAGCTATGGGAATTCTAGGTAAATTCACAATCAAAAATCTCTTCAGTTTAGAAGCAAACAAATTCTAGAATGCCACATAATCATATTTCCTGTCATCTTTGTCCAAGACTGTGGTCCAACATTGCGTGGGTAGATCCAAGTCACCCCTCTTTCTTTCCAAGACAATATTGTGTCCAAATTAAATTACACCCTTGTACAAAAACATGTACATCAACAATGAATACCAACTGAATCTCACTCCCAATTCACCCTTCTTCAACCTTGTTAGTCCTTCATGAATTCTTTCTAAAAGAAACCCCGCATAATAATATACTACACAATATTGGGGGTGTTGGATATGGGAAGCCATATACATCCATACCATTGGCATTCCAGAGACAAGATCATGACCAACTATTTGGGAAATGGAATAGAAGGTCCTTTTGAAGTAGGAAAAAAAATTGTTAACATGGAAAGGCTCGTTATCATGTGGTCCTATTACAATCTTCTAATGTACAATTTCTCCTTGGTGATTTTGACCATTTATTTCCCATCATATGTTTGGTAGTCCTTGTGACTGGGTCATAATTAGCAGCTATTGCCTTAAGCAAGTCAACATCCATATAGACATTTGGCACAATCAACTTTCCCAGGTCACAGTTCCAAGGGTTTCCTACTGGGATACCATATTTCTATTCCTTAACCAGCTATAAAACAGTTCCCATCTAGTATAAGGTAATTTGGAACCCCTGATAGAACAACTCATGTCAAACAAACCCTCTACTACTTGTGGACCTCTGGGAATCAATTGGCCTTTAGGTTTGTCACTAGTTGAGGGTGGTAACTGATCCATGAGGTCTTTATTTAAAGGTATTTTGGGAGTAGAAGCTTCCACTTTATATGAAGACATGACTTATTTTAGGAGCCATAACACAAGAGGTAATACAAGGTAGGGTTTCTAGTTTATTTGAACAAGGCCTATGACTTTTGTGAGGGTTTGACACGAATTATGCAAATACAGAATTAACAAATTCTTCTTTATGAACGTAAAACCTTAGAAATGTTGAACCAAGAAAACCCTAACAGACTCAAGCTTGAGAAACCACAACCTTTTAGTAATGTTGGAAAGAGGGAAACAATTCACTTACTTGTTTTCTTCCCAAGTTGACAATCCTGGTTCTGACGTCAAAAAATGTTGAGAGACCATAGCATGAGCTCCTTGAGTGTGTCGAGTATACTTTTCACTCCTGAATTATTCCTTTAAGACAAATATTAATAATTATGCAGCTCCTTACTTTGATAGCTCAATGTCCTTTCAGTTATTAAGGCTTGCTTGCATGAAGCAATTTGGCTCAGTTGCTATTAGCTGAGTTTTGAATGTCATTCTTTGATCCTTTTGGAGTGTTAATTGATTGATGATCCAGATTTGACCAACTTATTATGAAATATCTGACTGTACACAACCACAATACTTACCAAATGATAGGAGGCCACATGGAACCACTTGTTAGTAGTACACAGGCTCCACCATCTCTTTGTCGATATAGCCTTGATCCACGTGTCATTTTCCCCTCGCCCTCATGAGTCATAACTTGTGTGAAACTTTCATCAACGGGGAGATGGGGAGAGGGTGAGATTAGATCTCTTGGGTTCTTCATATACACTTCTTAATTACCCACAACTTTATCCTTCATACTGCATCCATGACTTAGATTGAAAAATCTTCAAACATGTGCAATATATCTGCATTAGTAATGCACACTTTATTTTCCATGCCCTCTATTGAGATATTTAATTAAATATTTTCCCATGTGCCAATGCCTCCATGTCCTTTGGATTACTCCATGTGGTAGATTCTCGCTTCCCTGTTGGGAGTCTGGTAAGAAAGGTGAGACCCACACGTGATAGCGGGGAGTGGTCAAGATTAATCCACATCACTTGCTATCGACCGCTGACTCATTTGAAAATCCAGTGATCTTGACCATTAAAACCATCAGACCCATTGTCAGAGAAGACATGTGGTAGCTTCCCGCCAGCCCGTGTGATTATCTTAATAAGCAATAAAAACAAACGGGCATGTAGGGAACGGTCCAAATGCAGCCACCTCATTTATCTCCCACCATTGATTTTCTTCAACAACCAGCTGCACCTCTTATCAAAGACGTCAGGTCCACCAATCTTTCAAGACACATGGCCTTCGCTTGTGAGCTCGTATGAATAAAATAATGCAAAATAAAATAGAACGAGCGCATGGGGAATGATGGAGATTGTCTACATAAATTGAACAACAGTCAGGGGTCCTTATATCTACACATGTCAAAAAATGTTAATCCTTAAAAGGGACCCGACTAGGTCAACGAGACCATACCAACAACCTAAGAGACTTAAGGCTTTATAGTGGGAAATATTTATCCCAACTTAGGAAAAATTAAAATAATGGCCCAACATACGTCAATTGGTAAAACAAGACCAGAGGGTTGGTCACTTAATGGGTTTTGATGGCATAAGTCAGGACTTAAAGGACTAAGAACCGACACAAGGGGTCAACAGAGAAATGAAACCTTGGTGAGGATTCAAATCAAAGGGTTTTTCAAATAAGACCTAAGTAAACTAAAACCCTTATACAATGACAGGAGACAAAACCCATAGTCTTTAGAACTAAACAAGATTTTGGAGATGGAACATGAATTTTTTTTTTAGGAGTTCCATCAATGGCTCTGACTGGGGACGTATGTCTCTTGTAGGCATGGCAAGATCCTAGAATGTGTGGTTGAAGCAGACCAATCAAAACACAAGGAACCAAAGAACTAGGGAACTACCTAGACTAGGTAGTAAGACCGAACCAAACACAACCAAAGAAAACACACCTATACACAAAATGTACAAAATTTATATTGTACATGGAATTATAACATACTTAGGAAAAGTATGGTTTTAAGAACTGTCCATGTACTAGCAGTTCAAAAAGTTCACCTATCAAGCTCTAGAGGAAATATGAATCCTCACCATGAGTATTGGCTATCAGATAAGGGCCAATCCATAATGCTTCAAACTTCCCATGTTTTCCCTTGTCTTGAGCCCTTGCATTCCAGGCTAACACCATACTATTTACCTCAAAAAATTTGGGAGAAGCTCTCTTATCATGGAGATGCTTAACTTGCAACTACATTTTCATATTCTTAGCATGAGCTTCTCTTCTGGTCTCATCCAATTGCACCAGATTATTAATTTTGTGCTACATATCATCACATACCTCTTCGTCATATTCTTGCACAAACTTATACATCTTCAACAAGTTATTATGTGGTAGTCTAGCATCTAGACCATATACCAAGCCAAACAGTGAATAACTAGTAGTTTTTTTCACAGTCACTCTATCTTCCTAGAGTGTCGATTTCAGCTTTGAGTCCCAAGCCTTTATGTTCTTCTCCATCACCTTTTTGATGATTTTCATCAAGCTCTTGTTACTAGACTCAGCCTGACCATTTCCTTGAGGATGGTAAGGTGAAGAATAAGAAACTTGTATGCCATGTTTATTACAAATTTCTTTGAATTCCTCAGATCTAAAACACAACATTATCTGAGATGATCTTTTCTAGAACTCCAAACCTAATGACAATGTTATTTAAGAGGAAATCTACCACCACCTTGCTTTTTCCCTTCTTTGTGGGTATTTCTTCTACCCATTTCGTGAAATAATTAGTGGCAACAAGGATCCATGAGTGCTCTCCACTAGAATTTTCTGGTATCTCTCTGATGAAATCAATTCCCCATTGTTGGAAAGGGGCTTGAACAGTCATAGGCCTAAGTGGTGGATTGCCTAAAAACTTCAACTTTCCTTAAAACCTTTGACAAGCATCACAAGTCTTAACGAACTTGTGAGCATCCTTAAAAATAGAATGCCACCAGAAACCTGATCTCAAGATGTTGTGGGCAGTGGTCTTTTCCATGTAATGACCACCACACACCCCATTATGCATTTCCTGCAAGAGTTCTAGTGCCTGCTTTCCATCTACACATTTGAGAAATATACTATCTAGGTTTCTCCACCATAGCTCGTTGTCAATAATCACATGCTTGATGGCATGCAATTTCAATTCCCTCTTGTCATTGTTAGCCATATTTGCAAGACACTGTAGATTTTGTAAATACTGGACAATTCTTCTGTACCATCTGCATGTTTTCATATCATAGATAGGTGCAACATCAATCACTTCTGTCTGATTGACCTGATTAGCCTCCAAATTAGCATTTTCCACTAACTTAGCTAGGTCCTGTCCTCTAACTAATTTGGTAATCTGGACCTCTATGTTGAATTCTTAGATCCTGTTGATCCATCTACACCTTCTGCCTATAGTCTCCTGCTGAGTGAAAATATCTTTCATAGCAACACTTGGTACAAAAGATATGATAGTAGCTCCCTGTAGGTAATTCCTAAAGTTCTTTAGAGCCTTAACTAGAGCATATGCTTGCTTTTCAGTCATGTCATATTTCAACTCTACAGCTTGTAAAGACTTTCTAAAGAATGCAATGGGTTGTTCAAAGTCCTCTTGATTTTTTTATAATAATACAACAACAATTGTATGAAAAGAAGCAAAAGAAAAAATGTGCATTGGCTTGGAGAAATCAAGAGATTTCAATACTAGAGCCTCCTTAGTATCTTGTTTAATTTTTTTGAATGCCTATCTAGGCTCCTCACTCCAAAGCACCTTTTCTCCCTTCTTCAACATCTTGGAAATAGGTCTTGTGATTTCTACAAAGTTAGTCACAAACCTTCTTAAAAAAATTATTTGTCCAAAAAATGACTAAATGCCCTTGACATTTTTTGGCTGAGGGATTTTATCTATGGCTGCTACTCTTTCAAGGTCTATTCTTACTCCATCCTTAGACACAATGTGCCTCAACAATTTACCCTCAGTGACCCCAAAAGAACATTTTTTTAGATTCAGATATATCCCATACTCCAGAGACCTAACAAATACCTTTTCTAAGTGCATACAATGATCTTCCTCCTTTTTAGAGTAAGCAGTTAGGTCATCTTGATATACAACCATAAATACAAAAAAATGAAAAAAAGCTACATCCATAGCTCTCTGAAAAGTGGCGCCTGCATTTGTTAAACCAAAATTCATTCTGACATAGACATAGGTGCTCCATGGAGTAGTGAATGCATTCTTATATTGGTCATACTCCTTTACCTTCACTTGGTTATAACCTGAAAAATCATCCATCATTGACAATAGCTCACAACTAGTCACCTTATGTAACATGGCTTCCATGTTTGGAACTGGGTAATTGTCCTTTAATGAGTATATATTCAAGTTCCTGAAATCAACACACAATCTTATGTCACCGTTCTTTTTTCTTACTGGTACCAAATTGGATACCCATGAAGAGTGTCTAATGGGTTTTATAATACCAACATCTCTTAGCTTCACCAATTCCTCTTGCATCTTGGGAGCTATAGTAGGATTAATTGGTATTTTCTTTTGCTTGAAAGGTTTAACATTCTCCTTCAGAGGAATTTCATGTTGAAACAATTCCTCTCTGTAAGTTTTCAAGTCATCATATGACCAAGCAAAGACATGTCTATATTTTCTAAGCAAGGAAATTAACATTGCCTTCACCTTTGGCTTCATCTTCTTTCCTACATAAACTTTCTTAGGGGAATTTTTGGTCCCCAAATCTACTTCCTCTAGGTCTTTTGGGTGAGTAGCAGTTGTCTTGGTCTTGCTTTTATCTTGACTGTCAAAGACCCTTTCAAGAGCTACCAGGCCTCTGGGGATTTTATTTGTCTTTAATTGGATGACTTAGTTTCCAAATATTGTGTCCTTTCCATCAATATTTTCAACAAATCCACCAAATTCAATCTCCTGACCTTCATATTCATCATCATAGTTCAAAAATTTGAGAATATCCTCATCATCATTGAAGATCTTGTAGTTGTGCACATTGTTAGGAATAGAAGACCTTGTCTGCATCTCAACCTTAGAGATTCCTATTAAATTTATATCATCGGGTCTCAATGCAATGTTAGCAAGTAAGTCAACTACTCTATTTTTTCCTCTTTCCATCCAATCAATTCCAAAAGCATCAAACTACTCAATGGAATCCCATAAAACATTTTTGTATTGCTTTAATCTATTATTTTTGTAGGCATATTTGGCTCTTACATGGGATGTCACAAGCTCAAAATCATCAATCACCATTAACTTTTGGTGCAGGAGCACCATTGGTACAAGATGGTCAATTCAAAGTATTAAGGTCTAGGTTGTAGATTGTTGAAGTTTTTTGTTTAAAATAAGGTCTATAAGACCATTTGGTAATGTAATGAGTCATTTGTGATAAGTTTTAGGTGTCTAGTTGGTCGAGTTTTCAAAATGTGAAAAATATGTTAAGTTGTTAAATGGAGTTGATGTAGGGTTTTTAAAATGCATTATAGAGGAAGACCAATGGTCACCTCTTTCAAATGTTAGTTTTGGAAGTTGAAGTAGTTTTTTTTGAGAGGGAAACATTATAAAATGTCTTTAAAAACTCAAATGAGGGTTGATCTTTGTATTGGAAGGAAGACTTGATCAATAAAAACTCAAATTTTCTCCATTTTTTTGTATTTCTAGTTGTAGTAGCAGAAAGTACAGTCTGTACATCAAGTATCTGGTTCAAATTTGTTGTGAAATTTGTATTTTAGTGTTTCTACTTTCATTTGAATCTATTTTGAAGAACTTTCATAAGGTTTTGTGAAATCTATTGTTAATCTTCTCAAACCGGTCTGAGTTTGTAAATTCAAGGGTTTTGAGACATTAGAATGGCTTTTTGACCCATTCCTCTTTCTATAGCCTTTGTAACTTGAGGAATGGGTCAAAAATAATAGTAATAAGGTGTGAGGATGATGAATTAGAGCAGGGGAGGTCTGGAAATGAATTGGGTGTGAAGCCCTATGAGTAAATTTTGAGTTTTCCTTATGAAAAGAGAGGTTTTAGTGAGTGAAATTGAAAATTTGTCTTGGGCAGCATAATTTTATGATGGATTACGAATTATCAGGGTATTTTAGACTGATTTGAGCAACTTTTAGGTTGTGGGTTGATTGGGAAGTGCTACTTTCAATAAAACCTAGGGTTTCTACGCCTAGGAAGAGGGTTTTATGGTCTGGATAGTAAATGATTGATTCTCTGAAAACTAATGGTGGAATTTGAAGTTTTGATAGGTATAACATGCTACCCCAAGGTTTCAAGAGTTTTGGAAAAGTTTGGAAGGTGGTCTCTTTAGAAAAGTGGGCTAATTTGAGCCCTAAAAGGCGTTGAAATCCTGTTTTAAGCAATTTATTGCAAAGTAACCTTTGATGATTGTTTGATATGTTGAAAGGCTCTGTAATGGGTCCTTGATGTGAGTGGAATTGTGGATTGAAAGGAGGTGTTAGTGAAAAGATACCTGATTGAGTGGATTCCCTGTGCTACAAGGGAAAGAGTTGATTTGGTGGAGTGGTGAAATTTTGAAGAGTTTGTAATCTGACAATTGTGTTTGTAGATTGGAATTGTGTTTTGGTGTGTTGCAGGCCTCCCCCTACTACATCAAAGTGGTATCAGAGCAAAGGTACCAGATTCCTGTAGAAGAAAGTTGAAGATTGTGAAAGCAAGCTTGAAAGGTGAAGAGGCAAGATAGTGAAGATGCCTCCAAAAGGAAAGAACACATCAAAGGAGATGAATGATTTGAAGAATTAGTACATTAAAGAAATTAGAGAATTGAGAGAGAGTTTGGAATCCTTAGAAAGCAACAAGATAAGAGAAGTAGTTGAGAGTAGTGAGTCAGAGGTAGAAGGTGATGAAGATTTTGAAGATGTTGAAGAAGAGCTTGATCCAGAAGACAAGAAAATGGCCAAGTTGATAAAGGCAGTAAAAGGTGACAAATACAAGGTAAAAATTGATGTGCAAAAGTTTGGTGTTAATTTGAATGAAGAGGAATTGTTAGATTGGATAGCTTCTTTGGATAACTATTTTGAATGTGAAGAGATTCCTGAAGATCAGAGAGTAAAGATTTCCAAAAAAAAGCTTAAGGATCGTGCACTTGTATGGTGGGATTATCTACAATAAGAGAGAAGGAAACAAGGCAAGTCCAAGATTGTGGATTGAGACAATATGGTGGATAAGTTAAAAGGTAAGTTTCTCCCTTCATATTATCAACTTCAAATGTTTAAGAAGTTGCAAAGTTTGAGACAAAAGGAAATGGATGTAAAGGCATACACTGAATAATTTTATAGATTGAGTATGAGGTCTAACCAGAATGAGAATGAAGATGATAAAATAGCTAGGTACTTGGGTGGCTTAAGAATGAATATATAGGATGAGTTGGCTTTGACTAATCCTAGAAATGTGGAAGAATGCTACAAAATCGCATTGAAGGCTGAAGAGAAGGTAAAGAGAAGACAAGAGAAAACAATAAGAGGAAGAGGAAAAAACATGAGAGGAAGAGGAACTTTTTCTACTCTAAGGAAAGCAACTGAAAATCAACAAGAAGAACCAAGTAAAAGAGATGAACAAGTTATAGACTTTAGAGGTGGATATAGAGGCACAAGGGGAAGATTTGGAGGTGGAAGAAACTCTAACCCTTTTGTAGGAAGATGTTATCATTGTCGAGAATTTGGACATCCTGCTTGGAAGTGCCCTAAGAAGGCTAGTTCATCAACAAGTGGAGGAGAAAGAAAACCAGACAGAAGAGCTCAAATAATTCAAGAAGATGAAGCTGAAAGAAGTTCAAGTTCAAACAAATTGAATGCAAGGGCCGAGGTTGGAGAGATTTTGATGATGAAGAAAAAAATCTTGAAGACCACAAAGGAGGAAGAGCTGCTTTAAAGGAATGCTTTATTTAGGACAACCTGCAGATGTAGAGATAAGGTACACAAAGTCATTGTCGATTTAGGTTGTATAGATAATATTGTGTCTCATGAGATGGTAGAAAAATTTCATTTGCAAAGAGTACCTAGGAAGAGGCCATATAAGGTGTCATGGGTTAGTGAAAATCAGTCCTTGATGGTGAGTGAACAAGCAAGAGTTAAATTCTAAATAGGTCCATATAAAGATGAAGTGCTTTGTGATATACTTCCCATGAGTTGTTGTCATTTATTGTTGGGAAGGCCCTAGTAGTTTGATAGGTTAGCCTTGCATAATGGTAGACAAAACACATACACCATAGAAAAAGATGGGAGAGAGTTTGTTTTAACCCCATTGGTTGAGGGTCTAGAAGAGTATGGTGAAGTTATTATGTTTGGGAGAAAAGAAACTGAGAATGTAGATGAAGGAAAGAACATGAATCTAGAAGCCAATGCAATGCTTGACAGGATAAGATAGTAGATAGAAAAGGTGAGTCTAATTTGCAGACAATAGAAAGAAAAAAATAAAGGTGATTTTGTTTGGAAAAAGAAGGTTGATAGTATAAATTTTTAGATTGGTAAGGTACAGTGTAAGGTTGCAGAGCCTTTGGAAAGGAAAGATAAGGGTGATGAGATCCTTGTAGGGACAGTCAAGTGTCCTATAACAGAAAATGAGGTGAAAGACAGTTAAAATACATTATGACAGAGGTTGATGGTGTTGACGAGACAATAAAAGAAAGGATAGTGGTTTGTTATAAGGAAAGGACAGTGAGTTGTGAAGTTGATGTGACAGAGAGGAACAAGGCTGCTGGTACAAAGAAGAAGCATTTAAAAGTTGATGGTACAAAATTTGTTGAGATAGAAAAGACAGTGGAAAAGGAGATAAATGTTGGTAAGGTAAAAGGATAGTTGAAAGATGATAAGATTGATGAGACAGTTGGTAAGACAGCGCATGAAGCAAGTACAGGTTTGACAAAAACCATTCAATGTAATGGTACAGTGAATAAGATAGAGGCATCTCTGAGAAAGACTGGTAATTGCAAGAGTACAGTGGATAGTGGTGGAGATGCAAGTGAAAAGAACATGGGATAGAGGATGGAACAAGGTAAAGTGGTGACAGTTCAAGAAAATTATAATATTGATGAAGAGAAGGGTAAAATGATAGTGTTTGAAGTTGGAAGAGATAACAAGCACCCCATAGAGCAAAATGGACAATTGGAGCAGCAAACCACTATTGGTAAAGGAAAAATTAGGAATGATAAAAGAAATGAGAGTCAAGAACACAATGGACTAGTTGAAGGCAAGCAAGGAGGTTAAAGGAATGAAGAATACAAAGTAGGACATGTGACATTCATCTTTCCAAGAGACTTGGAAAAACTTGAAGCTGGGGTGTATGGTGCAGGAGAACCATTGGTACAAGATGGTCAATTCAAAGTATTAAGGTCTAGGTTGTAGATTGTTGAAGATTTTTATTTAAAATAAGGTATATAAGACCATTTGGTGATGTAATGAGTCATTTGTGATAAGGTTTGGGTGTCTAGTTGGTCAATTTTTCAAAATGTGAAAAATATGTTAAGTTGTTAAATGGAGTTGATGTAAGGTTTTTAAAATGCATTATAGAGGAAGACCAATGGTCACCTCTTTCAAATGTTAGTTTTGGAAGTTGAATTAGTTTTTTTTGAGAGGGAAACATTATAAAATGTCTTGAGAAACTTGAATGAGGGTTGATCTATGTATTGGAAGGAAGACTTGATCAATAAAAACTCAAATTTTCTCCATTTTTTTGTATTTCTAGTCGTAGCAACAGAAAGTATAGTCCATACATCAAGTATCTAGTTCAAATTTGTTGTGGAATTTTTATTTTAGTGTCTCTACTTTCATTTGAATCTATTTTGAAGAAATTTCATAAGGTTTTGTGAAATCTATTGTTAATCTTCTCAAACCGATCTGAGTTTGTAAATTCAAGGGTTTTAAGACATTAGAATGGATTTTTGACCGATTCCTCTTTCTATAGCCTCTGTAACTTGAGGAATGGGTCTGCACTAATAGTAATAAGGTGTGAGGAGGATTAATTAGAGTAGGGGAGGTTTGGAAATGAATTGGGTGTGAAGCCCTATGAGTAAATTTTGAGTTTTCCTTATGAAAAGAGAGGTTTTAGTGAGTGAAATTGAAAATTTGTCTTGGGCAGTGTAATTTTATGATGGATTAAGCATGAGCAGGGTATTTTAGATTGGTTTGAGCAATTTTTGGGTTGTTGGTTGATTGGGAAGTGCTACTTTCAATAAAACATAGGGCTTCTAAGCCTAGGAAGAGGGTTTTATGGTTTGGATAGTAAATGATTGATTCTCTGAAAACTAATGGTGGAATTTGAAGTTTTGAAAGGGTAGAACGTGCTTCCCCAAGGTTTTAGGATTTTTGGACAAGTTTTGAAGGTGGCCTCTTTGGAATGGCTAATTTGAGCCCTGAAAGGCATTGAAAGCCTATTTTAAGCAATTTATTGCAAAGTAACCTTTGATGATTGTTTGATATGTTGAAAGGATCTGTAATGGGTCCCTGATGTGAGTGGAATTATGGATTGAAAGGAGGTGTTAGTGAAAAGATACCTGATTGAGTGGATTCCCTGTGCTATAAAGGAAAGAGTTGATTTGGTGGAGTGGTGAAATTTTGAAGAGTTTGTGATTTGACAATTGTGTTTGCAGATTGGAATTGTGTGTTTGTGTGTTGCAGGCCTCCCCCTACTACATCATCTTTCTTATTCCATGCTTCTCAGCCAGTCTCAACCCCAATAATAAAGCTTCATACTCTACCACATTATTTCTACAGACAAAGGACAATGTGAAAGAGAATTTATAAGTACTACCACTAGGTGATACTAATAATATCCTTGCACCAAACCCTTCTTTGGAACTTGCACCATCAAAGTACATTTTCCAAATTCCATCCTTGTTAGACAATCTTAAAACTTCATTTTCTATTGGTGCAAGGAACCTATCAATTTCTCTTGTTACTTCTTCCATTTTGAAATTATTGATGTCAGTTTCTACAAAAATAATTATATCATCCTCAGTATCATGTTCCAACATATGTGGGACTCTTGGTTCTCTCATCACTTGAACATCCTTACCATCAATGGGAAATGTGGCATAAGACATATCACATTGCATACTTCCTCCCATAGATGCATTCCATTTATTAGATAGCAACATTCCATAATTAGGTGGGATATCCACTACCACCACACTCATCTTAAACTCTTTGTCAGGGTGGGTGCTAATCTATATGGAAGTTCATTTATCACAACAATAACAAGGACTTATCTTGAATCCATAGCATAGCACTTACCATGAGTTCTATCAACTTTTGGTCCTAATGCTTCCATAATTTTAGCTGGCATGATGTTATTTGATGCTCCAGAGTCAATAATACAATTTTTTATAAAATTTTCCCCAATAATTAAAGTGAGAAAAAATGGATCTATCTTCTCAGGATAAGTAGTTACTGAATTTCCTAAGAAGATATGGGGAATCTTAGTGATAACTCCCTCAACTTCCTTGTCTTTCTTATCTTTTTCACTCATTTTGGGTGGAGTGGGCACCACTAAATCATTACAGACTATAGTAGCACCATTGATAAGGGCTACTGCCTTCTACTTATATTCCTCTATTCTCATCATTCCAAGGAAAGGCATAGATACTTTTACTTGGCTAAGAAATTGAAACATATCAATAGGAGTATACTTGGGTAATTCAATTGGGATCATACCTTGTTCATTTTTTCTCTCCTTATGTTGATTTTTGGGTAGTTCAGCCCTTTGCTTGGCATCTTTCCTTCAAACTTCAAGGTTTTGCTTTTATGTCTTTCTCTTCGTAGCAAGAGATTTGAATTCTTGAGTAGCTTTTGGCTTCTCTACTCTCTTAGCAAAATTTTATCTCCCCTGCCTTCTTTAGCTTTGACTACTTCCATTTTTCCATCAGGCTTGTGCTCTTTGTTCTTTGCATTCTACTCCTTGATGAAAATACCAGCATGACTACCTTGTTCACCACTGACTATTATGTTCCTCAAATGATAGGAACTTCTAGCTTGGGCAGCCAAGAATGTTGTGTATTTCACAATCTCCTCATCTGAGGGTCTTCTTAATGACACACCATCTTCAATTTCTTCCATATTGTAAACCTCAACATCACAAAGAAATTGTTGATGATATGCACTAGAAATTTTCCTTTGATTATCTACATCCACTTCATAAGTGTCCATATCAGAAGAGAACTCACTATTATCAACATTAGAATCACTCATAACCATAAGTACATCAATATCCTCCTCATTTTGCTGATCACAATCTTCAAGCATATCCTCTTCCACTTCAACCATTTGTGCAAATACACATTGTTGAGGAGAATGTGGCATTTGACAAACCATGCACCAAGGGGTGTCTTCAACATAATTTCCTACATTCTTCTACAAAGGGTTCAGAGGGACCTTGTTCTGAATATTTCTCTAATTATTAGGAATAGGCTTCCCATTATACCAATTGGTATTATATGGGTGGTCTTGTAACCTAGGAGGTCTTTCATTCCTTTGATAATTTTTTGGTTGAGCCTTTTCTTTATTTACAATTTTTTTACTTATAGTCTTCATAAAATTATCAATCTTATCCTCAAAAGTGTTCCCCTTAGCTCCTAAATTTTTTTCACCCTTTTTTGAATTTCTAAGGAGTTTTGCATCATCTCTTCTACCAGCTTTACCAATTGCTCTGCTAATATTCTGCATATGCTCCGCCATCTTGAAGGCTTCCCTCAATGTTTGAGGATTTTTGTCTAACAGTCGGTAACTCATTTTTTTATCAAAAGCATTACAATAATTTACCACGCATGGTCATTCAATTGTAAATGAGGATGCAACCTCTTCATAGCCTTCTGGAACCTTGTATTGAATTTAGTAACATATTCGTTAGAACCTTTAGCGATATTATTAAATTGATTCAACAGAAAAATTGAATCAGTCTTGTCACCATATTTCTCTCTAAATATCCTTTTGAATTCCTCCCAAGAACCAATGCTCTTGGCAAACAAACTTCTATACCACTCTTGAGCATCTTCAGTGAGAGATTGCATAAAAAACTTCATCATGACATCTTCTGCCTCTACCTTGAAATCATCCATAACATTAGCAAATTCTTTGAGATGGTCTTCACCACTCAAGACATTATTACCAGAGAATCTAACTAGAGCAGGTGTGAAATCTTTAGGGAATGGGTTCGAGTAGCCAGGTATTCCGGTGAAACACAATTGCTGGTATCTATCTACTTGGAGTGGCTTCCTAGCATGTCGATCCCTATGAACATCTCTTTTCTCTTCATCTCTTTTGTTGTCAAATTGGCTGCTATCCTTACCCTTCCATTTTCACCTTCACCTCCTCCTTTCTTGCTTCCTTCATCATCCTCAAAATAAGAATTATTATTCTTTTTTTTTCCTCCACCTCCACCACCTTGATCACTAGGGGTATATCCATAATACTTCTTGCGTGACTCACTATCAATATGTACAGAGCTTGAAGACTCTAGAGTGGGTGTGGACATTTTAAGAAAAGCATTCCTAGCCATCTCTACATTAGAAGCTTCCATTTTAGCTTTCTTCAAATCTTCTTGCAACTTTTCATTCTGTAATTGTAATCTCAATATCTCAAGATTTGGAGGTGCAATAGATGGAGTTGGATTAATTTTGGCCTTGTGTGTGGGGGTTTCAAAGGATGAGGTAATGGTAGTAGTACTACTATTGAAGGTAGTTTTCTTGGGCTGGTCAATGGGTTTCTTCCCATGATCTACAAATGATGTCTTCTTAGTAGTAGTAGGAGGATCTGAGGTTCTAGTAGTTGAGATAGATGTGGTGTAGATATCAGTAGCAGAGGTTCCCATCAGGACTATTGCCTTAGGAATGTCATTGGTCATTTTAGAAGCAAATTTAAAAAGGTTTTCCTCAAAGGTCTTATGCCTAGCAGCATCTTCTCTCATTTTCGCCAATTTTTTTTTTCTAGCATCTCTCTCAAGTTGCTTAGCCTAATCCTATCTCCCCTTTCTTTGAATTCCCTCAATCTATTCTATTCTTCTTCTTGAAGCCTTAGTTCTTCCTCTTCTATAGCTTGCATGTCTTTATATTTATCTTCCTCATTTTCTAGAACATCAACAAGCTCACTCGGGGTAGGAGTATAGTAGGGCTGGTCAATAGGATCTTCCTCAAGAGAGAGGTGCACTTGTACATTAGGAGATTCACTTGTTGTCTTAAAATTCTTTCCATTAAAAACTGAGCCAACTCCAGGGGTTAAAGGCTATGAAAACTTCTTATTCTTACCCCAAAACTCCCACCTATCCTCCTCTCTTGAAATATTAAGCTCATTATCAAACACTTGTTCAAAAGGAAAAGTTCCTTGGTCTATGTTAGACCCTTCAACTTCATGTTCCTTTTCATGGATACTGGAACTAATTACTTCAATATTAATTGTAGGAGATGCATCAGTAGGAGAGTCAATAGACTTACTCGATTCAGAGCTTTTCTTTACCCAAGTGGATTGCTTCTCTTTAGCAGGTTCAGATTCTGTCTTCTACTTAGGATGCTTCTTTGCATAATTTTTGGTCTTCTTCATGATGTCATATGTGTCAAAATCCTTCTTCTTATGTTCCTTTTGAGAAACTTATCTTTACACTGGTATTAGAGAATTTAGAGTTGCCACCCAGAATGTTGGGAAATAGAAAGTCATTGCACTTTGACTTTGTACTTGTAACTTTAGAAAATATTTTAAACATAACCTGACATAAGGTGATAGAATGAAACAAGAATTGTTGCATAAGACTGAGTATGATGTGACTAATACAATAAAATTTAAACCAATTATTCTTCACGTGATAAAGAATATCATAACAAACACTTGCTCTAACTGTACCATATATAAACTAGATACTTTGGACTTAGCTAATTCCTAGTAGATTTTTCAATCTGTTGGTGATTTTTTAAGAACCAAACTAATCTCCACACTCGGGCTATCAAGATGTTTGAAGATATGAAGATGCTTGATATCAACTATGTAAATTAAAAGTGATTAGCTGATGAATCAACACAAAAAATGAACCACAAATACTTTGCATGAACTAGTACCTTTATCCCAAGAACGAATTCAATATCAACCTATATAACTAGACAACAACTCATCAATAGAAACACACAGTCACAAGAAATACTACATTACAACATTCCCCTATTAGATTCATGATCATTACTAACAAATATCCTAGCACCTAATTCTTATGAGTTAATGATCTTATTAAAGCATTTACATTAATTCATTGAATCAATAAGAAGGAAAGAAATCAAACATCCATTGAGAAACAATAGAGACAAACAAAAGGAATCCCATATTACTTTCATTCATAACTCATAAAACGAGTACAAGGAGATACAATAGCCATAAAATTGGTATTACTTTGTATTGTAGTTTCTATACTGTTATCAAAATTACATACATAACAATGAACTCTAAACTTAAGACAAAAACTCTAAAACATGCTCATTATTACCCTTACAATTCACAGTGTTAATTGCAAAACAACGAACCCCTACTTCCTGGCCTTGAATTTCTTCTTATAGAAATGAAGGAGCAAAAAAAGCCTTAGGCAAAAAAGTACACATGTCAAAAACCTATTGGACCGCTATAACAAAGATTATCCCATTTAGTTACAATGCATTCCCAAGAGGTGGGAGACGTGGGAAAATGAAACTAGTCTTCATTCATTGTTGGAGATCTGGTCCAATTTTCAAAATGCTTACAACCAAACAGTTACCTCAAAATTTGTTCCCACACACACAAAGTGAAAGAAGGAAATCATGAAAGAAACATAAAAGAAAAAGACAAGATATTTCCACGTCTGTAGCCTTGTCATCAATTCAACTTGGAGAAGATGCACTATATTTTTCATAATTTATCAAAAGCCTAATCTGTACTAAATCTAGGCTATGTAGTGCATTCACATTTATCCGTTATTTATCATGGTTGCAGATTTGAAAATTTCAAATCATTAACTTGCCACATTTTATGTCAAACCCCCACTCCTTCCAAGTACCTGCCTTTCCATGCTAGGAATTCATCTTCAGTGGGCCAATCAAAATTCATGACTTCATCAACCCTCTCTCTATATAGTGAATATTTGGTGACAATCTGGTTAGCTTCCTTATCAAATTCTAGTAGGACAGTCTTAGCATGAGCTAACATATCCATATTTATCTTCAATGTCTCTATATCAAATTTCTAACAAATTGACATAGCCTAATTTGAAATAACCTTATTTGTCTCATTTTTCCACTCCTGTAGCATCTTAGTGCTATCATCATCCCTTAAAATGGATGGAAGAAGGCCATGATGTGATTCATGGAAGGATTTGACTAACTCCTTTATTTTGTTCTCTAATGGTTCAATATTTCCCATATATCCTTCAATCTTACCTACAAGAACTATAGTTGGTTTAAACTTTTCAGCGGGATTGGGATCTTGCTTAATTGCAATTCCCATCAATACCAAATCCTTCTTCCTAGGGATCCAAATTTCCATGAGTGGAATAGCTCTTTCTCTGTCATTGTCAAAAATTCCTGATAACATCCACCATGGATGAATAACTGTAGTGAATACTATTCAACTTGTTATTCACTCTTCTATTCAAGTGTTCCAACACTGTTGTGATAATCTTCATATTACTCTTGAAAGTATCCTCATCATGATTATCACATTTCTCTTTGTATTCATTTAGCTACCTAAGAAACTCTTCCCTATTGATATCCCCTTCATCCTGTGGCCCTTCTGATGTACCGGGTTCTACTATTGAAATGTGCACACTTCCCATGTTATATGGCACAATTTCCCATGAAGAACTTACTTCAGCAGTAAACTTTGGGGGTACAACTTCTTGTGAAGTAGTGAGGGAGTCAACATCATTTTGTTTATGCTTTACTGGTTACAATCTTTGCAACATATCCTCCAATATTGCTACCTTTGTCTGCAATTGCATATTATACCACTCAAGGTCTCCATATTTAACTAAAAATTTATTGCAATTTGTCCTAAGCTTATCCTTTTTTGCAGTCATAGACTCTACAGTGGCCCTTGTGAATTGTGCAACATGAACTGACATATTTGCAGCTTCTAAGGCTAATGTTTCTCACACTCTTTTTATTAGTAGGCCTCCCCTATAGTTAGGTGCAAGCTCAACAATATTGAGCTTTCTTGTGTTTGGGGCTAAAGACCATATAGCCAAGGCTTCCCATTCTTCACTGGAATCATACCCCTGTAATGCAAGTGTAGCTTCTTCTTTTTTATCATAGAGAGGCCTGTCACATTTCTTTATTGTGTCAAAAGCTATGCTAGAAGCAAGATCCCTTTCTAGTAGCAACAAAATGCCACTAATCCTTACCAATTCTCGACCCTCGTTTGCAGTCATTTTTTGGAATCTAGTTCTCATTTCATTTAACACTTTTTTTTGGATGATAGCATCTGGAAATTTTGGGTGAAAGCTTCTTTCTATAGCTAGAATTTTTACATATTCATCTCTTTTAGCCCTATATGCAAATTCCATAAAAGCTTGAGACTTTATAAATGAATCATCATCTAAGAACTTTGCACATGCTTCAACCCACATATCATCTCTTCCATTAAGTCCAGTGAGATCAACTTTACTCAATCTTGTTTCCAATTGATGTGTTTCCCTTACAACAGGTGCAGTGGGAACTCCTTGCATTTCCTACTCTGACACCCAAATATCATCATTTGAGCCTTCATCATCATAGTCCACTAGACCAGTGGCTTCAACCTTTTGTCTTTTTCAATGGTGGCTCCATTGGTGGTAATTCATTAGGTGGTGGGGAATCAATGTTCATAATTTCAAGCTCTACCAGCCTTGGTGGAGATGGTAATGGTACTTGTGGCACAGGAGAAGGAGGTTTGTGCTCCTATTTCTGAGAGGGAGTAGGGGCTTCATCAATTTTCTTTTCCTTACTCTTTCTCCTTACAAAGAATTTAATTCTTGGTTCCTCAGGGGCTTGTGATGTAGATTCTTCTCCTATAGTAGGGATTTCTCCTCCACTCAGTCCTTCTACAATTGGAGATTTCCTTTTATCTTTACTTATTACCTTTTTAGTTTCAAGGTGGCCCACTATTGAATCAAAATTATTTGCTACATGCTCCACCTTTTGTATTGTAGGGTATGTGCAGGATCATGATGGGCCAAAAAGTGGCGATATGATGGGTATGTGTAGGTTATGTGGCTGGCGATTTTTTTTACCCAAAATTGATGAAACAAAAAGGGTTTTTAAAGGATATTCTCATCTTTCCACCAATATAAATTGTGCTTTACTTTGAATTTAATACATAATTATTATTCATTTTCTATTTGAATTATGACTAAAGTTCTGATTTATAGGATGATTGAAAAACATCTATAGCTTTCAAATGGTTTCAAATTTTTTGAATCCAAAAAATGTGTCACATTCTATGTTTCGTATACTATAGGATTAAAAAAAAAGGAATTTCATGAAGTTTTGACCAAGTTAAGGTGGTCAGACATACGAGTTTTTATATTTTTTAAAAGTTGTAATAAAAACCGTAATTAATTATTACTTGGAAAAAATTACAAAAAAATATGCGTCACATCAGGACAAGAGTCCTCTACTTATATCTAAAATCTTATAAAAAAATATTATCATTTTATTATCGTTAGGGTGGTCAGACAGACACCTACTTCTTATTTTTTCCCTAAAATTTAAGTACTACTGGATTGAAATTTCAAATTTTCACCAAATAGATTTTTTCTTTAAATAAACCTAGTAGTTTAGAAACTACATTCAATTTTCTATAGATTCTATTCTGACATATTTTTGAAATAATATAGATAAATTATTCAAATTTTTACATCAAGTTGCCTAACTCTAATTCCTCTGAATTTCATTGTCACTTAAGGGCTTGTTTTTCCCATGATGATCTTGCACATACCCTATATTTTTAGCCTCTAGGAGAACTTTGAAATCAATTTCTTCTTGCTTTATTTTTCTTTACATTTCAATCCATCTTGCTAGTCTCTTTTCATACTCCAAAGTTTCTGAAACATTTCATATTACATCTTCTGGATACTGGAAAATGTGGAAAAATTTGTAGGTCTTGTTTATTTCTTTCATTCAATCCATAAAACCTTTAGGGTCATATTTGACCCTCTCAACTGACCTCCTCATGTAGTAGGTTTTGAGTATATCAAGGATGCTATTCCAACCTCCCTTGGTCATTACAAAATCAAAAAAACAAGTGTACGAAGGAAAGAAAGTTCCTTTTCCTTGATTCAATAAGTGTTCATTTTCTACACTTCCCAATTGCCACATAACCTCAAGGAAACCAATTCTTTCTAGCACAAACTTTGGCAGCGATTGAGGTGCTACCATGGAACCATATACTCTTAAGATAGTGTAATCGGGGTGTGAAATAACATCTCCCCAATTATGATCAACTCCTAGCTCAGGCTTTCTTTCCTTGGGTCTTAAGAAATCATGTAGACCTATGGGAATTCTGGGTAAATTCACAATCAAAACTCTCTTCAGTTCAGAAGCAAAATTTTTTGGAATGTCACATAATCATATGTCCTATCATCTTTGTCCAAGACTGTGGTCCAATATTGCATGGGCAGATCCAAGTCACCCCTCTTTCTTTCCAAGACAATATTGTGTCCAAAGTAAATTGCACCCTTGTACATAAACATGTGCATCAACAATGAATACCAACTGAATCTCACTCCCAATTCACCCTTCTTCAACCTTGTCAGTCCTTCATGCATTCTTTCTGAAAGAAACCCTGCATAATCATATACTGCACAATATTGGGGTGTTGGATATGGGCATCCATATACATCCATGCCATTGGCATTCCAGAGATAGGATCATAACCAACTATTTGGAAAATAGAATAGAAGGTCCTTTTGAAGTAGGAAACAAAATAGTTAACAGGGAAAGGCTCTTTATCATGTGGTCCTATGACAATCTTCCGACCTACAATTTCTACTAGAAATCTTGGCAATATTTGGACTCTAAATGCAATCTTGGTTTTATCATACTCTTGTTTAAGAGTGTCTTCATTTATCTTATGCATTTCATCACTCCATCTAGTGAGCTTAAAAACATGACCCAATTCCTCCTTAGTGATTTTGACCATTTCTTTCCCATCATATGTTCTGATAGTCCTTGTGATTGGGTCATAATTAGTAGCTATTTCCTTAAGCAAGTCAATATCCATATAGACATTTGGCACAATCAACTTTCCCAGGTCATAGTTCCAAGGGTTTCCTATTGAGATACCCATATTTCTATTCCTGAATCAGCTATAAAACAGTTCCCATCCAGTATAAGGTAATTTGGCATCCCTGATAGAACAACTCCTGTCAAACAGACCCTCTGTTACTTGCAGACCTCTGGGAATCAATTGGCCTTTAGGTTTTTCACTGGTTGAGGATGGTAATTGATCCATGAGGTCTTTATTTAAAGGTATTTTTTGAGCAAAAGCTTCCCCTTTAGATGAAGATACTTTTATTTTAGGAGCCATAACACAAGAGGTACTACAAGGCATAGTTTTTGGTTTATCTAAACAAGGCCTACGGATTTTGTGAGCGTTTGACATGAATTATGCAAAAGCAAAATTAAAAAATTCTTCTTTATGAACGTCAAACCTTAGAAATGTTGAACCAAGAAAACCCTAACAGACTCAAGCTTGAGAAACCATAACTTATCAATAATGTTGGAAAGAGGGCAACAATTCACGTACTGGTTTTCTTCACAGGTTGACAACCCTAGTTCCAACATAGAAAATGTTGAGAGACCACAACATGAGCTCCTTGAGTGTGTCGAGTATACTTTTCAATCCGAATTATGCCTTTAAGACAAATATTAAAAATTGTGTAGTTCCTTACTTCGGTAGCTCAATGTCCTTTTAGTTATTAAGACTCACTCATGCGAACCAGAATGGCTCACTTTCCCTCAGGTGAGTTTTGAATGCCAGTCATTGATCTTTTTGGAGTGTTAATTGATTGATGATCCAGATTTGACCAGCTTATTATAAAAGATTTGACTGTACACAACCACAATACTTACTAAATGATAGGAGGCTACATGGAACCACTTGTTAGTAGTATGCGTGCTCCACCATCTCTTTTTCACTATAGCCCTGATCCACATTTCCTTTTCCCCTCACCCCCGTGAGTCATAAATTTTGTGCAACTTTCATCAGTGGGGAGATGGGGAGAGGCTGAGATTAGATCTCTTAGGTTCTTCATACACACTTCTTAATTACCCACAACTTTATCCTTCATACAACATCCATGGCTCAGATTGAAAAATATTCAAACATGTGCAATATATTTGCATTAGTAACACACACTTTATTTTCCATACCCTATGTTGAGATATTTAATTAAATATTTTCCCATGCACCAATTCCTCCATGTCCTTTGGATTACTACATGTTGTAGATTCCTGCTTCCTCATTAGGATTCTGGTAGGAAAGGTGAGACCCACACGTGATAGCAGGCATCAGTCAAGATTAATCCATGTCACTCGCTATCGATTGTCGACTCATTTGAAAAATCAGTGATGTTGACCATTAAAACCATTGGGCCCATTGTCAGAGAAGACACGTGGAAACTTCCCAGCATCCTGTATGATTATTTTAATAAGCAAGAAAAACAAACGGGTGCACAGGGAATAGTCCAGATGCGGCCACCTCATTTATCTCCCATCGTTGATTTTCTTCAACAACTAGCTGCACGCCTTATCAAAAATGTCGAGCCCACCAATCGTTCAAGACACATGGCCTTTTCCCATGAGCCCGTATGAATAAAATAATGCGAAACAAAATAGAATAGTCATGCGGGGTACAGTGGTGATTGTTTGCATAAATCAAACGATGGTCAGGGGTCCTTATATTTGCACACATCAGAAAATGTTAATCCTTAAAAGGGACTCGACTAGGTCGACGAGACCATACCAACAACCTAAGAGACTTAAGGCTTTACAGTGAGAAATATTTAGCCCGACCTAGGAAAAAATAAAATAATGGCCCAACATACATCAACTGGTAAAACAAGACTAGAGGGTCAGTCACTTAACGGCTTTTGATGGCATAAGTCGTGACTTAAAGGATTGAGAACTGACACAAGGGGTAACAGAGAAATGAAACCTTGTTGAGGATACAAATCAAAGGGTTTTTCAAATAAGACCTAAGTAAACTAAAACCCTTATATAGTGACAGGAGACAAAACCCATAGTCTTTAGAACTAAGCAAGATTTTGGAGATGGAACATGAAAAAAAAATTAGGAGTTCCATGACCTCATAACACCAATATTCCCTTTTCTTCACAACTCATCACATCAAAATATAAAAACAACTCATTTTATTCAAAATCTATCACACCTCATGTTCCTACAAACATTCCATATGCTTCTCAAACATAAAATATAACCATGAGCACATACAAACCCCCTCATTCCCATCAATCTTCTATTCTGATTCATTTACAAATTTCTTCATTCAACATTCCAAATCTATCTTCCACATCTAACATGCCTACAAATAAAATAATTCCCAATTAATCACAATTTCAATCTCAATATGTTCCATTCACCATCTCCACAAATACACATATACCTCAAACCCATATCTACTCATACAACATTCCACAACAACAAAATATTCCACAAAATCAAAATCCCTCATTCAATTGATACCACATTCTACAACAACAAACTATTCCACAAAATTAAAATCCCTCATTCAATTCATACAACATCCCACAACAACAAACTATTCCATAAAATAAAAATCCTTCATTTAATTCGTCATCTAGTCCATAGCATAAAACATGTATTCCCTCTAATCAACCACCAATCAACAAAATAATGACTTGGTATCATAAATACAAATCTTGTATCAAAAGATAACTAACATTTAGGACATAGAAAGAAAAGCTACACTCTTGAAGATATATGTCCTTATCCATTTGATAGAACAATACATATGGTTCCTTTCCCCCACAACATTGAAATGCCAAATTTTAACAAGTACAAAGGAAATGGTGATCCATAATAAAAATATATGGGAATTATACATAGCATGGCTAGAAGTCTATAATGACACATATGTGATGTGCCCTTTTCCTAAAGTTTAGGAGGACAAGCAATAGAATGAATCTCTCATTTACAACATGGTATCAACACCTTCCATGAACTAGCTAAAAAAAATGTTAGTCACTTATCTTACTTGACATTGAACATGAGATATCCATGACTAACTTATGTAACACCCAACAATGAAGTGAAGAATAATTCACTTCTTTCCTACAATAATGGAGAAACATGGCTAGTAAATTCCCATGGCCTATACCAAAAAAACTCATGATAATTTTTGTTCAGAACCTTAATCAAGAAATGGAGTTCCACATACAAGTGTAATGCACTAACACATTTGATGAAATCATAGAGAAAGAGATAACCATCGAAAAACTATCATCAAGATAGGACTTGTGGAAATTTACAAAGAAAGTAAAGACCATGCATCACACTCCAATGAAAACCTTGCCTATGGGCCAAGAACGAGAACATTACTAATGATAGTGTAGTGGATGCTAATTTTTTATAAAATATACAATCACTACCTAATACACAACAAAATAACTAAAATGTGAATCCCCCAAAGGGACCACCAATACAAAATACTTATACTAGATGAAAGTACACTCTCTTAGGGGAGCCAATTGAGATTGTATTGAATAAGCTAATCAAAATCAATATCATTAAGATTAGAGAGATAAGATAATACAATGAACCACATCCAAATCCTCATGTTACAATGACAATGAATATTGTGAGTACCATAGAATAAAAGGTCACAAAAAACTTAATTGCATGAAATTAAAGAATCTCATCCAAGATCTTATTGATCAAGGGTCCATGTAAATATTGAACAACATCCTAGAAATTTTACGAATAACAATCTTGGTATCTACAAGGATCCAATCTCTAATCATGGTAATAATAATGACTCAAGTAAAGGAAAGGATTATAATAAGGTCAACCTTTCATATGAAACTGTAGTAGGACACATTGAAGAATCCATTAACCACATTGTTGTTATCACCATCCCAAGTAACAATCTTGAGTGTACAGTTACTACATGATGTGGGAAAATCACCCCTCAAGGAACCCCTATCCAAACAAAATCTTGACTACATTGTTACCATATGAATATATAGTACCATTTGAAGAAAATACTAGCTCAAATTTCCATATTAGAACTCCTTCACATATCTACCACACATAAAAAGGTTCTTGACAAAGAACTTATAACATCATTTATACCTACCAACATAGATACATAACAATTCCAAGCCATGGAAGGACACATTGCATTTACACACTACCTCATATTCATAAATAAATACCTTCCTACCACTTCATATCATAGACTTTTGTATTATACCTAGAATTCTTCATCCATATTGGTTTGTTTTTGTGCTATAAGATCCAACTGATTCCTAGAAACAATCTAAATGAATAGCCACTTCTTATACTCAATTGTTCTAAGGTTTGGCCAATGAATAGGATAAGTATTTTAGCAATTTTCTCCTTTTCACTTTAGGCTTTGCATAACTTAGGAGGGTGATCCTATGTAATATCAAAAAATATTTCACACAATTGATACTAGATATTGCTTTAAAATAGATATACTCTCTTCTTTATGAACAAGATTATGATACAAAATAGAAGGGGATACATTCTTGGAGTTTAATACAATTATGTGTCTGAGAGTATGCAAATAACATTATACAATAAATATTGTTTGAAAGGAAACTTGTTCTTTAAATTTTATGATCATGAAGAATATAACCAAAATCTTTGCTTAGATTGGTGCCTTAGACCTAGGCCATGGAGTCAAGGGAAATGTAACTAAGAATTTGCACAATAATATTCATTCTAACTCTAAAGCTTAGTGATAATGCCTTACATTATCACCCCTTTAGAAATATACAATCAATTATACTTACCAATCCTTGTATGCACCTAAAAAATTCAACATATCTCACAAATAAAATTAATTTACTCCTTGAGTAAAAGCCATGAAAGAAACATTCATTCATAGGAAAAACTATAAAGATGAACAAAAAAAGTCCTTGATCAATTTTTATTCATAAATATTAAAGATAGATACAATTAGGAGACTATATCTTGTAAAATTTCCATATGTATTTGATACTATGAGCTAGTACTATCATAAAAAATTTACAATTACATTGACATCCTTTTTCTTTTATAGCCTAGATCAGACATATACAGGCTGGAATTACAAAAGTGCTCTGCTTACAAAAATTTTAAGGCCCTTTTCAGAATGGCCTTGAATTCCCTTTTATAAAAATAAGGGAGCAAAGAAGCTTTAGGCCATGAATAGATGTCACATTTACATTTGACAATCTTGTCCTTAATGGATCAGACAAAGCAAGTCACAATTTCCCACACGAGGAAAGGAAAATATTCTATTACAAGGAAACATAGTTGCACATGTCATTGAAGAAGATTCTTCTTGATCCTAAAATTATGGAAGAACAAATGTAGAAGTACAAGTACTTTTTTGAGCCTTTATATCACCTTGAACAACTTAAAAAACACCTGAGGAGAAAGATGACTAGGCCATACAAGACAAAATAGACCCCACCTCTACAGAAAAGGACAAGAGGAGCATGGGAGATACTTGCACAACATAGTTTTCAACCCATGAACTATACTCTTCTTCTGTAGGCTAGTTAAAATCCAAGAGTTTATGCACATCATTATTGTGTGCATTGTACCTTGCATTTGTGATAGCTATGGCCCCTTTTGCAAAATTGTCCAGGTTAGTCTCTAACTTAAACAAAACATCTATTGAATTGTCCAGGAGAGCTAACTCTGGCTTGCCATCTTTGTAGATATATGATGATAATGATGGAATTATTCCTATAAAATTATGCTTCCAAACATCCAAAGGGTTGATTTATCCTGAATTATCCATTATCTTAGGCATTATTCCTTTCTCCATGCCTTCAAACATTTTCAATTTTGACTTAAATTGCATGTCTAGTTTTGTCTGAATGGTAGAAACCTCTGCAAATAATTCAATTTGTTCATGAATTTGTGCCAAATTCTTGGGGGCACTCCCATAAAAAGATATCATACTTATCATCTCCTTTATTGAAGTGGCCTTGAGGATCCACTTACTCAACACATCCTAGAATTTGGTTTGTGTTTTCTTATGATTAGCATAAGCCTTGTGAAGCCCATAAAAGGCACTCCAAGATCCCTCAATCTTGTGTAATACACATGACAATCTATGACCTAATAGGTCATTAATAATATTAGTAGCTACATTTTTTAGCTCCTCGACCTTCTCATTTTCTTTTCTTTCCTTCAACTATTCTTTCAATTCTTTAATTCTTAGAGATAGAGTTTCTCTATCTTGAGCTAAGAATTCAGTTGATGTGGATCAAGGAGGTGGTGGCACTACAATTTGAGGAGGTGGAATCCTAGCAACCACTTTATTGTATTTGTCTTACAGTTTTACATGCTTAGAATGCAAGTCTTCGTATGCTTCCTCTTGTCTCTTGGTAGTCTTTGCATTGAACATAGTTGTATGCACCACCATTTGTGCTTCCTATGGTGCTAAAGTATTTGAAGTTATTTTTATGATCACATTTCATGTGATCTCCTCCACTAAACCAGCCACTCTACGCTTGTTTGTAGTAGGGGCCATTTCCCATATGGCCAAGGATTGCAAGCTTGGACTGAACCTTGAGCCAAAGTATGCTTGATCTACCTTCTCATCAGATGAAAAAGCTCCCTCATCCTGATGCTAGATCCCATTTAGGCAATAAAATAATCCCACTTTCTTTTACCAATCTCCTCCCTTCCTTCAGAGGGATTTTTGAAGCATTAAATCCATCTCTTGGATAACCTATTGGGTGACCTTTTTTATATCCTGATGGGTCAACTCATTCTTTAGCATTATTCAACTTCTCATTCGATTCACCTTATTTGAATTTTATGATGAATTCTTTGAATTCCTTTGTAGTATTCTTAGGCACCTATGCATCACCTTGATTTATTGTGGGAGATGGGAAGTGTTGGTTCACTTCATCTCCAAGAACATTTTATGTAGACTCCTCTTGCATGCTCTCCGTTTCCTCTAGATTCTTTGAATAATCAACCAAGGGTTGAGCAAGAGATGTCATTGATTGGCTAGGAGAATTTTTTTTTATGATTCTATTGGAAAGGCTTCTTGTTGAACAGGTTGTTCAACTTCCATCTTCTTTTCCTCTTGTTCAAAAAACTTCATCATGTTGGAAAAAGTCTCATCAAACATGGCATAAAAAAATTTCTCCATTCTCTCCATTGCATTTGTGCACTTTGCAAATGGATTGACATAAGAAGGATTGATCTTTATCCTTTTCTCTTTTGTTTGGACAATGAATTTCCATTAATTTTTCCTTTCTCTAACCTCATTATCAGCTCTGAGGTTTCTTATTATATCATCAGATGCAAGAAAATGATGGTAGAATTGATATCTACCTCTTTCTATCCTCATCTTGTTGATATACCCTTTAGGATCACAATTCCTGGAAATGTCTAACTTCATCCCATAAGTTTGTAAATTTGTAGTGAACACTTCTAGTCCCTCTTTGGCAGTGATAATGAAGTGGGAGAATCTCATACATCTCTTGATCAAGGATCCCTTCTTAATCAATCTGAAATGGGCTTTGTCAGCTTCATTAAGCTACCTCATTATCTCCATAAATGCCATCATATCTTCTACATATTTGGGAAGGAATTGAGGCTACATTGGTGTACCATATACCCTAAAAATTATGTAATTGTCATGCAAGTACTAATCTCTCCAATTGTGGTTAATATTTAACACATGATTAAATTGTAGTGGCCTTAAAAACTTATTAATGTTTTAAAAAAATTTACTTTTTGGCTTGTAGCCAAGATTCTCCAGCACATCTAGCACAAAAGTGTTCTAAAAAATCAAATAATTAGATTCCTTGCATTGGGATTTGTTGAATGAACAAGAAAAGTGAGAGGGGGGGTAAATTAGTTGTATCTTATCAAAACATCAAAAACCCTCATTAACATTCAAATCCACAAGCATTCATTAACCCTTAATGTGTTATGAAGTTTTAACATGAAAAGCAGATAACAAAAACTTAAACAATTTAACACCAAACACAAGAGAACACTAGATTTATGTGGAAAACCCAAGGAGGGAAAAACCATGGTGAGGATTAGCTCATAATATAAGTAATTGCAAAACTAGTAGAAAGGATCACTACCAGAATAGGACACATTGTCCAAAAAGACTCATTTCCAAATGAAAAAGAAGATAGAGAAGAAATGTTACACAGAGAACATGATCTCATTGCAATAGATAATCTACCACAATTTATCTCCAACACCTTTCCAGCCTGTTTGAATCATTGTAGACACCTTCACTCACTACATCCAATAATCCAACACTTGAAATTTTTCACTACTATGCTCAATTTTGCACCTTACAACTCTGCTATTTGCATTATTCACATCACACACTTCACACTTTCATCTATCTCGTCCTCCTTCAACAATTCAACTCATACTTATATTGTTCTTAACCTTGAAACTGTCTCTAAGGTTGATAATGCACCTCAAATGTATAAATTCAAATTAGGTCAATGCCAAAACACTTCCATGTTGGATAGAAGTGAATTTTAACCACATCAAAATTTAATTGGGTCGCAAATCAACAACACCACTTAACCACATGCTACCACAAAAAATATTTATCCTTCACATGTAGAGTAAACACTAGGTTATTCGTTACATGTGCAAACACCATTAAAAATTAAGTACATGCTTCCTCAAACCCAAGGATGACTTGCAAACCACACACCATGCTTGAACATGATTTAGAATATTCCTCAAACACCCTTAAATCCAATAAATTCCTTTACAACAACTTCCACCTAAAGAATGTACAAACCCAATACACTCGAACAACTTTGTCATACAATATTACTTAAAAATTATCTTTCGAAGAACCAAACCTCAAATATTCTTGAATAAGGTAAACTACCAACACCATCAAAACACCTTCAAAATCACAAGAATTGAAGCACAACTGTGGAGAAACATGGAGCAAAAATACTCCTAGAAACCTCTGTAATGCAGTCACAGACTGGTGAACACAACTTCTACTGTATGAAAATCCATCATACCATCTCTTGAATATAACATATTTTAACACCTCTCACAAAAATATCCAAATGCATAGGTATATCTTCAACCTAGAAGAAATGTGGAGCAAAACCAGAACACCTCTCTATAACCCAGAACAACATTACAACACATTGTTTCCTCTTTTTATCAAATTTTCTTAAAAGAACCTGGAAAACAAGAACCAGAGACACATCCTCAACATCTTTAGCACTACTACATCCATAGATAGAAGCTTATTGAAGCAACACCAGAGGTTAACACTAGTAGCTTAACTGATGACAACATAATGCACCAAATCAAAGCATAAACAACAACAACTATTCATCTTCAACATCAATCTTCCTCAACACATTCAATTGACATCAATGACAACAAAAGTTTGTTGGCATCAATGAAAACACCAATCTACATATACTTGCAACATGATTCCCATATATGTGTCCACATTTGGATAGGTAACCTTCTCCCTTCTAGATCATGGGTCTTCAAATCCAAGGGCTTTTGCCACACCTTAGCCCCACTATAAAGAATCATGTGCATAAGCAAGGAATACCACTTGAAATGAAAAACCAACCTTAGGGTATTTCAAGTCTGTGAGCTACTTGTGGATCCCCTCAGTAATGAAAGCAACATAACCAAAGCTTTTTTTGATGTCCCTATGTTGAATATTAGCTACCAACATCATGATATAAATGTGAATGTTTATATCTTGTAGTCCTCCCCAAGGACTTCACATAAGGAAAAGTATGTGTTGATTAAGTATTCCTCAAAAATGTCAAAGAAAAATGGCTTTACTTCATTCTTCGCAAATCTAACCAATCTTCGGTTAGCATCCCTCCTATACTATGGAAGCCACAATACCATAAATTTGTGCTTATTATTTTCCATTTTTTGGAAAGGGAACCAAATTCAATTGTGGCATTGGTAGACACATTTAGGCCAAATGTGTCAATAATCTATTGCTTATAAATTTCCAACAAAGGGGCACCTTTTTAGCTTTTCATAATTATGTCTTTTCATCATACCCTTGTGCCAGGGCTTTGACCAAGTCCATATTCAAAAAAACATTTGGAACCACCATCTTTCCTAAATCAGAAATCCACATGTTTGATAGTGGCTTATTAAACTTACTCCTCTTATATGCATATTCAAAAAGTGTCCATCCATGCATAGGAATAACATCACCTATCTATTCAGTTAGGTCATGCAATATTTCTGTTAATACTCTTGTTCCCTAAGCATGCTTAGGTCTTTTGGTTGATCCATGTAATTTCTTCATCAATTCATCCTCCATGAACTTCTTTTTTCCCTTCAACTTAACACTAGATTCACTCATTTTCTAAGGTTTTTAAAATAACTAGGGCTTGTATTTAATCTCTACAATTCATAGTTTTTTATCTTTCCATTTAAAAATTCAAGCAACTACCTATAAAACCCTTCTCTACACAATCTTTTGAAAATTCAAAACTTATTCTATAATTACAAATGAGTAGACAAATTACTCAAGAAATTATTTGAAACTCTAGTTCTTTTGTGCTCTAAATTCACCTTTAGAAAGCTCTATTCTTCAAAATTCTTGAATGCACTTGTAATTGTTACAAGAAACAGAATAATTCTAAGGGTGTGTGCAAGAAGTTGAGTCCACTTTTTGGCCAAAAAGTGGAAGTGTTTTCCTTTATTTTGTGAATTTATCAAAATTGACCTAAAAATTTGAAGCACTTAAAGACTAAATCTTGAAAACATTCAATAATAGGAAATGTATTACTAAGAGTCTAGTTTCCAAATATGTAAGTTATATTAATACCTAGATGACACAAATTGATTTTTAATAGGCATGTCTAAAAATCACTATTTAAAAGTCTTTTTTTTCTACCATACCATGCACATGCACGTGCACGTCATCCATATTTTGACCTAAATAATTTTATTTTTATGAATCCTTTTGGGAAATGATCTCTAACAAATTGAAGAATGTTTATGATAGTTTTTTGTAAAAAAAATTTATTATATTTTTTTTGTTAATTTTGTATTGGCAATAATTGTTTTTTTGAAAATCCCACATGTACGTCACAAATAAGATGACCTAAACTTATAATTTTTTTTTTCAAATTGAAAAGAATTGTCTGAGTGTTGTTCACATACAATTTTTTTTTTAAATATTTTAAAAAAAGTTATTAAAATAATAAAAAAATCTAATATTTCAGGTTTATGGACCAATTTCATCAAAAAATATTTGAAAAATAGAAAAAATAATCCAATTGGAAAAAAAATTGTGTATTTTGAATCTACACTAGCTCATCTAAAATGGGTTTTAATTTCATTAAATAATTATGAAAAAAGGCTCGTCAGCCATATTGACATAGTTAGTTTTTTCTCTCGATATTGTCATGACCTTGTACTTGTAGGTATAAGAATAAGGTTTGGGTTACAATTCCTTTTCTAAGCCTAAATCCAAATGAGAAACATGAATTATTATTTTCAAACCTTTTGGAATGATTACCCACTTTAAAATGTGTGCCTATATTTTAAAGCTGAAAAATGACACTTCCACTAGAAGTTGACTCAACTTCTTGCACTTACCCCTAAGTTTATTACCCTTGAAAAGGTAGTAGTTAAGCTTTAATTATAGTGTGATGGTTCATGCATATGAAATTTATCATCAATCAACTAGCCATTCTCATTTGAATTTCAACTATTTATCTGGGCACTTTAAAAAAAGATCAATAGCCAATGCATACCATCCATACACTGCATATTTCCTTTGAATATCCTTTTTTGAAAATGCACTATGAAGGACTTGCGCATTGAATCCTAGAGCTAACACATGTCCCACCCATTCCTTGCTTCCCTGAGCACTTTTTAGTTTTATGCTAAATCTATGAAATTGCGATGCTTAGGAGTTCTGCATTGAATTCTGGGATGTGCACTTGTCATCATTTCTATGACTATCCCCAAGTGCATTTTATTTATACACTGATAGTTTGAAACTATGCTCTATAAGGACCATGTGCTACAATGAAATGGTTCCATGTGTCCATTGGTGACATCATATCACTGGCGCCTTTTTGTTATGTTCCTTTTGCAAAGAAACACATTGTGAAGAAGCTTTGCTTCCAATTAAGGATTAGAACATGTCCTCCTTTAGTTAACCAATGCTTAGCATAGTTTCTTTATGCACTGAGAGTGTGAAATTACACTCTAAAGAAGCTTTGCACTGGAATAAAAAGATGAAACCTGTCCCTTTCTCATTTATTTCCATCTGGTGCCTTTATTTTATGCACCTCATCTATAAGAATACACTTTGAAGGAGTAAAGCACTACAATGAAATATTGACAAGTATCAATTGTTGAGTGGATTTCTAGTGCAATTTCCTTTAACATTGAGAAAATGAAAATGTGATGCTTAGGGAGCATGCACTATAAAAAAATTTGGACACTTGTCCTCATCATCATGTAACAAACCTAGCACATTTTATCTATGTTCTTTGTAAATAGGAATGTAGTGCAAAGAGGAAATGCATTGTGACCAGATCAAGACATGTGTTCTAATCTAATGAACCTTACCAAGCGCTCTTTTGAAATTCGCTTAACCTAATGAAATGTGATATGAAGGAATTTAGTGCTACAATCAAGGGCCACCACTTGTCTTTAAGTTGTTTATCCTGGCCTCATGCATTTTATTTATATGCTCCCTTCATGAAAATGTGCTCCAAAGGGGAAGCACGCTATAATATTATAATGATATAATTCCCAACTTTATAAGCACTACTCGACATATTTTAGCTATGCATTAGAGGTAAAGAAATGTGTTGTGAAGTTGAAATGTGTTGCACCAAGGGTTTGACCCATGTCCTAAGTGGGTCGGTCTCTTAACACTTAAGTGATTTAATTAAGCATGTGCACAAAATTTGTTTTAAAGTTGTGCTTGGGGAAAGAGGGGGCCAGTGACCATACGTGAGGACTTAGACTTAATATTTTAATAACTTGGGACAAAGTATAAACAAGTGATGGGTCTATGCAGTAGCCTAGGCATGAGGTGCCAATGAAGACATGGAATAGAGACCCAAAAATTGTTATTTAAATGATGGATAACTGAAGGAGTTGGTCAACACAAGATTATAAGAAAAGTGCAAAGGAAACATGCAAACCTAGGGTTTTTTGAGCATTTTAGCATAAATAGATACCATTTCTAGTAAACCCTAATAGAGACAACCATTATTTCAAAATAGGGACCAAGGAGTCAAAATAGAAGCCAAGAAAATGGAAACATACCACCAATGGCTTCAGTTAGGGATGCTTACATTGTAGAAGTAAGGCAAGAAACCAGGATCTTTGGGGAAGCAGACCAATGAAGGATAGAAACCAAAGTAGAGAAAAAAACTAGACAAAATAAAATTTTACAATATGAACATATGATATATTGTGCATGGAGAAGACATATTTAAAGAGAAATATGGTTTCAGAAATTGTCCATGCACTGGTAGTTGAAGAAATTCACCAATGAGATTTTGTAGATAGTATGAATCTTCACCATGAGTGTTGCTCACAAGATAAGGAACTAGCCATAGAGCCTCAAACTTACCATTTTTTCCTTTATCTTGTGCACTTACATTCTATAAGAGAACTATGTCATCCACCTAAAATTTTACTACAGTAGCCTTTTTATCAAATAGGTGCTTGACTTGTTGCAACTTGTAATGTAGAAAAATGTATCCCTTTACATTTTCTCAAGTGTTGTTTGGGCCCTCCTAATTAAAATGTACTTAATTATGCCTTAATTTAGTGTTGTAATATGTATTTTACATATTCACATTAAGTGTAATACCCTATTAATTAAAATGAACTTAATAATGCCTTAATTTAGAGTTGTAAAATGTATATATTTACACTTTTACACTTATTTAGGGATCCTTTAATCAATTGAGCTTAATTAGGCCTTAATAATCCCTATAATTCATTTAAAAATAATTCATTTAAAAGCCCATTAAATTACATTTTTCAAAGGGGAAACCTGAAATTAATTAATGCCAATAGATTAAACTTTACCTTGAGCGATGTGTGTCCTAGGTTTAAGGACCTAGGACCCATTCACCCATGGGCAGATGGGTCCTCCCTAAGACCTTGAACCCATTTTTAAAGTGTGCTTTGGTGGTTTTTTTATCATCCTAAGTTCAAATTTCAAATGTCAGCTTGTAATATTTTAATTTCCAGAAATTAAGGATAAATGGCTATAAATACAAGGTTATTTTATCAAATCAACAAAAGATTTTAAGAGATCAATTACAAGAGCCAAGATTATTGTCAAGAGCCTTCAAGAGAATATTTCTTCATCATATGTTGCAACATTCAAGATCCAAGTATTGTGTCAAATTCTTTTGCAATCATGCATGTTTTTGGAGTTGACATTGTAATGTAGGATTCAAGAATTCAATTCAAAGATTCAAAGCAAGATTCAAGTATCAAGATTCACATCCATTGAAGCCATTTCATGCAAGATCAACATCAATATTTTAGTCCTTCAAAGGTTCATCCAAGGGTTTGGTTAGTTGTGACATTGAGTTGTTCATTCATCATCCCTTTCATGCTATTTTGTTTCATTTAATTTCATGCGGTGCATAGTTCACCTCATGCTGCTTAAGCTTCCTTGATTCATACACTACCACTTTTCCATCTTGCATTATAAATACTACTCCCAATCCCTCTCCAAAATCATATGTGTACTGTGAATCTTCCATTAGGATCAGGGATAGTCAATACTGATGCTATCGTGAGCCTCTCCTTCAGGAGTTGGAATGTCTACTCACATTTCTCGGTCCATTCAAACCACATTCCCTTTCTTTGGAGTGATGTGATAGGAGATGCAATCTGGGAAAACCCTTGCACAAAATTCCTATAATATCCTGCAAGGCCCATGAAGCTACATAAAACTAACACATTCTGAGGCACCATCCATTGCATGATCACCTTGATCTTTTCAAGGTCTACAAAGACTCCTTCAGCTAAGATAATATGGCCTAGATAGTGCACCCTATCTTGAGAGAATGAACACTTGGATAGCTTCCCAAAGAGTTTCCTTTCTCGTAGCCACTTTAGAACTATCCTCAAGTGCATATCATGCTCTTCAACAGACTTTGAGTAAACTAGGATTTCATCAATGAAGATTAAAACAAAGGCATCCAAGCATTCTTTGAATACACTATTCATGAGGTTCATGAAAGCTACTAGTGCATTAGTCAAACCAAAGTGAACTCATAATGCCAATACCGAGTTCAGAAAGAAATCTTTGGGATGTCTTCTTCTTTCATTTGTAAAAGTGATGGCACCCCGACCTGAGATTTATTTTGGAGAACATTGTCGCTCACTTCATCTAGTCAAACAAATCATCGATCCTTGGGAGAGGATATCAATTCCTGATGGTCACCTTGTTCAATATCCAATAATCTATACACAAACACAAGGTTCCATCCTTCTTTTTCACAAATATAACTAGTGATCCCCAAGGAGACACATTGGGTCTTATGAGCCCTTTGTTCAGCAATTCCATTAATTGGGCCTTCAACTCATAGAGATCGATGATGGTCATCTGATAAGGTACCTTGGATTGAGGCTTAGCTCCTGGTACAAGGTCAATAGAGAAATAAAATTCCTATTTCAAAGGTAACAATGTGAGTTCATCATGGAATACATCTTGTAACTCCTTGAGAATAGGATACTCATCTAAATATGGTTCCTTGCTATCAGGGTTACTGATATGCACAACATAAATTGCACACCCATTTTGACGAGCCTTCTTGAGCTGCATAGCAGAAATCTATCTAAGCTCTAAAGGTCTTTGCATTCCAAAAATCTTGATTGGGTTTCCATAATCATCCAGACAATTGACTACCTTATCCTCATAGTTCACTGTAGCCTTATGCTTGGTCAACCAATTTATTCCCAAAATTACATCATATGAGCCTAAAGGTTCCACATACAAGTTGACTTGGGTTTGAAAGGTTGGAAGATCTAACTCACTGCAAAAGAGATAGGTTTCTACCCTCTCCTCTACTCGATTACCATATTGGACTATCCATGAGTTTTCCATGTATCCAGGTCTAATAGGTATCTTGCATATTATTCTAGGATCTATAAGACATTAAGTAGCTCTAATATCAATTAAGATAGAGACAGATTGGCCATAGAGCTTACTCATCAGCTGAATTGGCAAATCCTAATACTCCGCCTATTTGTTATCCACTACAACGTGGATCTGGAGATGCTAAGTCTACAGATAGCTTCCTTCCTTTTGTGAATTTTATTGCTATGGAAAATTTGAGGCATAATTATTGCCTCCACAAGTATAGCATCCATCACGAGGCCCCTTGCGATCTCTTGACTTGTCCTCTCTAAATACCTTATACTTTTGGTCGTCCTTACCCTTGTTTTTGTTTGCCTTATTATTCTTTCCATCATTACCATCTTCACCCTTCTCCTGCAACTCACTTCCCCTCTGGAGATTATGGATCTAATGGTTCTTTTCTCCTTTATGAGATTTCCTATTACCAAACTGTGACTTAGGATTTGCATTATTATGGTAGTTGGATAACTGCTACAGTTTCTATTCTTGTTTGATGGATTTTTGGAAGACTTAATTAATGGTAAGAGGATCATGCATATCCACTTCTCCTCCAATGTGAGTTCTTAGTCTCAATATTAATTTTTAGATGCAGAAATGTTTGTCTCCCTGATACTGAGGCACATACTTCAATAGGTTGGTGAATTTTTCCCAATACTAGGTCACTATCATGCTTCCTTGAGTTAAATTTTAGAATTTAGTCACCTTCTTGTCAAAGAAAAGTTGTGGTAACCATCTCTTCCTAAAATATTGGAGGAAGAGTTCCCAAGTGATCTCAACAGGCTAAAGATTCCTTTCTAACTTCTCATTACCCCACCAAGTCGTTGCTTCACCAGAAATTTGATATGTAGCCCATGTTGCTTTAGTCTGGTCAGAAAGGTTACAAAAACCAAAGTATTTTTCCATCTCAATAATCCATGCCTCTGCTCTTGCTCCAATAGCCTTACCATCAAATTTAGGTGGTGCTACTCTTTTGATATCTTTTCCAAGCTCATCCTCAATTCATCCTTGTGGACCTTCTCTTGGACCACTGTCTCCCTGATTGACTTCTACATTCATGCGGTCCCAGTCCTCGTGTGCCACTCAAACTTCTTGTTCTATGTTGTCCATTCGAGCCTCTTGCTAGTTCAGAAGCTCTAGAATATGTTCCAGCCTCTTGTTAGGTTCATTTTCTAAACCACTACAACCCATCTCTCGCCTGGTGGTCACCATGTTGACTCACACTTAAATTGCAACACATTCACATCTATCACATCTTAACACTGGGTTCTATGAATAAATTTTCTTATTCTACATCACATAATTTGCACATGCATATATCCCTCATTCATAGAAGACATACACATTCATGCATAATAAACATATTTTGGAGTCCTTAGTTTGAACACACCAAAAAATATCTTGTTTTATTTATATTAAAAGTGGGTCAATATGAGTTTGTAAATCCAAAAACTTAATTGGAAATAGAAAATGCTGGCACACTTTGCAACTGTCTCGTTCTGCCCTGTGAAGGATGATGGGGGTTTGGGTTCTAAAACTTCACTACTCTCCCTCCATTCTGCTTATGTTTTGGCATGCCATGAAGATGCCTTGTTCTCTTTGCTAGGACTGGGAACAATGCAGGTGAAAGGGCCTCTTTCTCCTGGAAAAACTAAACCAAAATCCAATGTTTTGTATCCCAATTACAAGGCCACATTGGGTTTGGACTTTGAATGTTGTTTGGAGGCTAGTGAATTGGTTTTGATCTCCAAGCTTCCCTCTCCTCGTGGTAGGACAAATCAATATCCTCCTTTCTCAGTTCCCCTTTCTTCGAATGCCCTAGAGATATGCTTGGATAGTGTCAGTGATAAAGAAGTCTATCTATAGGCCCATGCCCTTATTTGCAGATTCATGAAGGTATGGTTAAATTTAAGTGATCTCCATTTATAGATTAGTATGTTGTGGAAAGATTATCTGGAGGAAGAAATTAGCATATATCCTTGTGCAAAAGGTTTTTTAATTCTAGAATTTGATTCAATAGAAGATAGAGAAATGATTATGAACACTGGGCCCTGGTTTTATCAAGGAGATTTCTTATGTATGAAACCCTGGTTCCCTTTGTTTGATCCATAGAAAAAGACTTTCTTCTCCTTCTTATGGGTTCGTTTACCTTATCTTCCACTACAATTTTGGGAAATCAATTGTTTGAAAGTGATTGGAAATGGGTTGGGAAAGTACCACTACATCTCAAAGGAAATAATCAACTATGAAAATTCAACCTTTGCACGTCTTTGTGTTGAAATGGATGTTACAAAAGGGCTTCTAGCTGAAATTTTTCTCAAAGTGGACAAGAGACAATGGCGTCAACCAATAGAATATGAAAAAATCTCTTTTAGGTGTAGAAGGTGTTTCACAACTGATCATGCTACTACACAATGTGGTAGGGGTCAAACTAAGGATATGAGGCCATCTTGGTGGGATGAGGTGGAATCCCATCACTATGTAATCTCTCCTTCTATGCAAACTGATGCCGCTCCTTCCCCTATGATCCAAGAAAAGGTTCCAAATTCACTTCACCTATCTCAAGATGTTGTGTCTGATAAGAAGTCAAAAGAGGATCTCTCGTTGGCTTCTTCATCCCTCTTGGATAAATCAGAGTCGCAACACTAAAGCATTGAATTTTATTCTATTTCTTCAGTTGCAGTAGCTAATAATGAAAATTTGAAAGTGGAAAACATCAATGACCCTCTTGTAAATGAACAAGAATGGACTAAGGTGAAGAGGAAGAAATCGACATTAACAAAACAAAAGCATTCAATGACATTAAGATCTTCTAAAAAATCATGTAATTCATTATGTAATATGGGGTCGATGCAAAATTTAGTCTAAAATATGTAATATAGAAATTTAAAATAATAGAAAGAGTGTTATCCTCTCTTATAGCAATTTTCCAAAAAAAAAAAAAGGCAGGTCAATAGATCCTTATTTGCAAAAGGCTTCTTGTTACATTATTCCATTTTCTCGTCATCAGATAGAGGACATTCCTTTGGGTCCTCATTTGAATTTACATCATATTTCACAGAAGAGGACAATTGAGCACACATGCTCTCCTTTTCCTCTTTAGTTAACAAGGGTGCATTGGGTCCACACCCTGGAGGCTAGTCCTTGATTGTCGAAATATTTTTGATCTTAGGTGTTCGCTTCTCCTAAATCTTCTTACCTCTCTATAGCTTAATCATGCGAGGGCTTGAGCTAGAGTCTTGTTGTCTAGAATCTTAGGTTGAACCTCTATCTTAGAATTTTCTTCCATTACGTCTATCTTATGTGAGGTTCTAACGGTTTTCCTTTTCTTTCATCATGCCTTTGTCCTTCCCATACCTGCATTCAATCCATGTTTGGTCAGTTCTCAGGAAAACTAAAATTGGTCAAGGGCCCACTATCCCCTAGCCAAGGCTATGGTAGACTCCATAGGCCTAGAGTTGAACCCTAAGCTCTGATACCAAATGTAATAACCCATCCTAAATTATTACTTAATTAATATTATTACAAATGACATATGAATATATTCAAATTTAAAAGACATAACCAAGTAGCTATAGTCAATCATAACAACACGTGTCTAATTAAAATGAGTCAAAGATTCGTATATTCAATTCAAATGTCAAATTATAATACTCAATTTTGAATTGGCTCATAAGGCCATAAATTCAATACATTGTACAACTTTTACATCAAGGTTACATCAATGTTACATCATAGACTAAGATAGTCATGTAAACATCCAAGGTTCCTCTCAACGCTCACCTCCACTGGTGGACGAGAGCATGGTTGAAATGCTTTACTGCCCAACCATGAAGCTTACACTTCCCCAAAATTCTTCCAACTTGAAGAATACTTGACCCTACATGGAAATTTTAGCTAGAGAACAATCTGCAAGGTGGAATCTGGTGCATGCCCATACATCAACATGCAATTTCTATCTACAAGTTAGAAAAGAAAATGCAAGATCTATGCTAGGAATGGTAGAGAGTCTTATCATAGAGTCCATACATAAAAAATGAACTATATTTCTTTTCTAAGCATAAGAATAATGTTGCAACAAAAAATAATAGGTTCTAGTAAAGCAAACCTATACTCTTTGAACTCCATTTCGACACCCCTCCCAGAAGGTAACTTTCTACTACACATTATTTCATAACAGCTATCTACCCTCTAGTAGCAACTACCTTGAGGTGCTCTAGTCTACTTAGGTATCATTGTTATATTCAAGTAAAATAATATTATTCTCACACATGTCTACAAAAAAGTAAATCAGATTACTTATTTCCTCACTAAGCAGAAATTAGATACATGATTCAAATGGAACTGTTCATTACATTATTAAGTCATCATTCACATGACCCATGAGTACATTCAACACAAATCATTATCCATCTAAGAATGAATTAAATAAGAAACAAAAGAAGGAATGTCACAAGTATGTGTATGTACATAGACGGAGGTCTATGTGCATACACATATATGTGCCTATTTATGTTATATATTTGTGCATACATTCTAAAATAAAACCATTAAACTAGATTTCTATCATTTAATAATGTTCCATTTTGATGTTTTCATTTTTTAGAAATTCAAGAAATAAATGAATCAAGAACAAGTTTGTATTAATAGTTTCTCACATACTATTGTTCCATTTATATCTTACAAGTTGTGATATCGACCAAACAATGTTGTTTACATATGAACGCATATATTATTTATAACAAATCAATATTTTTTCCAACTAAACAGTTACAAAACAAACTATTTCATGTAGAATGTTCATAGTTTATAACTAAACAATGCTTTTTCAATGAAATGGTGACAAAACAAAAATGTTTCCAAGTAGAACGTTCACAATTTATAACTAAACAATGTTGTTTCAATTAAATAGTGACATAACAAAACTATTTCCAAGTAGAATTTTTAGGGTTTATAACTAAACAATGTTGTTTCAATTAAACAATGACAAAACAAAATTGTTTCCAAGTAGAATGTTCATAGTTTATAACTAAACAATGTTGTTCCAACTAAACAGTTACTAAACAAAGTTGTTTTCAAGTAAATATACACTTTTTTATAACATAATGATTTCATTTACAACAGAACATTCATTGTTTACAATATTACAATGTTGTTTCTAGCTAAACAATGTTGTTTACAATAGAACATTCATTGTTTACAATATTACAATGCTATTTCTAGCTTACTCAAACTACCAATAAAAGCCATTAGAATTTCATTATTAGAACCATGCTAACCATTACTACATTGATAGAACAAAATATCCATCATTTAGAAATTGATCATATAAACAATATGGAAAATCTATTATGCAATTATATAGAATGAATCTAAAAAAATGACATGCTCGTCATTGTGAAACTCGAACAATCATTCAGTCCTGAGACAAGTTTCAGTAGTTTTCAAGGTTCTATGATAGAACTCATGTTTTTCAAAGGTTCCAAAAAACTATGAGCAAAGCATACTCTAGTCACTCTAGGAACAACTATTCCTTTAATGACTAATACGATTTTTCCTTAACTATTCATAGGCCGAATTTGAGAGTGCCTATTAATGGCATGTTGGTATAAAACCATGTACTTCAACATGCAAGGCTGACTTGCGAATATTTTAAAGAAAACAACCCATCGATCTTATAGATAAAATCATACAAGGTTATATGGAATGCTACTTCATTCCTCCATCGTTCTTTTAGAATGATGATGACTCATAAAAACTACTTTATTCATTCATATGGCTAATGTTTACAACCTATTCCCATTATTGGCAAGTGGTAGATATGATTATCAGAATAATAAAAAAATATGATACAGAGGTACTAAACCTTTCCCCATAGGATTGATAGTTGATCCTCTTCATTACTATCATATGTTAAATACTCTATCAATCGGAATGAAATCCAATAGCGAAAAATTGGATAGCATCATCATGTAAGAACTATGTGTCAGCTGATTATATTATGGCTTCCAAGTCTCGGCCTAGCTCAACTAGCTAGTTGATAAGGTGTCTAAGACTTAGGATTTATCCATGCAAGTAGGTTGATAGGCCATGCGACTGGAAAGGTAGTCAATTCTACACTTTTACACAATCTCAAAGTTGTATCCATTATAGACAGAAAATACTTAATCACTATTGCTATTGAAAATTCGACAGAATGGAAAAATGACTACAAGTATTTTAGAGGAAATAATAAGAAAATCTATCTTATTTTCATATGGGATCAATTTACCTTTGGATTGAGATTCTTCCCTAAGATTTATACTAATTTTTCCTTTCCACTGAGTTCTTCTTACTTGATTTTTTCCTCAAAACCGATCGATACCATCCGCCGAGTTTTTCCTACGATATGCCTTTCAAGATAGAAATATTTTAGCATGATGTTGGGTTGTTTCCACTATGGAATTATTTCTATTTCCGCCCACTATCTATTTCAATTTAATCAACCATAATGTTTTTTCAGGCCACTTTGTGGAATCTTCCAACGTTTTCCATTAAATTTTCTCTTTTCAATTCGATAATGTTCAATATCAATTTCAAATTCAAATTCTTAGAGTATATATACACACATATATATATATATATATGTGGGTAAGTGCATGGATCTGTGACACAATTTTGGTGTCAAATTGCAAAAAAAACTATAACAAGCCATATTGCGCTCACCAAATTTGGCGCTTGCCAAATGTCATTCATGACTTTTGGAATGCATTTTTCTAAGCCCTTTCATTTTCTCTATATTTGCTAGGGACACTAATACATGAAATAAACATTCAAGTATAAGTTATTTAAGTTAATTTTCATGTATATAGGCAGGATGTTTGAGAGTGGTTTCGGATCTCTAGGAGTTATAATACAAATTCTAGTTTTTGGAAGATCTTAAAAATTTCAGATATATATATATATATACATATGTGGGTAAGTGCATGGATTTGTGACACAATTTTGGTGTCAAATTGCAAAAAAAAATCGTAACAAGCCATATTGCGCTCACCAAATTTGGCGCTCGCCAAATGTCATTCATGACTTTTGGAATGAATTTTTCTAAGCCCTTTCATTTTCTCTATCTTTTCTAGGGACACTATATACATGAAATAAACATTCAAGTATAAGTTATTTAAGTTATTTTTCATTTATATAGGCAGGATGTTTGAGAGTGGTTTCAGATCTCTAGGAGTTATAATGCAAATTCTAGTTTTTGGAAGATCTTAAAAATTTCAGACAATCAAATTTTAGTAATC